>CM034156.1:61175015-61685015 GCA_019776745.2 Taxus chinensis | reverse complement strand
TTATCTCCAGCCATTGCATGGTTTTTCCTAATTTTACCTGAAGCCATTGGATGGCTTTTTGTTGATTACAAAAAAAAACTTAACTTCATTGCTAATAATCTCAGGAGCAATTAACCAACATCTTTCTCTTTCAATGACTTTCTCTCTAACATATTCCATTCCCCTTTCATTCTCCCCCTTTATCCCCTTCTTGACCATCCGACTTCCATCTCTAATATTTCTACTGTACTCCTCCCTTTAATGTATCGATTGCAGTGCACACATGTGATTCCTAGTGTTATATATTTAAGGAGAATCAGTGAGAGAGGGAGACTCCATCCTCACACACATTGCCATTGCATGAGTAGTTGGAAGCCAATAGAAAATTAAATTTGACATTTACCATTGCTTGGGATTTTAAGTATTGTAATCCTTATCCATCTGATATTCTATTTTAAATATTAGTTCGACTGTTCAAATACTAGTTGGAACAGTCAATGACAAAACATCAAAATGTCAAAGATTACTGTTACAGAAAATTTAAAGAAGAAAAACGAAACTTGCCATCTTTAAAAGAACAATGTGAGCACGATTGTTCGATGGTTCTTTCATATTCGCGGTCTACGCCCAGCAGAAGACGGCAGTATTACAATCTGTCTCTTGTTTAACGTTAACCATTTAATAAACCTTTGCATATTTCGTATTTTTTAGTGAATTTATGTTGGTTTAAGGACATTATTTTATTCTTTAAATCACCTCCTGTTTAATTATTTCGCGGTCCCATTTTAAATATTGACCAGTGTTCAGGTAGTTGCTATCGATCAAGGCGGAGTTGAAATATTCACTAGTCAAATATTGGAGACTTGTGAATTTCTAGGAAGCTCAAGTATAAAAAGTTACATAACAAACTCCACCACCGCATTTTTTAAAAGATATTTAAAGCACCCATAACGAAGAGGAAAGCAACGCATACTGTAACCATAGCCAGGTTTTATTGTTCGATTTGATCCTCAAGAATTAAAGCCGATAAGCATTGTGTGAAACAGATCTTTACTCTTCTTTTCAAACTCTTACTGGCTATTATTAATTAGCTGCACATTCACTATGGGCAACTGTGTGAAAAAATGTAGCCTCTCTAAAAATACGCAAATGAATGAGGTGGTAGAGAACACCCATAATTCACAGCTGCAGGCAGAGGTCAACAAAATTGCATCTGCCTCAAAAAATTCATCACCCACCAAGGAGGAAGTGATAGGCCTCTTAAAAGCTGTCAAAGATGAAATTGACGTGGATTATTTGATCAATTCCATAAATATATTGTTGCAATCGAGGACCTCTAATCAGGTAAAGAACGAATGAGTTTTAACTCAAATTCTATATATTGTAACAAGACATTTTCTAACCTGTTTTATTTGCTGTATTTATTTAAATAGGCTGCACCCAAAGAATTAAAAGGGGAAGGCACAATCTCTCAAACCATAAATCACGAAGGAATCCAGTGGAATACCTTTATTAAAAGCGGCCGTACATTTCTAACATTCATGAAAGCCCATCTTGAGAAAATTAATTTGAAGGTACTCTATTCTTGCTTCTATATTTAGTGTAGAGAGTGTTTCTTTACATAATGCAAGGAGTGTTTCTTTACTCAGTGTGAAGGGTTTCTTTACAGGCCGACATACATTCCAGTGAAACAAGAAAAGTTGTTGTAAATATTCTTAATCAAGTGGGAAAAATTCACTGGGTTGTTGGAGGGCTATCTGTCATAGCATATTTGTTAAAGAAAGTTGAAAAAGTGTCATACAACCAGAGTCGGTGCCTACAACTCTTGAAGTATATGATTGACTTTTTTAGTCATATTAAAAAGTTGAACCATGAGATCCCAGAAGAAGAGGAGAAACTGGGGAAGGCTCTTCACATCATTATTGAAGGATCCATTATATGTGCTGCCCAGATACAGTCTGGAATTTTTTTCAGGTTAGAACTTAGAACGACTGCAATTTTCTGTTCGGTTTGAAATTGTTCTACTTATAATATATTCACATCAATTTGATGTCGATGGGATTTTATCGCCTTTCTTATTTAATCATAATTTCTATTCATTTATATTATCTCTGGTCGATGCTGCAGTTTTATGAAGACCTCATTGAATTCTGAAACTTTAAGAGGCATTCAATCCAGAATAAATCAGCTCTATCCTGATTTGATATTGACAACTATAACTGCAATTAAACATCACCAGCCTGTTGTTCTTCCTTTATCTAAGCCCATCTACCCAGATTACGCAGGTAAACAGAAACATGGCGTTGATGTCTTTCATTAAATTTACAACTATCAATTTTTTCCATTTATTTCCCAAATAATAAGCTGATAAGATATTTATATGGCTAACGTTCTTTTCCTGGTTGCTTTTAGTTTGATGTCGTGTATTATTAAAATTACCTAAGTTTGAATAGAGCTTTAATTTTGTAAACTATTGTAAAACAAAACGAATCAAAGAAACACAAAGTGTAATGAAATTGTTGGACAGGTCTGAATTTGACAGTTACAAGGATCGGAATCGCATGCGTATGTAGTACATAAAAGAGTTCTCAAATTGCACATAACAATTAAAGATCTCCCTGTCAAGTAACTTTCATGGATGTAGACTGGCTTAATCGACCCTTTGTTAACCGTTCGTTTTGATATTCTATAGGGCATAAACTGATAGAAATGGGTATTTCATCGAGAATCACTGCTGTTTTCTTTAAAACTATGCAACCACTGATCAGGCTTTCATGCCTCTTCACAGGGCTCTTTTATAATTTTCTGTGTTCTGGGTATTCGTACGACCATTCCATGCTTACTCTGCAGATTAAATGACTTCGAACACTCTAATCTGGTTTGCAATACTCTTTCCATTATAATAAGGAACTATATTTTGCAGAAAAAAATTCGATGGTCATCCTGCTGGAAACTATTTTGAGACGATGACCATAGATTTAATATAAAGAGTGAAAACACAAATAAAAATGTTTTAAATTATACCTTCGAGAAAAACGAAATTAACCTTCTGAACTACTTTCATTTCTGGTTATTGATTCTGCTCCCAATTTCTAACCCAATGGATTCAAATCTCCTATTTTGCTCATAACTCCGATCTCCTGAACTTGGCTAACAGTTGGCATTAACGAGGGAGAACAAGAAATAATGGAGCTGCTGAGCTTGGCTACAACAGAAGAATCTTCACGAGCTGTGGTTATTTATGGTCTGGGGGGCATTGGAAAGTCAACACTAGCAACTGCTATTCTTGCCAAATTAAACATAGAAGATTTCAATTACGTTAGAGTTGGACTACATGAAGACCCTTCCAGAGATGACCTGAAATGCATACAGCAAGTTATTTTGAAGGACGGGTTCCCAAACTTTGAAAGCGGTTCAAAAATACTCTTGAGGGATTTAGAAGAAGGTCGGGATCGCCTTACTCAGGCTTTCAAATGTGATAGCAATAAAGCATTATTTCTTTTCATTGATAATGCCTTAAGAGCGGAAGATCTGAAAGAGCTTATGCCCACAGATTTGAGATGTCTTCCGAGGCGGAGCAGAATCCTGGTAACTACCAGAAACTTGGGTGAGACAGATATATTTGAGGAAAGTTTCCTTCCACGCTACCCTTATCTTGTTAAAATACTTTCTAGAGAACCAGCAATGAAAATTTTGAGCAAAGACCCTTCCAATCTTCAGAATATCAAAGCAAAAGATGTTAATAGGATTCTTGGTATTTGCAATGGAATTCCTCTGGTTCTAAAAGTGGTTGGTGCTCATTTGGCTAAGATGGGTTATGACACAGAGAAGTGCACTCAGATATTCGAGTCTCTAGAGAATGGAGAGGAAATCAAGGAGGAAAACCTCACCACTCGTCTTATTAATTTTGTTTATGACCACCTTGAAACGCCTACAAAAGAAGCATTTTTGGATATCTGTTGCTTCTTTAACAATTGGAGTCGTCGGCATGTAGAATATATTTTGGGCGCGGAGCAAGTTAAATTGCTTCAGGAAGCAGCATTAGTTACAACATACCTCCCAGACCATACCAAGAACACAGGCAGAATTTCAGCAGATGAAGAAAAGTTGATAGTTCATGATGTTGTTCGAGTAAAAGGGGTAAGCATGTCCAAGTCCACAAGAATTATTGATGTCCAATCGCTGATTGAAGCTGCAGAAGACGAGGTGCATCTTTATTTACGTTCATTATATACGTTTCCATCTTAAAATCAAACTATCTTCTCTAACACTTTCGAACAATTTTCTTGCGCAGAAGAAACTGATGAAAATCAAAGGCGTTTGGCTTGCCCATGACAAGACTGAATACATCGTTGAAGAAAGGCACTTGAATGCAATGAGGAATTCACTAAGAGTTCTCTCTTTAGGAGACTGCATGAAATTCAGTGGACAAATCCACCTCAAATTTAAAGAATTAAGATATCTCAGAATATGTGGTGACATAGCTTTTCTACATATGAATTTACAGGCACTTCAAAAATTGGCTGCGCATGAGGCTCCCATCTCTCAACAAAATTTTCATCTTCTGGACAAGGCAAGTCTTTTATTTCTAGATGAAGTTTAGATTTCGACTGTAGATTGGGTTAAAAAACATAACAATGAAATTGTAATATGAACGCAGCTGCCCAAATTAAGAATGATGAAAGTGAAGCTTCAATTTGATTGGAATACCTGCAAGGACGAGTCAAACCACGATCGAAATCCTTCTTTGGAGGAATTGCAGTTATCAGAGTTGGTGTTGATGATTTAATTTAATTGAAGACTTTGTTATTTAATCCGATTGAAAAGCAATCTTCGGATCTGGTATATTATTGTGAATATTACATTTTTTTTAGATGGAGCACCGCACTCAGCAAGACTTGATCCCTGGTGGGCTCATTGAAAGCCATACATCACACCAATAGACCAAGGGCTCATTGAAAGCCATACAACACTTTAGACCCACTCAAGTCACATTCATTGTTGGTTATTGATTCCGTTCTTAATTTCTAGTCCAATTGATGCAAATATCTAGTTTTTCAGCTACATTGTGCTCATATCTCTCATCTTCTAACATATTTCTTTAGAAAAATATAAGAGTTGGTGTTAACGAGGGACCACAAGAAATAATGGAGCTTCTAAACATGGATTAAAAAAAAGAGTCTCCATAAGGTGTTGTTTGTGGTTTGGGTTGATGATCTTAAAATAAGGAATAGAAAAGAACTTCAATATTCATAAACATGAAAAATCAAATAATTCATAACTATAAACAGCCCAAGAGAAGCATAGATCAACATAAACTTTCAAACTCATCTAATTAATTATGAAATAATTCACCCATTACAATTATTTATAGATATTCATAGGAAAATGATTTTCTAAAAATAAATAATTATCAAAAATAGAACTAATAATTTTTTTAATAATAATCCATTCTAATTATTTTTTATTAGGTAATAAAGAGGTTTTGAAAGACACTCTCAAACTTTGTAGACAACACCAAAAGATATAACAAGGGAAAATCATATATAACAAAAAAAAGGAATTTGATGAAAAATGCTTGTTTTAAGATTCCCAAAGGTTAAACAATTACCTCCTACAACATGGCACCCATAAGACAAACCAATAGCTCGGAAAGAAGAACTAAACACACTCTATTATTGTTAGGAGTAACAAGTAGTCTGCCATAAATCAATAAAGCATTTCTTTCTTTTTGTGAGATTGTAGCATCATTTATCACTTTTTGCTTCCCTTTCACTTTTTATCCCACAATTGTCCATTCCTCCTCTGATGGAGGAATATGAATAAAAATTTTCATACTCACCTTAGGAGGATCCCCTATCTTAAACTCAAGCCTAGCCCCTTCCTACCCCAAAGGCTTCTCTTGATTTATGTTCTGAACATTACGCTATGCCTCAGCTCTGTTTAGGTTCTCAAGCTTATGATCCTCAATCTCCACAACTGTCAAGGTTGCACCATACCTACCAATTGTGTATCATCTATAGGAGTAGCAGGAACTATCTTCGGATCCTCAAACTTCAACTTCTTTGGAGGATTCTTCTTCATTTGTTCCAAATCTACCTCTGAATCACAAGAGTATCGAGAATTACCCTCTATAACTAAAGAATAAAAAAGACCATCCTTCAACCATCAAACATTACAATTTTCCCTTTGATTATTATTGAAGAAATCGTAAATTAGTGTGCTAGGATAATTCACTTTATACATGCCTTAAGGAAAACCCTTCATAATCAAGGTTTTGTGCCCATATCCTTTCTTGAACTATAAATTCCATTATTGCTAGTAGGTTATGTGAGGTGACCAAACTCACCAAGAGATGACCATTAGTATGGGTATATAATTCTATGTTAGAATATATGGAAAGAAAATGGCCCTGATAAATTTTTAATAGAAATGAGACTCTCCTTACCCCCAAAACAAAATTAGAAGGAGAGGTAATCTTTACCCAAAACAATGAAAGTTTTTATCATTGGATTTTAATAGCAGAACCAATGCTTCATAAGTAAATGGTGGCCCTTTATAGTCCACATCTTGGAGAAGATCACATCTCTATTCTCAACAGAATCAAATACAACAATAAAAATACCACTTAGTACAAGGGAAAATGTCCACTTTACCTACCATTAGTGGCTTCTAATTGATAGAGATCCATGAGTGAAGTAGTAGGCCATGGAAAAACTGATAAAAACAACATATAATTCCTTACCTAATAAATTAGTTTCAGTCCTAGACCATCTTTTCCCTAAATGTGATAAAAGGGATGGATTTTGAATGGTTCATGTAACCCATTAACTACTGAGATGGAGTGACATCTGTATTAGCTTCCAAGAAGGAACATTTTTTAGGGTTTTTCTGCCTTCAACCAAAAAAGATTTGGGCTTTTTCGCCTGTAAAATTGGCGGGACAACCAATTCCAAAAAGGTAGGCTTTTTATCAAGGTCACCATCCACAAAGACACTAGTAATAGCCATTGAAAGGGTCCTATACATTGAAGAAAAACTACTTCCACCTTTAGAAATAGAAGACACTAAGTTATAGAGAGAATTTATTTTTCCCTCACTGGGACATGTTTGTATGCAAAAACCTTCCCCAGCAACCAAGTCGAGCCACTATTACAGTCCACAGCAATGTCTTGTTCAGCAAGGAAGACCTCACTACCATCACATCCCTTTAGCCGAGTTTAATTTTTAGGGTTAGGTCAGAGAGGAATCATCATTAATATAAGGAATTTAATATTAAATCTAATATAATTATAAGATATGCATACTGTGGAGTTATTCTATTTTTAAAATTTCCTAACATATTTAATTTTAACTCTAACCAATACATGGTTTTTTGTATTCTTATCTAAAGCCATTCTAAGGATTTTTTTGTGAAAAAAATAGATTCAACTACATTTTAAAAAATAATTAGCTCAGTAATAGTCAACCAACATTCTCCCCTTATGTTGAGTGGACTAATAACTTCATCTTAGAGTTTCAAAAACTAAACTTTACATTACTGATGATATCTTTGAATTATCTCAAGTGTTTATATAATTCAACTATGTCTATTTATTTTGAATAAAATGTTTGTAACACCCACATTTTACACACACAAATACAATATTAAAATTACTAGAATAATTTTTTTTTTACTTACATTGTAGTATACATGGCACTACAGGAGATCACTTATGAAAATGCACAATGCATGACATGTTTGCACAAACATTAACCCATGTAAATAACATGAAAACACATGATGCACATCAAGACCACCCATCTTTTTTTTTTGCAAATGACAAGGCACAACATAATGGTTCAACTACAATATAACTTATAATTAGGGTATTCCCGCGACACGTTATTTTTAGGTTTACACATTTATTGTAATTGTGTTTCAATCACTAACTTGAGTTCTAGGAAGGCTCAAAATGTGAGAATCATACCTTTCTTTACCTTTTTTTGTTATATTTCCTTTATACATTTTAGCATTTAACTTACGGTGTATCTCATTAAAAAAAGGATTGTCTACATTATTTCAATTACTTGTTTAATTCATTCGTTCATTAACATGATATTTATTTACACACACGGCTATTTAAATACACCCAAGGCTACTAGGTATTATCCATAGGATTCACTCCCAAGGGCATGTATCTTGATCTTATACATACCCCTGTTACGCAACGGAACAAGTGTAAGTCCAAAGGGTCTGCAACTCACTTTTTTTTGTTTAAGGAATTAGGGTCAAGTATCTTTCATTCATTTATAAATTGATAATTAAGTTAAAACCCACTAAGGATTATATATGAAAAAGGATCCTTATCCACAGCAACACGGTTTACTCGCATTGCCAAGAAGATCATGTTTCACTATTCCTATGGAATAGCATCTCACGATTACTCTTTCCAAAGCCAAGCATCTCTTATAGTTTTATTATATTTATGCTCCAACATCTCATTAAGGATTCAAAGGAATTTAACATGGCAACATACTTCCTTATTTATTTTTTTGTTCCTAGATTAGGTTTCCTAAGTATCATTTTACGTCCAACTTAAGAAGCTTCTCCCTAACTAGGTTCATATGCCTTTTGAAATGAATAGAGTAACCTATTTGTTAAAAGGGCATATGAATCCTCATGAGACCGCTAGTCCCTTCCTTACGGGGGGTTTATCTCTAAAAACATGATAATAGTTCATATCATACACCCACTACATAATAGGACAAGTAGGAGAGTGTTAGGTTGTGGAACCTGTTTTCATGTGTGAAAGTGTTGAAGATTGTAAACTAAGAGTACTGTACACTTTCCACAGTTGTGTCGCCGGGGTTCGGGGGTGTAGCCCCCGGAAAATTTTTTTGGCCTTCAAACGTGCCCAATATATTGGGAAACATGATTTTCTCCTATGGGAGGGATTTTTGACCCATAGGTTTATGGGACGGTTTTGGCCCATGGTTTTAATACCCACGGTTTTATAAAACTACTTAAGCAGTTGTCTAATTATATGGTTTTATGCATATGGTAGGTATTATGTAACATTGCAGATGTGTTTTGAATTTGGGTGTGAATTCTAGTAGAGGTTTGTTAAAGAATAACTCCAAATATGATTTGGGTATCGTATTGAGAGAACAGATGGCTTGTAATAAAATCTGAGCAATTGATTGTTGGTAGACGTATCCCAAATTGGGTGAACCACATTAAATATTTTCTCTTCGTGTTGTGTTATTTTATTATACAATTTAATTTGAGATCTGTAATGTCTTTATGCATATTAGTTTCTATTGTTGCGATTCTGGTGAGGGATTATTCCAGCATTTTTTATCCCTTATTTTCTAACAATTGATATTAGAGCCTAGTTTGGTTTGCTAAAGTTTTTAATCGTAGGGAAAAGTATTTAGCTTGAGTGGGGAGCTATGGAAAATGATGGAAGATCCAAGGATTGATAAATTTAACGGGTAGAATTTCAGTCTTTGGAAGATGCAGATGGAATATTACCTTTACCAGAAGGATCTTTATAATCTGTTATCTGAGAAGGTGAACAAACCCTCAAGCATGATGAATGTGGAATGGGATTTGATAGATAGGAAGGCACTTGGGACACTCTAATTATGTCTTGCATCTTCAGAATTATTTAATGTTTCGAAGGAAAATACTACAAAAGAACTGATAGATGCATTAGGGAAGTTTTATGAAAATCCCTCTGCCTCTAATAAGATATTTTTAATGAAAAAGTTGTTTAATATGAAGATGTTTGAGAATGGTTCAGTAGCAGATCATTAAAATTATTTTAATACAGTTGTAAATATGTTAGCTTCGGTTACAATAGAATTTGATGAAGAAGTTAGGGCTTTATTAGTTCTATGCTCTTTTCCTGAGAGTTAGAATAGCCTGGTAATGGCGGTAAGCAATTAGGTTCTAGCTAACTCAAAGTTGAAGTTTGAGGATGTTGTAGGGCTGATTCTAAGCGAGGAAATGTGAAGAAAAATCTCTGGTGAATCTTCTACTTTAGGTAATCCTTTGATAGTTGAAACTAGAGGGAGACAAAAGAATAGAGGAAACCATGGCAAATCAAAGGATCAGGAAAGTTCAAAATCCAAAAAAAAGATAGTATGTTAGAATTGTGGAAAGTCTTGGGCCATGCAAAGAAGGACTATTGTGGAGCTTTAGGGACAAGAAGAAACAACAAGAAGAAAACAAGGAGGTAAATGTGGCAACAGGTAATGTATGTCAGGATGCTTTGATTATTTCTTTGCACAATATTACTGAATCTTGGGTTTTAGATTCAGGGGCTTCTTTCCATGCTAATCCACATAGGCATTATTTTTTTTATTATGTTCACGGAGATTTTTGGCATTTTTTTCTTGGTGATGATGAGCCTTGTAGCATATTTAGAAAAGGTTTTGTTTAGGTTAAGATGCATAATGGGAATACTTGGCTATTGAAGGATGTCAAACATGTGCCTACATTAAGACGAAATTTGATATCGGCAGGGTAGTTGGGAAGTGATGGTTGTACTATGATATTTACAGCTGACTCTTGGAAGGTTACCAAGGGTGCTCTTGTGGTGGCAAGAGGTAAGAAGGTTGGAACCTTGTATTTAACCACTTATAGCACTAATGTTTGTAATCCTGTGGCTTCAGAAGTAGATACAACATTGTGGCACTATAGGCTCGGTCATATGAGCCATAAGGGCATGGAGATCATAAAGAAAGATTTTCTCAGATATACAGAAATAGGTTTGGAGTTCTGTGAGGACTGCATATATGGAAAAAAAAAAGTGAGTAAGGTTTCTCAAGGTTGGACCTACAAAGAAATATATTAAGTTAGAGCTGGTGCATTCTGATGTGTGGGGGTCAGCTCAGGTATCATCTCTTGGGGGTTCAAGTTATTATGTTACTTTTATTGATGATGCAACAAGGAAATTTTGGGTTTATTGTATTAGAAACAAATATGATGTATTTGACACTTTTGTTAAATGGAAAGCCTTGGTAGAGAATGAAATAGGTCTTAAGCTAAAATGTCTCAGGTCAGATAATGGAGGGGAGTATTGCAACAATGAATTTTATGATTATTGTTCTAAGAATGGAATTCGTAGGAAAAAGACGGTTCCAAGAACTCCGCAGTAAAATGGGGTGTCAGAAAGGATGAATAGAACAATAATAGAATGTGCTAGGAGTATGAGGTTACATGCAGGACTGCCTCTTTCTTTTTGGGTAGAAGCGGTGAGCACAGCTGTGTACTTGATAAATAGAGGAACCTCAAGTGCCTTGGATGGAGGCATACCTGAGGAGGCTTGGTATGGTAAGAAAGTTGATTATTCATTTCTTAGAGTCTTTGGATGTGAGGTGTTTGTCCATATAGACAAGGATGATAGGACCAAGCTAGAGGTTAAATCTAAAAAAATTTACTTTCATTGGTTATGGTGGTGATGACTTTGGATATAAATGTTGGAGTATTAAGGACAAGAAAATCATTTGATCTAGGGATGTGGTCTTTAATGAGAAATTCATGTATAAGCAGCAGTTGTAGGAAAACAGGGAAGAATCCAAGAAAGAATATGCAACAGTAGAGGATCTTCCAGATGGGAAAGTGACACATGAATCAGTTTAGGAACCTCCTCAACAGGAACCCCAAACTCCTATATTAAGGAGGTCTTCTAGGGTAAGAAGAGAACCTGAACGTTTTTCTCCTTCTCTTTATTATTTATTACTCACTGATAGTGGAGAGCCAGAGAGATTTGATGAAGCAATGCAGGTAGATGCCAGGAAGAAGTGGGAGCAAGCCATGGATGAGGAGCATCAGGCTCTCATGGAGAACCAGACATAGGATTTGGTGAAGCTACCCGAAGGTAAAAGAGCATTACAGAACAAGTGGGTGTTCAGAGTCAAAGAGGAAGAAGGAGGAAAGAAAAGATACAAGGCCCCGATGGTGGTCAAGGGCTTTGCACAAAAAAAAGGTATAGATTTTGATGAGATTTTTTCTCCTGTAGTAAAAATGACTTCTATTAGAACTGTTATAGGAATAGTTGCAGCAGAAGACTTGCACTTAGAGCATCTTGATGTAAAAACTGCATTTCTCCATGGTGATTTGGAGGAGGAACTATATATGTAGCAACCAAAGGGCTATGAGGTCAAAGGTAAAGAGGAGATGGTGTGCAAACTGAAGAAGAGCTTGTATGGCTTGAAACAAGCTCCACTTCAATGGTATAAGAAATTTGATAGCTTCATGATGGAGCAAGGTTATATTAGATTTCATTCTGACCATTATGTGTATACAAAGAAATTTGAGGATGGTAGTTATATTATCCTTTTTCTGTATGTGAATGACATGTTGGTTGTAGCTAAAAACATGCAGGAAATAAAAGTACTCAAGAAGCAGCTAAGTGAATCCTTTGCTATGAAGGATTTGGGGGCAGCCAAACAAATCCTTGGTATGAGGATATCTCGAGATAGGAAGGAACAGAAGCTGACTTTATCTCAGGAAGAGTACATTAAGAAAGTCTTGGAGAGGTTTAATATGCAAGATGCTAAACCGGTTGGGACTCCTTTGGCAGGCCATTTCAAGTTATCAAAGGAGCAGTGTCCCAAGACAGAGATAGGAGAGAAACCAAATGTCCAAGGTACCTTACTCATCAGTGGTTGGTAGTTTGATGTATGTCATGGTGTGCACCATAGGCCTGATATTTCCCATGCAGTGGGAGCGGTGAGTAGATTTATGAGTGATCCAGGTAGAGATCACTGGTAGGAAATAAAGTGGATCCTTTTGTATTTGAGAGGGACCATGGGGACAATTTTGTGCTACAGTGGATCAGACACCACTTTGTGTGGTTATGTAGATTCAAATATGGCTGGAGATGTAGACAACATGAGGAGCACAACAGGTTATGTTTACATTGTAGGTGGGACAACAGTGAGCTAGATTTCACGACTATAGAAGTTAGTGGCTTTGTCAACCATGGAGGCTTAGTATGTTGCTGCCACAGAGGCAAGAAAAGAAATAATTTGGTTACAACAATTGCTTGAGGAGTTGGGGACATAAGCAGGAGGAAGGAAATCTACATAGTGATAGTCAGAGTTCTATACACCTAGCTAAGAACTATGCTTTCCACTCTAGGATGAAGCATATATAGTTAAGGTACCATTTCATCAGGACAACTTTGGAGGAAGATAATGTTGAAGCTGGAAAAGATTCATACCAATCATAATCTTGCAGACATGATGACCAAGGTTGTCACAAGGGAAAAATTGAAGTTGTGTTAAGCTTTGGTTGGTCTTCACAAAAACTAGTAAAGGGTTGAGAAGCTTGCTCAGAGGAAAACTAGTCTCCAAGTGGAGATTGTTAAGGTTGTGGAGCCTGTTTTCATGTGAGAAAGTGTTGAAGATTGTACACTAAGAGTATTGTACACTTTCCACAGTTGTCTCATCGAGGTTTGGGGTTGAGCCAAGCCCCGAGTGAGGTTCTGGGGGGTAGCGGGGTTTGGGGGCATAACCCCTTAGAAAAAAAAAATTGGCCTTAAAACGTGCCCGATATACCGGGAAACGTGTTTTTCTCATATGGGTGGGATTTTGACCCATAGGTTTATGGGACGGTTTTGGCCCATGGTTTTAATACCCATGGTTTTGTAAAACTACTTAAGCAGTTGTCTACTTATATGGTTTTATGCATATGGTAGGTATAATGTAACATTGCAGATGTGTTTTGAATTCAGGTGTGAATTCTGTAGAGTTTGTTGAGCATAGCTCCAAACAGATTTGGGTATTGTCTTGAGAGAGAGGTGGCTTGTAATAAAATCTGAGTAAGTGATTCTTGGTGGACGTAGCTCAAATTGGGTGAAACACGTTAAATACTGTCTCTTTGTGTTGTGTTATTTTATTTTGCAATTTTATTTGAGATCTATAATATCTTCTACATATTATTTTCTACTATTGCAATTCTGTGAGGGATTATTCCACATATTTTATTTCGTATTTCCTAACAGAGAGTAAGATGGATTAGTCCATTATCTAAAGGGAGAAGGTATACATTATATTTTACATAATGTGGGTCTCATTTCTCGCCACAAAATGGTTTAAACATGATATGAGAATGCCCTGAATTTCACCTTTCTACACAAACATCTTCTAATGGTTACATTTTCACAAAATTAATCATACACTAAATGTTGTTAAGTTTCGAAATTAACTCTAATACTACATCATAGAACCCAAAAAAAAACTGAGATTGGGTATCGAATTAATTTATGATCCAAACTCTTAAAGGTAATTTTCAAGGGTAGCAGGTGATCTTTGTCACCTAACACTCTTCACTCTACTCATGTGCACGATAAAGAGGGTTTTACATTATGTTGGAGTTTGGTTACACATAGAGTACCACCTTAAGGAAATCACATTCTCCTTACTGCACACACAACTATCAATCTTAGGAGGGAACCACATACTCTAGTTAATGTTTGACCATGTCCTTCCAAACTGTTGGGTCAATGATGATGTCGCATACAGGCTATGACATTAACTCAAAATTGGGCTCTTGTTTACCTAAGGTAGAAGGTGTTATCAAGTGTGAATACGTAAGCTCATTCTAAGGTTTTAGTTTCCTATGCTAAAAGAATCACACAGGAAGAATAGTTATGCAAAAATTTATACTAGGGTTGATTATTTCATTTAGATTTCTTGATTACATTTTCATGGTAAGGAACACAACACACCAATTACTTAATCATCAATTTCACACTGGAATTGCACTACAAGATATTAAATAAAATTTCATTTAACACATATATTCAACCTTTACAATGCAAATTTTGGGGATCAAAATAACACATATGTGTACATAAACATTTCCCTTAAACACTAGCATCTCAAAATAGTACAAAAATTCAATAATGAACCTTTTAATAGTTCAAAAAATGTTGAATTATCCCCTATAATTTATTTTAACATATATATATCAAATCCCCTTTTTACCATATGAAAATATGAATCAAAATAAACCTATGGTTAAATGCACATTTCCCAAAGCACTCTTAAAATTAACATCTCATACATATTACAAAATTTCAATAAATACATTACTATAACATAACAATACACACACACATATCATTAACATACATAAATTACAATAATACAAAATAAATTACAACCACGGTGGTTTCGTCGTCTTACTTGCATCCTGCAAAACCATGTGAGCATGAAATCAATGATAAATCGTTGGCATGGCATCCACCTAAATCTAGCATAATCAACGTTTTTAGTTTTCCATTTACGTAAAAATAATAATTTATACCCAAAAAGAGAGGGTTAGAGACATATTCATTTCATTTTAATTTCACTTCATTTCTTAACTACGGAGAGAGAAAGATATAAGGAAGAGAAAAAAACACTATTTTTCCAAAAGTCACATTTCACATAAAAAGTGACATGGGAGAGTTTCATTCAATTACTTATATGTTTCAATAAGTTTTCACGATATTTTAATGTCTTGACTAGGGTCCTGGGACCTTATTTTACATTTTTCTACTAGTTGCAAAAATGTCTCATTTTGGTTCGGAGGCTAAGAAACTTTGTTAAAAAATTGTCTTCCGATGAGAAGCACAACAGGTAAATTTCTATGTGTTCTCCTTTATACCAAGCATTCACAGGAACTGATGGAATTCAAAACTAGTGAATGGTTTACAATTGGTGGCTAGGTTTCTGGGCCCACTGGTCGTAATTGATCTTGTTTGACCTAGTCAAACTATGACTGAAGGCCTATAAAACCCCGTTGCCAAACTAATCAAGAATGTGTTTTTCCCAAACAAAAATTTCGAGGAAATTATCTAGTAAAAATAATCAAGGATTTTGAATATGGACATGCATTTCATTTTTCAAGGCCCTCACGGTGAGCTGATATGAAACTCAACTTTTCAATTTTAACTATTTCCTAAAACTATGAAACGGGGTAACAGGGCTCCTAAAGGAGTGGTGAAGAGAGTACAAATTTTCAATTGGGGTCTGTCTAAAGCTTGATGTGACTCTCCTCATAAGAAGGAGCACATATGATGCATGACACCTCTTCTCTAGGGTTCCGAAGGTTATTTTGTGTGTCTCCAAAAATCACTGTTTACTATTTTTTACATGGAAACGATCGACATATTTACAAGGAACTCAACCTCAACTTGTCAATAAAAATGATTTTGTAGTAATCTAATTTGGTTATGCAGTTTGTTAGATCATCTCAAAATGAGGGTTTTTAGTCCATGGTTGACTACCAAGGGATTATTTGGATTGCGCAAGTTACGATATGATGCTTTCATGTTTTGTGACAAGTTTGTTTAAAAAAAATCTTTAAGCATGTAATGGTTAAACATTTCTATTATATTGCAACTAAAAAACCAAATTATACAAAAAATTATAAAAGAAAAAGGTAAGGAGACCATGCCTGAGGGGGAAACGAATCATCCAAACTTCTAGATCCTGATTATGCATCTCCACAAGCCATTTCCTTGAATGGTTGCATGTAACTAGAACACTCCCCCAATTTCCTTTTCTTGAAAGTTTCCATAATCGCTTTAATAAAACCATTTGTGGAAATCCAAAAGACGAAGCATTCCATGAGGCTATAATTGTTTGAGACATTTGATTGAAATTTTAAATGCCTTGTATACATTTCCTGATAAATTATTAGAGTCATCAAGAACCTTTGAGTACGAGTTGACTCCCCACTGAAACCATGTTCATCTCCTAATTTTTGCAAGACATTTTGTTAAGAGATGCACATAATCCATCAGTTCAAAAAGGAAAATGTTCTTGTAGGTATGAAAACAAGAGTGTTTTTTCTAGATTATACATGGCAACCCACATGCCCACTTCTACATAGATGTTAACCTCCCATAATGATGGACATTTTAATCCTTATTCTTCTAAACCACCACAACTATGGAAATATGCGGTGATATTCATCCCAAAAGCAACACCAAATCTATCAATGAATAAGGGATACTTGTTAGGAGATGTATAAACCAGGATTCTATTCTTCAACTCATTTGGTAATGCATTGAATTGTGTACCAACATATACGATTCGCCAAGATTTTGAGATCCACTCTAGCTATTGCACATTTTTCTCATATAATTCACCATTTATTTCATACTCACTACGAAATATTTAGACGAGAGTGTGTGATAAAAGGAAGAATTAATGGAAGGGATGTTTATGAATGTCAATCAGTAGACCTTCCTCATTAAATATCCTTGATATTATTATTTTCAACAAAAAAGTGTTTCCTTCCTCTGTTGACATACGTCAATTCCTTTCCCACATTATCTATTTGTTGTTTCTATTGTTGTGGTAAGATGAATCTAATATCATCTGAAAATTTCATTCTTTTTTTCCCTTTCCATTTCTCTTCACTTTCGGATCATCCTTTCACTTATGGCAATATCTACCCACCACAAGCTTTAAATAGCCCCAACACTATCCATCCATTTTTCATCCAAGCTCTCACATTTTAACAAATATAACTTTACTAATGATCGAAGGTAGTTAAAATCATTAGAAAGCTCTACCAATTTAGAGAAAAATAAGATATCTAACTCTTCCAAGCAAGGAGGCTAACCAAAAGAATCAAAATGTTTCAATAGGATATTGCAATTGTACTACGTAAGGTATGTTAATACTGCTAGGTGACCAAAGTCGATGATCAATTACTCCACATTTTTGTGTATTCTTTCCTTTCTCCTAAGAGGGGTGACTAAACAACACAAATATATTTATTGATAAATAAGAGTAGCCTCCATATTGTTCTAGCTAGGTATGTAGGTAATACATTTTCTTGAAAGTTCTAAAGACATTTCAACAAACCCATTTTGTGCATATCCTATAGTCAAATTTTTCCACCCTTGGAAAACAACTTTTTTTCCTTAAGACATTTTTTCACACACTTCATTTTCCCATATATGTTCCCACATTTTTCATCCATGTCAACTAGAGCATTTGTGAATACAACATCTGACAATACTTCTCTATACGTTATACTTTGTTGGTTGTCCACCCTATTCCAGAGCTCGCATGTTACCACAGGTGGGGAGTATAAAGGCAAATGTAAACTGATAAGGTTGGAGACCTGTTTGTTGCATAGGTGAAATGGTGTTCTTGTCTCGTGAGGAACCCATGTCTCCTATACATTGTTGGAAGCCATGTCATCCTCGCAACCTACCCTGCCCATGCTACCACTATCCAAATACTACTAAATTTACAAAGTTAACTTGATTTAAGTGTGATCAAAACCTCTAGATCTCAATTAAAGTGCTTGTATTACTGTCTAAAGAGAATGATAGGTATGAAGATACTCCATCTGCCCACGTGCCTTGTCAGGTTTCCCATGCATTCACGCCACCTCCCATCCACTTCTGCCATTACAAACTCCATCACGTCTCCATCTCACCTACACCCATTAAATTTCTTCCACCACCATTTCTAAACCTACTCCACCTACTTCGTTGCCCAATCACTTCAATATATATATACATATATTATTTTAATAAGATTTATGGTGGGCACTACATTTCCCTCCCCTTATAAGATCATCGTCCTTGACGTGACACAACACCGAAGCTCAAAGGGTACATAGACAAGAAATTCAATAATGACGCATGTCGTTTAACAAAACAATTGATTAGTACAATACGACCACAAGAAAGCAAACTAAATTTGGAAATATCTTAAATTTTAATTTTTTGTGAAGATTGAACATTTTCCTTTACTTTATTACTTAGGTAGTCTTTTCCTTTTAAGTATTTATTAATCTCAACTCTTAGTATTTCATTTTTTAAGATTTTTGTTGTCTTATGTTCGTGGGTTCCCAACAAAACTTACATCATAATATCACATCACGGCCAAACAAAATAATAATGGTTCATAAGAGATCATGATATGTACCTTCACAACTATATCACATCACAAGAAATCAACCGAACCATGGAAAGAACATACATATCCCTCACAACATAGTACTTATCACACCCATGCCCCTCACACAAAATTACTTGTAACATAAACAAACTATAACAACATGGAATTCCCAATAGGTACACATATAAAGGTTTCATGCAACTCCAAACAATAACTATAGCCACATAAGGTCAATATGGAAACATCATCTTACCATAAATGGGGAGCATCAATAATCAACATAAAAAAAAATCACCAGACTCACATAAGTACACATAAATCATAACACCAAATCCACTCCCAAACCATCACAAAGAAACTCCATGTACCTCCCAAAACATCACAGAACAACTGCATATACCTCCCAAAATATCACAAACAATTGTATATACCTCCCAAAGCATCAGAAAACAACTCCATGTACCTCTAAATCTCTTATCCCTCCCTCAAATATCTTATCGCTCCCTCAAATATCTTATCTCTCCCTCAAATCTCTTATCACTATCATGTAGAATATATAAAGATAAAGCAATAAATTTCTCCTATCCCTCCCCCAAAGAGGTTGGTCACCATATGGCCCTAGGTACATAGAGTCTAGACACCTGTAACCCAAGTGACATAATAACTCATGGTTCAGCAACTTGCTAGTTATATGTAACTCCTTAGGGCGTACCCCCATATAACGAAGCGTTCCATACATCCAACCACTCCATGGTGAATCCCATGACCCTATTAGAACACATTACAAAATTAGAGCATAATAATCTGTTTCAAATGCCAAGTGGCAAAATCCCAAGCCTTGGACAAGGCTACAAAAAAATATTAATCTTGAAACACAAATTTAAAACCAAGTAAAACAAATGGTTCAATAGCCATAGTTATTAAAAAAATCCACATGTTATTGCACCAACCAAATAAAATTCCCAAAATATAAGAACACATCAATCAAGAAAAATGTTGGTTCTTACAAGAACAAAGATAATAATCAATTTACGAATAAAACATGTATAGAGAAATAACACATTACAATCACTATGTGGCCTCATACGACCACAAAAGGGGTACTCATCAAGTTGCTGACACTCGGACATCGAGCCTTGGCTCATAAAATAACATATCAAATAATAAAATTGTCCTAATCTCTCTTTGAATTATCCCTCCATACTTCCACAAGGCTCACCATATTCAAATTCACATAGGATTGTTTGATGGACAACCCAATAGCAGAGAAAATGGTACACTAGTTTGCATAAGTTGAGCCTAAGCTGTTATACATCCACAATATATTGAGCAAGCTTGAAGTATACTAAACAGATAGAAGTGGGTTTTGAGTCTATATAAGGCTCCACTTCCTTCCTCGTACTTGGCTCGAGATTATGAAAACTTGGCCCATACCTCCTATCTCTACACATACACTCTTAAATATTTCTCCCCTAAAGGTCGTTTAGTGTAAGGTTCACAACATAACACATAATACATCACTAAACAAATGGTGATTCATGCACATCAACCATAGTTTCTTACGCATGGTATATATATATATATATATATATATATATATATATATATATATATATATATATATATATATATATGGTATAACACAATCATTACTTTTACAATTACACTGCATCACGTCTCCACATAATGCACCCAAGGTGCAAGTACTGCACAATAGGGGTCATAAAATCACCATATTCTCCTAATTCGTGACATGAACCATCACATATTACATGAATTATATGTTTGATGAACACAATGACTAACCTTATAACATATATTCGATCATAATACAACATAGTGACACATATGATTCATCACAAGACGGTGGCAACATCACGATACAATCTAATTCACTATGTACACCAATTTTCTCATGCAACACATAATCACGCCTACATATCACAAAATGATAAGATGCTTCAACACTCTGTCATCCATAATAAATTATGACATTATTTTCAAACACACCAAGGCAACACATCACATGTGGAATCCTCAATGAATCCACGAAAAGGAGAGCAAATAATCTCATCACAAGTATATCAACATGATAACAAACATGCAATAAGTGGCATGCACCACATGTGCGTTCATAATATCACAATTATAATGTTGGCCACATAACAACATATATCACATTACTCTTCCAATTTCCACCACCACCATGCAAAACCATGACAACTCCAATTTTTCCTAGAGGTTTGAGAGCATGATCCTTCGCTCTAATACCAAACGTAACGTCCACATTTTATACACACAAATACAACACTAAAATTACCAAAACAATATTTTTTGACTTACATTGTAATATGCATGACACTACATGAGACCACTTAGGACAATGCACGACATATGATATGTTTGTAGAAACATTAACCCACATAGATAACATAAAAAGATGTGATCCATATCAAGACCACCCCCTTTTTTCCCAAATGACAAGGGAAAACATAACGGTTCAACTATAGTATAACTTATAATTAGGCTATGCCTGCGGAACGTTATTTTTAGCTTTACACATTTATCAAAAACATATTTTAATCAATAACTTGAGCTCTAAGAAGGCTAAAAATGTGAGAATCATACCTTTCTTTTACTTTTTTTGCTAGATTTCCTTTATACAGTTTAGCATTTAACTTATTTTATATCTCCTTAAAATAAGGATAATCTACATTATTTCAATTACTTGTTTAATTCATTCAATCGTTAATAGGATATTTATTTACACACCTAGATATTTACATACACCCAAGGCTACTAGGTACCTCCCCTATGATTCACTCCCAAGTGAATGCATCTTGATCTTATACATACCCCCATTACATAACAGAACAAGTGTAAATCCAAATGGTGTGAAGATCACTTTTTTTTTTTTTAAGGAATTAGGGTCAAGTTTCTTTCATTAATTTATAAATTGATAATTAAGTTAGTACCCACTAAGGATTATATACGAAAAAGGTTCCTTATCCACAACAACACGGTTTACTCGCATTGCCAAGAAGATCATATTTCACTTTTCCTATAGAATAGCATCTCACGATTACTCTTTCCAAAGTCAAGTGTCACTTATAGTTTTATTATAGTTATGCTACAACAATTCGTTAAGGATTCGAAGGCACTTAACATGGCAACATAGTTCCTTATTTTTTTTGTTCTTATATTAGGTTTCCTTAGAATCATTTTACATCCAACTTAAGAGGGTTCTCCCTAACTATGTTCATATGCCTTTTGTAATGAATAGAGTAACCTATTTGTTAAAAGGGCATATGAATCCTCATGATACTGCTAGTCCCTACCTTAGGGGAATTTATCTATAAAAACATGATCACATTTCACATCATACACACATTACATAATAGGACAAGTGGGAGAGCAAGATGGGTTAGTTCCTTATTAAAAGGGTTAACGTCCACATTAGAGTTTACATAACATGGGCCACATTTCTCACAACAAGATGGTTTAAACATGATATGAGAATGACCTAAATTTCACATTTCAATAAAGATATCATCTAATGGTTACGTTTTCACAAACTAATTTACACTAAATGTTGTTAAGTTTCTCAATTAACTCCAATACTGCATTATAGAACCCAACGACAATTGAGATTGGGTATCAAGTTCATTTATGATCCAAACTCTTAATGGTGATTTCCAAGGGTAGTTGGCGATCTCTATCACCTAACACTCTTCACTAGTATATGTGTGTGCATGACCAAGAGGGTTTTACATTATGTTTGAGTTTGGTTACCCATAAAGAACCACCTTAAGGAAATCATGTTCTCCTTATTTCACACACACATATTAATCTTAGGAGGGCACCACATACTCTAGTTAATATTTGAACATGTTGTTCCTAACCATCGTGTCCATGACGATGTTGCTAAGCATGCAGGCTATGACGATAACTCAAAATTGGGCTCTTGTTTACCTAAGCTAGAAGGTGTTATCAAGTGTGAATACTTAAGATCAATCTAAGGTTTTACTTTCCTATGCTAAAAGAATCACACAGAAAAAATATTTATTCACAAATTTATAGTGGGGTTTACTGTTTCATTTAGATTTCTTTATTACATTTTCAAGTTATGGAAAACAACACAACAATTATTTAATCATCAATTTCACACTGGAATTGCACTATAAGATATTAAATCCAATTTCATTTAGCACATATATTCAACCTTTATAGTGAAAAAATTTGGGATCAAAACAACACATATGTGTAGATGAACATTTCCCTTAAACACTAGCATCTTAAAATATTACAAAAGTTCAATAATGAACCTTTTAATACTTCATAAAATGTTTAATTATCCCCTATAATTTCATTTAACCTATATATATATATATATCCAATCGCCTTTTTAACATAAAAATACATACATACGTATATATATATATATATATATATATATATATTCATTAATATACATAAATTATGATAACACAAAATAGATTACAACCACGCCAGTTTTTCCATCTTACTTGCATCCTGCAAAACCATGTGAGCATGAAATCAACGATAAATCGTTAGCATGGCATCCACCTAAATCTAGCATAATGAACATTTTTAGTCTTCCATTTACATAATAATAATAATTTGCAATCGAAAAGAGAGGGTTAGAGACATATATTCATTTCATTTTGTTTCACTTCATTTATTAACTAAGGAGAGAGAAATATATATGGAAGAGAGAGAAACACTATTTTTCCAAAAGTCACATTTCAGAACACAAGCCACATGGGAGAGCTTCATTCAGTTACTTATGTGTTTCAATATTTCATGACGGTTTAATTTCTTGGCTACATCATTGTGACCTTATTTTACATTATTCTACTAGTTGCAAAAATGTCTCATTTTTGTTCGTAGGCTAAGAAATTACATTCAAAAATTATCTTCTGATGAGCAGAAACACAACGGGTATATTTATACATGTCCTCCTATATATACCAAGAACTCAAAAGAACTAATGAAATTTAGAACTGAAGAACGGCTTACAATTGGCGGCTAGGTTTCCGGGGCCTCCGATCATAATTGGTCAAGTTTGACCTAGTCAAACTAGGACTGGAGGCCTACGAAATCCTGTTGCCCAAATAGCCAGGAATGTGTTTTTCTCAAAGCAAAGGTTCCAGGAAATTATCCCATAAAAATAATCGATTATTGCGAAGTGAGACAAGCATTTCATTGTTCAGGGGCCACACAACGAGCGGATACATAACCCAACTTTTCAATTTTAAAAACTTCCAAATAGTGTGAAACGGGGTAACAGGGATCCTAGAGGAGCAACGAAGAGAGTAAAAATGGTAAATTGGGATCAATCTAAAGCTTGATGTGATTCTCCTCATAACAAAGAGCACATTCGACGCTTTCAACAACAAAGAGTTTCCTTCCTCTATTGGCATACATTGATGCCCTGCCCACATTCGCTCTCTATTGTTTCTATTGTTGTGGTAAGGTGAATCTGATATCATCTAAAAATTACATTATTCTTTTTCTCATTCCATTTCTCTCTAGCCAGATCATCCTTTCACTTCCGGCAATATCTACCCATCACAAGATTGGAATACCCCCAACACTATCCATCCATTTTCCATCCAAGCTCTCACATTTTAACAAATATAACTTTACTAATGATCGAAGGAAGTTAAAATAACTAGAAATCTCTACAAATTTAGAGCAAAAGAAGAGATCTAATTATTTGAAGAAAGGAATTTGTCAAAAATAATCAGAAAGTTTCAACAGGATTTTGCACCTATACTATGTTAAATATTTTAATGTTGTTAGGCGACCAAACTTGATGATCAATTCCTCTACATTTTTTGTATTCTTGCCTTCCTCCTAAGAGGGTTGATTAAACAATAGAAATAGATTTATTGATAAAAAAGGGAAACCTCCATACTACTCCAGATGGGCATGCAGGTAATGCATTTTCTTGAAAGTTCTAAAGTCGTTTCAACAAACCCATTTTGTGCATATCTTGCAATCAAATTTGTCAACCCGAAACACATTTTTTTCCTTAATACATTCTTTCAAATAGTTCATGTGCCTGTCTATGTTCCCACATTTTGCATCCATATTAGCTAGAGAATTTACGACTATAACATCTTACAACACTCATCTATCTTTTATGCTTTGATGGGCGTCCACCCTATTCCAAAGCTCACATTTTAGCATAGGCCTAGAGTACAGAGGCAAATCTATGTTGATCAAGATGGAGACCTGTTTTTTGCATAGGTGAAATGGTCTGACTCTCTCATGAGGAGCCCATGTCTGTAACGCCCGCCAAATTTTCCCCGCACGAAACCCACGAACAACCTAGGTCAAACTAGAAAAATAATGGAATAATGTTTTTTTGAAAAGCATGTCCAAAAAAAGGCATTAAAAATAACGGTTTTCACATTATTGTTTCTAAGTTTCTTAAAATTAATAAAATAATTTTTTCCTTTTTAACCCCCATTATAAAAAAATTATAAAACTCTCAATGTCATTCCATAACCTTAGTTAGCTTAAGATGGTTTAGGTTTCCCCCTAAATGTTATTTTGATAAACATTTAAATTCCACTATAGTCAAACTTGAATAAATTGATCCCATGGTAAAAATAGGTCTATTTACTTAAATACTAAAGTTATAATAATCCCACAAGGTGACAAGGTTTAAAAACAAATAGCAAGGTCCTTAGTTTAGCATAAGGGTTAGAACAATAATCCCACCCCTTACACAAATAAAGTGGCCCCTAAAAGTCAACCCATGTATTTTAAATTTTAAATTTGAATTTTCTCTCATGCACTTCCCACCTACTTTTTGTAGGGATGAATTGCATCCATTGGATGGATTCATTTAGGGCCACAAGATCTAGGGATTCAACTAACCATAAGTTTGCTTATGATAAGATCTTTTCTCTTTTGTTTGGCTCATTATTTCTTTTTTTGTTTTACAGATTGGTGGAGGAGGATGATGAAGCCATGAGAGGCCACCTCAAGTTTTTGGGAGGGAGCTCATGCTTCGTTTCTTTCCTTATTTTTATTGTTCCCTTATCTAGGGTTTCAATGTATTTATTTCTTTTTGTTTAACTCATTGTTTTAATATCGGCCCAAATGGGCATAAGGGTTTTTCCCATTTTAGTGAAATAGGTGGGAGAATGCATATATCCCCAATGCACATGCGCGTGCGCGCACACACACACACACACACATCATGTGAATAATAGTTTTTTTTTTTGTATCTTTATTCACATTATTTATTACACCTGAAATCACCTTATTTATTACACTTGAAATAAGTCAAATCCGGGTATACAAATATGTGTGTGTGTGTGTGTGTGTGTGTGTGTGTGTTGAGATATTTTTATGTGTTGGGTGTATGCTTGTAAAGTTTATTGGGTTGGGTTTTACACCAACCAATTTGATTTGTTTACAAACCTCTATAGATATTTTAAACCAATAATGAAATACCATGACACCACATTTGGTTTAGGCATTTAAAAAAACTAAAATCCTCTTCAAGGACACCAACATATGCTTATATTGGAATCATCACATTCTAGGGGATCAAGTTTTGTTGAGGATTTTCTTTTAAAAGCATTTAAGCCTTTTCAATAAAACCATTTTGTACATATTTAGTAATTGTTGTTGTCCATGAGTCTATTTTTTTATTATGTATTATGCATTTGGTAATGCCGTGCCAATGTGTTACGAGGGAAGCCCGTGACTTCTGTAAGATGCTCTTATCAGATTCTACCTATCAGATGAACTTGAGTAGATTTGAAAGTGGCTATTTCAGATGTCCCTACCTTTGAAAGAGGAAATGGAGTTGATTTAACAAATGATAGGAATCTATAGAATTCGAAATATTGAGATGCTAGGATATGTTCCATGTCATCCATGTATTTATGTGAATTTCCATCTACTCTGGTAGTACTCAAGGATTTTTGTTTAAGTTATAAGAAGGTCACAAGGGTGTTTAACCCTTAGGGTTCGTTAAATTAACTTACACCACTAACTGGTGCTTTTCGATTGAAGAAACTGGTCTAGATAAGTGGTTAACATATCACAAATTTATCTATAAGGTCCATTAATCAATTATTCATTAGGAACATACTTCATAGATTAATTTACATAGCAAATGTTTTCTTCTCTTTAGTTAATATTCAATCCTAGAAATTTTAACCTTCTAAATTAATTTATTATCCTGGGCCACCTTAAATTAACTTTCCATTGACTTCCTAAGGCTTGTATAAGAACTAATACAAGGTTTAACACTCTAAGGAAATTAAATGGCCCCATTTTTTCCCTATGGGGTACACATACTAATAAGGTTTTCAAAATTTAAACATTTAAAATACATTTTTCTACCAAACTTAAAAAGTAGGGCTTAATCCTCCACCCTTAGATCAAAAAAATCTTGGCCACTAGATCCTAGGTTCTAAACTAGCCCTAAAAATCCTTATGAATTTTAATAAAGCCTTGTCCTTTAGGGGTCTATTATCCTCATTTGGTCTATTTACTTTTTTCTATAATTATTTGAGTTCAAGTTGGAGAGGAGGGCCATAGGAGCAAGAAGGAAGAATTGTTGGAGGAATCTACAAGGGGAGATCAACTTAGATGTAGTTTATCCATTTTAGTTTATTTATGGTTATTACTTAATTCAAGGATTGGAAGATATTCCTTGACTAATCCAGGTTTATTTCAAGCCATTAGTATTTGGGTTTTCAAATTATTTGGGGCAACCCCATTGAGTTATGGAATAAGTGAAAAGATGTGTTTTTGATTTCCACCATTTGTATTTTAACTCAAATCCATAGGATTACTCATTCGTTTGTCTGGCTAGTAGATTATTAGTTAAAATTTACAACCTTGAAATCGTTATTATAAATGTAACCATCTCCTTCAATACCTTTTCAATAAGCAATTAAATCTTAATTAGAGGTTCTGAGACGTAAGTCATAGATACCACTATCAGAGCAGACCGGTAAGATACAATAAGAGTCCTAAGAGTGACTGCCGCTAATAACTGAGTTGTTTGTGTCGGATCTGAGGATGGACCTCCTTAACCTGATGTAACAAGATGGATATGAGACTACATATGCTTCATCCAGAGAGCGGCGGTATATGGGAATTATACTCTGTTAGTGCTCATAAGGTGACAATGTCACCCCGGGCGTTTCTTAAAAAGTGTCCCTAATTAGGTGCTAGATGTCTCACAAAATGAGTCTAAATCTAGTTACTAAAAAGGTGCTGAAAAAACATGTCTGCCTTAACTCATTACTCTATGTTGCATCTAGAGTCACTAGTTTGGGATTTAATTCTATGTCGTACCTATACCTGAGTTAAATCAAATCATTTTTAAACTACTATGCACAAGGTCCAAATACATATTAGACATCTACTTTAAAAGATGCATATCCATTAAGTTCAGAGTAGACCTTCATTCGAATTCCACCCCAAGCGTGATTTAAATCCGACTTGTTGCATTGTTATTCTCTTGACTACAATATAGTTATGGTGTATGTTTGATAGAATTATGTCCCTTCAAGATAGGCTACTCTTGTTCCCATTTTACTAAAACATATATAGTTCAAAAACAACTATGACTAACTTTATTTCCATTCAAGATTTACTATGTTTGATGGAGTTCAGACATCTACAACTTCCTATACCGTATTTTTTATCATGTAGTCCAACATTAGTGAAATTAACTTTCTCTTTTTTTTTTACCCAAGTAGTAAATTCCAACTAAACTTTTACGCCCGTAATAATCCAATTCTGAAGAACTTTCGCTATAACACAATACTTACCTGAAATATTGGAATGACAATTTTTCTCCATGAAATTTAAGTTACAAAGTCATCCATGTTACAAGGGTGCTTGACCCCTTAGGGTTCATTAGAATGTAAGAAAAACTACTAAACTCATCATGAATGGTTGAAGTTTCCCCAGGTCCTAAGTGGGAATACAGGTTAACTTATTCTCAAAGGAATCTCCAAGGTCCATCACAAGGTAATTATTCACATAGGAAGCTGAGATAACTGCAATCTGTTAATTTACTTAATGGGTGTAGCAATTAGTATGCAATCCATCATCCTGAATAATGTTCGAGCGTAGAAGGTGTAACCTTATGCATTATTTCATTTGAGAAATCCATTATCTTATTAATGTAGATTCTTTTTCTGCCATACTTCCAATCCAAGACAATAATGCTAAGAACTAACAAGGGATTATGTCGACGAAGGCAATTTAAATGGCCCCATTCCATCGATCAAACTGTCATGATGACTTAGGATCGTCAACATTAAACATTTAAAATATAATTCTACCTAACAAAATTAGGGTTAATTCTCCCCCTTAGATTTTTGAGGTAAAGGCCACTAGGGATCATAGGGTTCCAAATCCATAGCCCTAAATTTCCTATGAGATGAATCTTCTATTAAACATTGGGGTGCTTGTTTCCATTTCCTCAGTCTGCACACCTTTGTCTTCTTTGGTTAAATTTACTACAGGTATCCCTCAAGAGAAGGTTGGGAGTCAAGAGGGTAGAAATCATGGAGGACTCCATAAGGATCTCTTAGAAGGTTTAGGAAGGCACTTTTTATGTTGAACTTTCCAGCCAAACTGTGCAAGGATTGAGCAAAGATCATTCTGATTGCCAGTCTGATCTTAGTTGTGGGAGAACCATGTCTCCTCATAGTGGGTTTTCAAATTTGGGGCATACCCCTATCCCATTGCTATTAGTCTCAAAAGAAATACTTGTCCACTCTCACCAGTTGCTTTATAATTTTTGTTGGCTAAATCCAAGGGTTTTACATCATGGGTTTGCTTGCCCTGGTAGAAGACCGACAGATGAATTGCTACGTGTTATTCTTCATCACTGATTGATATTCACGCATCCATGGCATCGGGGTCTAAGGAGTTCTGACTTTAGTGACAGAACTACCTGGACTGTAGAGGACCGGTCATCATATTCAAGCCAGTCTACTCATCAAAGAAAAGTTAACTTCTTCTCTTGCTTTGGACTGCAATTAGTCTGAGTGGTCCATTACGGGACTACCACTGTATGCACAGGGCGGGTGGTCATGTAATGTGAAAAACAGAACTAGTACATCCACTTGGGCATTTTCACAAAACTAAATTTTACTAACATTTCCCGTGGGTCGTGGTTTTATGCTCTTAATTTTCCAACACCATCATCCCCATTGATCACTTTCATCTTGTTGGAACAATTAGCTTCAATTTAAACACATTTTGAAATCCAATAGTTTTAATAAATCTACATTTGGTGAGTCAAGAGGAGGAGTCTCTACTTCCATTATTTCAACTAAACTTTTTTTGACATCTCCAAAAGCAGAATTTTCATGATCTTAGGATCCATTTCATCATGTACCTATTTTCTTCATTAAAAATGAAGACAAGTTTCCAATGACAATAAACTTCCAACTTCTTCCCTGTTTTTTTATGAAAACTTACGTATGTTAAAAACAACTATAACAACTTTATTTTCTTCAAATTGTTACCCAATGCATACATTTTCAACATCTACAACTTCACATATTTCTTATTTCACATTTACAATAAAACAACTTCACAATGAAAGTGAACTTTGTTTTACATTGATATAGCTTAAATCTTTTAACACAAAGAACTACTTTTACTCACAATACAACAAATGACAAATTGGAGAATTACTTTCTTTTCTATTTGCACAACTGAACTCTTTACTACAAACTTTCTTCTTTCTTTTCTTAATCCATTTCTTTCCACATGAATACAAAGCAAAAAAAACTACATGAATACAACATTCACAAGCTCAATACAATGTCCTCCACTCAAAGTGGGAAAGATCATACAACAATGCAAGTTAAAATAGAATATAATATTGCAAGTTTGTCCACAAGTGGGAATTTTCACAAGGTTTCCAAAAGGCTCCAAGCTTCACGACGCCAACAAGATAGCTCCTGACAAGATTTGAGTTTGATTCACAACAAAGTCCTCGCTCTCCACTTGACCAAGATATGCCAATGAAGAGGAGGATCCTCTCCATTGTCCCCCGAGACCCAACCACATTACAATGGGATTATGATTGCAACTCATGGCAACAACAAGATTCGTAAACACACACAAGTATTTTACAACCATTTCAACCAAATGGTTAATTAACAACAACCAAGAAGGAAGAATAATAAAACAACAAAAAAAGGCTTAAAATGAAAGCCAAAGGAGTAAGACCTATGGGAAGGCAATATAATTGTTTGGTTCACTTATGCCTCCCAATGGGAATGGGATGCCCACCTTAAAGCCTCCAATGCATATCTCAAATCCCCTACAACTCTTATGCCTCCCTCAAGTACCCCTTATACCTCCCACATACTTGTTATTCCTCCCTCAATCTCTTATGCCTCCCACATAAAAGAACTAAGAAATTGAAATTCAAGCATTCCTTGTACAAGGTGGGGCATCCAACCCAAACTCCCTCAATCTAAAAGAGTAAACTCTTATGCCTCCCCACATGAAATCTCCCCATAGTATCCTCCTACTCCAAACTTAGGAAAATCTACCCACACCCAAAAAGCATTCCAAAGAAAACAATACTCAACACAAGCACATAAACACAAAAAAAGCATAACATAAGCAAGGTAAAGCTCCTACCTTTCCATAGAAGAGCTTGTTCATAGAGTAAATCTCGTAAGCTCCTCAAAACCAAGAAATTATCCACAAGCTCCAACAATCCACAAGCACTCCCAAAAATCCTCTAACTCTCCAAAAATGCAAGAGCACAAAATAATGAAGTAACCCCCAAACAAGCAAAATAATTTCAATAAATAGAAAAGGGAGAGAGGAGGAAGAGGTAGATTCATGTAGGATGAAACTTCACTCATCCTCACTCCACCTAACCCTAATTCAAACCTCAACCCCAATGCACTATAAATTGGTGGGTGAGAGGAATGACAAGTTACGTACACACACAATCCAAGCCCACACCCCCTAAGGACAAAATTAATTACTTGAAATAAAGTGCAATAAACATTCAACTTTTTTATCTTCCCAAAACACCTAATGGGGAATAATTTTGACCCCCAACCCATAGGTAGGGTTGGTATAGAAATTTAAGAGGTGTGGGACAAGTTTAACTTGTCCCACAAGCCTTCAAAATTGGCCCTTAAGGCCAAATTCGAGTTTCCCATGAAGGGTAGAGTGTATAACACTCAAGATCTCAAACATTCGACACACAACACAAAATCGAAGAGTAAATCAAGCCTAATAAATGAATTCCTTTGGTCACATCTTTAATTATTTTAGGAAAAGATTTATTAACTTTAATATGACACTTAGACCCATTAAGATAAAGGGGAAAAACATACATCAAAATCTAAATAATTAAACAAGTAAATTACATCACTCAAAGGAAGAACATACTAACATTAAGAAAAAAGGGAAGATAAAACAAAAGACAACACATGACCTCTTGGTCACAATTTTCCCCTAACCAAATAATTCTAACACACACACAATTACATGTTGCCATGGTGACCCTTGTTGAATTCATCTAGAATTCCAATGTGGTTGGTCTCCAATCCCCTTGATGTTTGTTGTGAATACATATATATATATATGTGTGTGTGTGTGTGTGTGTGTGTGTGTGTGTGTGTGTGTGTGTGTGTGTGTGTGTGTGTGTGTGTGTGTGTGTGTGTGTGTGTGTGTGTGTGTGGTGTGTGTGTGTGTACACCAGCAAAACACAAAATACCTTCTTCGGCCTTGCATCCGTATCAAGACGTCCAAAATAATTAGGAAATTGAAATCTACAATCATCTGTATATGAACAAACCATCATTTAAAATTTATCACATTCATCTCTATTCTACATTTTTATCCATGTCAAAAATGATAACAACATTAGTTCAATTACCAAGGCCTACGTAGTGTGGTGAAGGATATCACATGTCAAAGATATATATATAACCATGTCCATAACATATCAACATCAATATAAAATTTCTCTAATGATCCAAATGCATCATATATGAATCGAAATCAACAATTGTCCAGTATCTCTAACATCTAGTATCAAGCTAAATCAAAAAGCTACAATAACGTCCATAAGTATAGTTGACAGTATCATAATCAATAACAAAAAAGTGTCGAAGGAGTGTGGGTACTACATCCCCCTCCCCTTAGACTCAACTTCCTCCTGGAAGTCACTATAATAGGTGTCGAAACTGAACTAGTAGTAAAGTATCATCCTCCCATGTAGTAGCAATCTCGTCATACCTATCCCACTGGATACGAACCTAGTCAATCTATTTACTGCAAAGGCCCAAGGTCCCGCACTCTAAAATGCGGATGGGCTCCACCATTACTTTCCCCTGATACATCACCTACAATGCAGTCTAATCTAGCATGTGAGAAGGATTAGAAATATATCTCATAAACATAGAAACATAAAACACATCATGGACGTGACAAGCTAGGTGGCAATGTTAGACGATAGGTCAAAGGATCGATGCACTCCAAGATCTCAAAGAGGCCCACAAACCTGGGATAAAGTTTAGAACCTTTCTCGTAATGGATAGGGCTCTTATGCGGTCTAACATGAAGAAACACTTTCGTGCCTACCTCACAACTACAATCTGTCATATACTAGTCCACATACTTCTTCTACCTATCCTGTACCTCCTACAATCTCTGCCTAATCAAAATAACTTGCTTCTCCATATCCTGTAGTAATGTTGGACCAAGAGAAACCCTATCCTCTAACCTGTCCCAACTCAGACGTGTCCTGCACTCTTTGCCATATAATGCCTGAAAAGGAGCCATGCCTATTGAACTCTAGAAACTATTATTGTAGGAAAACTCAACCAATTACAGATACTCCTCCCATCTCGTATGATGATCCATAACGTACATCTTAAGCATGTCCTCCGGGATCTAATGCACCCACTCAGTCTGTCCATCTGTCTCAAGGTGATATGTTGTGCTGAAGTTGATCTTTGTCCTGAGAGCATGTTGTATGGTGGTCCAAAAGTGGGAAGTGTATAAAGGTTCATGGTCACAAATGATCCTTCGCATAAACCCATGTAATCTGAAGATCTCATCAAGATATACACATGCCACTGTGCTAGTTGTATAGGTGGTCTTCATCGGAGAAAAATGAGCCACTTTCGGCAATTTATCCACCATGACCATGATGGCATCGTGGTGGTATCTCAACGTTGGTAACTCAACAATGAATTCCATGGAAATGGTGTCCCACTTCCACTCCATTATGGCGTGAGGAAAGAGAAGTCCAGTTGGATGCTGATGCTCAACCTTCACCCTCTAACACTCTAAACAACATGACACAAATTGAGCCACATCTCTCTGAAGTCCTCTCCAATGGTATAACTATCTCAAAGTGGTGTGCATCTTCTTCACCCCGGGATGGGCTGAATAAGGTGCATGATGAGCCTCTGTTAAAATTTCCTATCTCAAACCTCCATCTCTAGGAACGTATATCCGACCTCTGTGTTTGAGAAGACCATCTTGCCTCTAATGAAAATCCATTAAATATCCACTTAAGGGGTCTCTGGGACTCAATCTCTACTCTGGCTATAAGGTAGAAACTGTCATGAGGAATCTGCTACAAAATCCTTCTCCGTAAATATGTGCTCACTGAATTAAGCCATATCCATGTGTCTCTGTCTACTCAAGGCATCTGCAACCACGTTCTAATTCCCCTTCGCATGCTCTATATCAATATCGTACTTATAAAGCAACTCCATCCAATGCCTCTAACGATCGTTGAGATTGGGCTGCGTGAAGAGGTGGCATGGAGACTCAAGTGATCAATCCTGAGTGTAAATCTCTAGACAAGAAGTAAAGTGTCTCCACCACACCAAGACATGCAAAACTGTTTCAAAATAAAGATCATGAGTCAGATAATTGAGTTCATAATCCTTGAGTTTGTGAGACTCAAAAGGAACAACTCATCCCTCATGCATCAACACACCTCCAAGTCTTGCCAAAGAAGCATCTGTGCAAACGTAGAACTCACCCTGAGGGTCTAACACTGCTAGAATAGGCTCTATTGTGAGGCATTCCTTCAGTGTCGTGAAGGCCTGCTCACATCTATCTGACCATACAAACTTCTTCCCTTTCCATTGAAGGGAAGTGATGGGGTGCACAATCTAAGATAAGTCCTATGTACAAATATCCTATAATATCCTGCCAAACCCATGAAGCTGCACACCTCGGTCACACTAGTGGGTGTTGGCCAATCCATAGCAGCTTGAATATTGGAAGGATCAGACTATGATACCTTCACTAGAAATGATGTGACCCAAATACTGCACCTATGTCTGAAAGAACACACACTTCTCCAAGTTCCCGTAAAGATGTTGCTCACAAAGACACTGAAGAACCTTGGTGAAGGTGCTCCTCGTGCTCCTCACGCGTACGTGAGTAAATCAAAATGTCATCAAGGAAGATGAGCATGAAGCGATCTAAAAATATCTTTAATACCCCATTCATCAAGATCATGAACATTGTAGGGGCATTCTTCAAACCAAAAGGCACCACTGTGAACTTGTAGTGGCGATATCTCATACGGAAGGTAGTCTTGTGAATATCTACCTCCGTGATCATCAACTGATGATACCCTAACTTAAGATCTATCTTGGAGAAAATTGTGACCCCCTTCATCTGATCAAATAAATCATCAATGCATTGAAGGGGGTAAAATTTCTTTATCGTTACTTTGTTCAGTTGACAGTAATCAATACACAACTGCAGAGATTTATCCTTCTTCTTCAAATAAATCATCGGTGCACCCCAAGGGGATACACTAGGATGGATTAGACCTTTCCCCCGAAGGCCCTCAAGCTACAAGTTGAGCTCATAGAGCTTATGGGTAGTCATCTGATACGGATCTCGTTAGATAGGCTTTGTGCCCGTAACCAGATCTATGTGGAAATCTATCTCACGTGGGGGAGGTATCCCCAGTAGATCCCTTGGAAAAACATCAGTAAACTCTCTCAAAATGTGATGGTCATTAAGGGATGGTCCACTAGACTCATCCTCGGATCTATCACTAACCTTAACAGTATAAATCTGGAAACCCCGTCACACACACCGCTTAAGCTGTATAACAAAGATGGTGCGAATGGAAATGGTCCTCCTAACTTCTAATATGATTGACTTCACTCCCAGAGCATCTGTACAAGCAATAGTCTTATGGTAATAATCCACTGTATCTCTTTATGCAGACAACCATTCCATGCCTAATGTGACTCCATATGAACCCAAAGGAAGGATTCGAAGATCCGAGGTAGTGGTGAAGGGTTCTAAATCCACTACACACTCCTTAACTAAGGAGTCTATAGAAATTTTGGCTCTAAAATCCATCTCACCATCCCAACTATGACCCTACCTAACTGTCACCAGCCTACAATTCTCTACTAAGGATGGTTCAATAAAATAATCAGACAAACTGGAATCAAATAATATAGAGGCGTAAAAAACCACCAATATTACCTTTCGTCTCTATCATGGTACTCTGGTGCTCATCCTGGTGGTTCTCGACTGCTGCATAGACCCGATGGCTCCATGCCATATCTTCAACAGTAGGCTCTGAGATCTACATCTTACCCTTGTTACTAGGGTTCTGAGGGAACTCTCTCCAATGATGTCCAACAACACCACAACCATAACAGTTGTTTGGTCCTCTCTAGTGGGATGAAGCTCCAACCAGTGCTCTAGAGGTCTGAGTTGTGGATCCTAACGATCTGAATATGGACTGATACAGTCTATGCTGATGAGATCCTACTGACTGAGCCCTCGATGCACCTTGTGTCCTAATGGGACCTCTAGGAGGAGGCCCCATATTCCACCCCCTCTATGTGTCGAATCTCTGAGAAGGTCTATAAGGTGGGCAGGTCTACTGCTGCTGCTAACATCTCTGATGTTGTGGCCTGAACAAATCCTGTCCTAAACTCTATCCACCACATGGAGGAGGTCTCTAACCTACTACATCTTCCCCCGTGTCTCCTCCACAATATAGGCATTCTCCACGACCTCTGCTAATGTCTGTGGGTAGTGAATGCACACCGCGCCACCCAAATCCAAATTCAGGCCCTTGATGAACCTGTGAATCCATACCTTCTCATCCTACATATAGTCGACGTACATCAGTAGGTCCAAAAATCAACTCTCATACTCGGCTATGGTCATAGATGCCTGCGAAGGTCGTGAAACTCATCTATCTGGTGTTGAATAAACCTCTTGGGAAAATAACTTCTCTTGAAATGCTCCTTAAATAGCTCCCAGGTAACTGTCTCCATTTCAACATGAAGCTTCTGCTCCTTGGTCCTCCACTAGACTCCTACTCCATCCATTAGAAGATGGATCACAAAACGAGCTTTCGTGTTGCTAGTACAAGGGTAGAGCTTGAAGCATCCGCTGAAGCTCACCAACCAGGCCTTTGCCTGAAAACTGCCTGTATCTCCCAAATAGTGAGACAATCGTAGCTTTAGGATCTCCCTGATATGGTTAGTAGTTGATATGTGATGACTCCTAGGTCTCTCTATATGTTCCTCCCTCTATTTAAGGCTCTGAGACCTATCCCTATGTCCTGAAATCCTATCTCCATGCCCGCTCTCTGGTGACTCTACCCTATCAAACTCCAGGTGGAAGTTCTTTTCCCTATACTCCTAGTTCTGTCAAGGGGATGTATGGGCCTCCATTGATGGATCTATGTCATGTCTAGCAAGTCGTCCTCCTAAATACCCTCCTCATATAGTGGCATTAATGTCAAAACACGCTAACACCTAACACTTAACCTGAAAATTGTGACCATTTTTTTTTTAAGTTATAAGAAGGTTACAAGGGTGTTTGACCCTTAGGGTTCATTAAATTAACCTACACCACTAACTCAGCTTTACGATTGAAGAACCAGGTCTAGTTAAAAATTTAACATATTACCAAATTTATCTCTAAGGTCCATTAATCCATTATACATTAGGAAGGTACCATATATTAATTTACATAGTTAAACGTTTTCTTCTCTTTAGTTAATATTCAATCCTAGAAAGGTTAATCTTATGTTAATTTATTAAATTTATTATCCTATTAACTTAGAGTCCTCTACATTGACTTCCTAAGGCTTTCCAAGAACTAATAAATTTTTAGTACTCTAAGGAAATTAAATGGTCCCATTCACTCATCTACACATACCCTTAAGGAATTAATATAAACATTTAAAATACATTTCTACCAAACAAAGTATGGTTAATCCTCCACCATTAGATCAAAACAATCTTGGCCACTGGATCCTAGGGTTCCATTCTAGCCCTAAAAATCCTTATGAATTTTTAATAAATCCTTTTCTTTATTCTATTCTCCTCATTTGGTCTATTTTCTTTTGTCAAATTTGCAGGTTGGAGAGGACGAAGCCATGGGAGAAAGAAAGGAAGAACTATGGAGGATTCTAAAAGGAGATCAAGCTTAGAGGGTTTAGATTTTAGTTTATTTGTTGTTATTACTTAAATTTAAGGATTGGGAGGGATTTTCTTCACCAATTTGATTTTATTTCAAGCCATTTGCATTTGGGTTTTAAAATTTGGGGCAAACCCTACCCCTATTGTCATAAATGAAAAAGATGTTTTCAATCTGCCATTTGTAGGTTTCAAAACTATATTCAACATTATTTCTTTGTTGGTAGTTTCTTAGATAATTTTACAATCTTAAAATGTAGTGTATATAATTAAAAATTTTGTACATGCGCGGATCTGGGAAGTTCTATCGTAAGTGACAGAACCGCCACCCAGAGCAAACCGGCAGTCCTTGGACCATCGTCCTATCTGGGTGACAAACCATGAACCACTGCCCTACTGAGATACAGTTTTGAATTCGACACCTTAGCCTGTGTAGTGGTTACGGGATTGCCGCTCTACACAGGGCGGTAGTCCTTTTTCTGAAAAATAGAACATAAAACTTGAGATTTCACAAAAAACTAAAAGTTACTAAAAGTGATAAAATGCATTTTGAGCTCATTTTTGTTCATCTAGAGTTCCAGTTTTGGTATTTAATTCTATTTGTTCATTCCTTAGTTAAATATACTCATTTTTAAAGTATGATCTAATCCAATAAAAACACATCTACTTTACAAAGTCCTTCCTTTATGTTCAACTAGTCTTCTTTCAAATTCCATGAGTAAAAAGGGATTTAAATCTACTTTAACATTATTATTCTCTTACTTCAAAATCAACATTTCCTATAACAATAAACTTCAAATTTGTTCTCATGTTCTTATTTAGACTACAACATATGTATATATATATATATATATATATATATATATATATATATATATATATATATATATATATATATTCAAAATGACTATACCATTTGGTTACCATGATTGGTTCCTCCTTGGTCGAAGGTCACTTAAAGGCCCTGAATTTTTTGATTTGTTCCTCTGTCCATCTGAAGGTGTCTGTCAATTGGGCGTAAAACTCGGGTTGTTCCTTCCCTTCCATTTTCCGTAGTCATGTGTTGTTGTCCCTACCATTTTGTCCCAGGTACTTGAAGAAATGTGAATAGATATAGCTCGGGGGGTCATGTGTGAACCTTGCAACATTTCCAAATGCTCTGTCCTTAAAGAAAATTTCATCTCTGGGCTCAAATAGTGGTTTCCCTACATTTTTATGGCTTGACGGGTGTGTTTCTCCTGTCAAATTTTAAATCTCTGCATCAGTGGAAATGTGGCCCTTTTTGGTTGGATGCAGCTCGGCGGGGCACTCTAAAACTTTGTGGAAATTTTTAACCCAAAACTTGTCCACGTGGAGGAACGGCGCTCATTTGAAGACTCACCTTTTTGTTTGGCCTTGGAGTTGCACCGGGAGGACACGTGGAGGATTCCGCTGCCTCACCCAGACTTAGAATAAAAATTCATGCAACTGATATAGTTTTGGCAGGCCATGGACACCTGGTGGGCTGGTGCTCATTTGAAGATCTATCTTAGGGTCCCACCTTAACAATTGTGACAGAGGGACAGGTGGAGGTTTCTGCCAGCTCTGTTGGGGACTTAAACTTTTTAAAGAAATTTTCTAAGGTTCGGGACACGTGGTGAGCCCACGCTCATTCAGGGTCTCCACTTTTGGGACCATCTTGAAGTTACACCATAAAGACAATGGAGGGACCGGCACATGTTTGGGGACCGGCCTTTGAGTTTTGTTTTGAAGAAGCGCCAGGAGGACACTTGGAGGCTTCCACTCACTCTGCTTTTTTCTTAGACTTTTCAACGGCCAGAGAAGACTGTCTCAGACCTTGGACACATGGCGCTTTCCACTGGACTCTCAAGCTTTTTAGCAGGCTTTACCAGACTGGGACACGTGGTGACCCCATGCTCATTCAGGGTCTCTACTTTTTGGGACCATCTCAAGATGCACCATTGAGACACGTGGCAAGTTTGAAAAGTCAAGAGGCGGGGAGGCGGGCCATCCGGGGCAACTTGGATTTTTTTCCCCTTGTTGTTTAAAAGACTAAAATCATCAAAATGACCCGCAAGCCCGAGAGAGAATAGTCAAAATTTTCTCCAGTCAACGGCAGAGGTGTGGACTTTTGGGGGAAATTTGGAAAATTTTCCTTTTGTGGAGAAAGGAGTTAAAAGTGTAAAAGGAAGCATGGTTCCACTGGGACCCACATCAGAAACTAAAAGTGGAAGGGTGGAGCTATGGGGAAAACTTGGAAAATTTTCCCTTTTCCAAAAAATAGGTGAAATAGCAGAATTTAGCCACGGTTCCTTTGGGACCCACATTGGGACATGTGTCAAGCCCATTTTTCAAAGGCGGAGGGGCAGAGAAAATTGAGAAATTTTGCATTTTTTCCAAAAGGTGTAAAAAGTAAAAAGGAACCCCCAGGCCCATCTTAACTCAGGTCTCCCACGTGGACGATCCAAATTCAAAGAGAGATCAATGGAAACTGTGTGTCTGTATCTGATTTTCTGCCATTTTTCTCCAAAGCTCCTGGGGATGCGTATTCTTATGGTTTTTTATCATTTCTTGGAGTCTCCTGCACACCAAATGAAGAGGAACATTAATCTGATATCCTGGTTTGGTGGGGAAGGTCTGAAAACATCTTTCACCATTAAATATGTAATCTAACTGTCAGATTTGACCTGATCTTTCTTTCCTTGGCACGCAAGAGACCTGTTGATATCTTGGTTTTGTGGGAAAAAATATGAAAACATCTTTTACCATTAAGATGTGATCTGACTATTGGCCTCGATCTGATTTCCTATTTTTTCCTTCCTTGGCACGCAAAGAACCAGATTTGACAGAATGGAGGAGGAAGTAGTTGGCGCGCGAGATGAAGAATGACTTACCAGGTGAAGAATTGAATGCTGGAAATATTTGGAGAGATTTTCCCTCTGCACACCTGACAACATTTTTACAAATCTGATTCTGGGAGTCACAACACACAAAGGTGCTTTGAATGTTTCTAGTTTTGGGGGGAAAACTCTGTTGTAAGTGAAAATATTATAAATTGCATGAATTTTTCATGCAAATGGTTGGAATGTTGGAGTGTTAGAGGTCTGGAGCTAATTCCTAAGAGAAAATGATTTGACAGAGCCCATCTTTTCTGAGAGACTATCTGAGGAACTTGTTTATTTATTTTTGTGTTAAATTTGATCATGTCAAGGTGGTTGCGAGTGTACAGCCATTGACAAGCTCTGAGACTATTCTAGAAACTTTCCCCTGCTGATAAATTTAATCAAATTTGAGTAAATCTGTGTTTTACTTTGAGCAAAATTATGTCTTATTCATTTTTGAATGTCTGCAAATAGTTTCTTGTTCCCATTGCAATCTTACATTGAAATATCTGTGAATCACACAAGATCTTAGCTTTGTGATAGTTTGGTGGCACTTGCAATTTCATTTTTCAGAAGAGCTTTCATTTGATAGTGAAATAAACAAGTTTAAAATCATTGTACTCCTAGCATGATGATTAAGATTGTTTGTTAGCCTTTGAGGGTATCTTAGGCATGATAAAATAAAGGTTGATAGTGTTTAATTAAGTCTTTCAATTTGAGCCTTCATTTTGGATCCTTAAAGTTTTTGTGAAAATGTGTTGATCTGGGCCTCCATTGAAGCACACCTTCTAGTTAAAGGAACATTCTAGCTATTCTGAAGCATTCTGTTGGTCAAGCCTTCCATTTTTGTGAAAGATCTCAAAGATTTGGCAAGTCAAAATCCACTCTGCCTCACCTCCCACCAAAATTCATTTAAAAACAACCAATCATACCCATACTACCCCTGTTTGTCCTGTGTGTGCACAAATGCATAATTTCTGTTACCAAAACATGTAGAAGCAATCAGGTTTTCATTGTCTTTAGTAGCCTGAACCTTGCTTAGAAAATATCTCCATTATCTAGGGTGACAACTCGTGAGAGTTAGATTTTGTTGTATTGATCATGTTTTCTTCAAGGTCTTCTCAATAACTCTGCAATGAAGGACATCTCCATCTCCTCCACAAACAACAGGCTACAAAAGGGTCCTCTCACCCTGGTTGAAAGGCACAACCATAAAGTAGTGAGGATAGATCAAATCCTCTTAAGGGTGCTACCCATTTCTCCACATCTGAGTAACAAAGAGCAAGCTGCATTTCTTCCCCGGCTACAAAATGACACACAACATGCTCTACTTGCCTCTAAGCTTCCTGTCAAAACTGTGATGCTACTCAGCTTCTAAGGGAGAATCAATTTGGGTACCAACACCATTCTGGTGCCATTTCTGGGACAACATTGTGATTACAGTTCATACTCAAGCCCTGGTAAACATTTCTTATATGCTCTAAGTGCTAGTACATTATTTCAACATCATCCTGTGTTCAGGCCTGTAAGAAGTGTTCAAAGTTACAAGTGTTGTGTGTAATATTTCTAGTTTCTACAGTTATTGCACTAAGTTTCATTGATAAATCTGGGTAAAGGAAGGTCAGAATTTCCAGTTTCTGGTGTTGACAGACATTTGACAGATCATATTTTTAGTGCATTTTCACAACTAAGGTGGAAATCCTTAGTGGCGACTCCGTGTTGGTCTAATTTTTTATAAGTACCAGTGTCTTAACCTCTGTCAAGTGATATTTGTTACTAATATTTGCAAAGCTAGAAGGAAGAAGATATTTCTTTGCTAGGGATCCTACTAGGACATTATTTCCAGAGCTAGGAAAAACAAAGTCAGAAGGAAGAAGAGCCTGGAGAGTTGTTGGAGATCAGCAGTCAAGAAAAGAGGTCTCTGTTGATGAAGGTGATCAACCTATCATTGAAGATTTCCATTCAAGTGATTCTGAATCAGGTAGTCTTTTTGTGGAATTAAATTCTCCATCTGGAGAGGGGCCTTCATTTGAATTTGAAAAGTTTTCTTCTCATTATGCTCTTGTGTTTTATGAATTTGATAGGGTTTTCAAAGAGATATATCCTTTAGAGGATATCCATTTTGGAAGTTACACTCCTGTGTTTCAAAGACCCTTGTCCCTTATCAGTTTGATTCTCCTCCAAGGTCACCTCCTCAAAACAACATGGCCCATCCCCCACCCAGACCTCCATTTGTTGTAAATACTTTGGTCCTATAAATTTTAGAGGGATGGCTGGTTATCCAAATGTAGTTCCCCAAGATGTAAGAAATAGACTACCAAAGTTCCAAGGAAATAATGCTATAACTGGTGATCAACATTTAAAGCTCTTTATCAACATGATGGAAGACTTTGAGATTGAATTTGAAGATGTATATATCAAATTGTTTATCCATACTTTGGAGGAAGATGCCAGGGACTGGTATAAAGCTTTGCCAGATAATTCCATTGATTCTTGGACTGAGATGAATAATGCATTCAGATTACAGTATGGTGACAGAACGGATCCTAGGTTTCTTCTGTCAGAATTTGAGAATATCAAAAAGAACCCTAATGAGTCAGTGCATGACTTCAACACTAGATTCAATAAGACATTGAGGAGATTTCCTGTAAGTTTAAGGCCATGTGATGAATCTTGTCTTATAAAGTATTCTGATGCATTTGATAAGAAAGTTGCTTACTACTTGAGGGACAAAAACCCTACCAATTTGAGACAGGCCTTTACTATGGCTCTACAAATTGAGAACAACATCAAAGCAATTGGAAAACCTCCTAAGAGGGAAGGTGTGAAATTGGTTAATCCAGAAATACCTCAAGCAAGTAAGGCTGCTGATTTGGAGGAGGTTGTTAAAACTCTGGCAGGGGCTGTAAAAGAAATCTCATACAAATTAGCCCAGGATAAGAAAGGAATTGGGCAGAGTTCACAAGGTCAGCATAAGCAACAAGGCCAAGACAGATTTACAAATCATCCTAGAAATGAGCAGATATCTGATGACAGAGGCAAAGGACCCATGGAATCTAAAAATAGACATCCCCAAGTTAGGGAAAACAGAATGGTGCATGATCCTTTGGCTTCCAGAGTTATTGTTGTTGAAGAAACAGATGTAATTGATTGGTGTGACAGGTGTTTCATGCCCCATGCTCCATGTGAAGTAGATCAACAAGAAGAAGAAGAAGTTGATGATGATAACACAGATGATGATGCATGCATGATGGAGTGCTCTACAAGCTCACAACAAGGAGAAACTTCAACTGAGGTAATAAGTGCTAGAACTGCTGCTGATTTTTGGGATTGCATTCACCGGGTACCTCTTCTTCCTCCCTCTCATACTTTAGAAATAGATACTGTACAAGATTTTGAATTTCCCAATAATGACTTTGAATATTTAAGAGCTTTAATGATAAAGAAGTATGATGGAGGAATCCCATCTGAGGAGGATAGGTAGTTATTGATGAACGTTGTTGTTGCTCAAGAGAAGGATTATAATACTAGGAGTAGAGTTGTCAAAGGAGTAGGGCCTCAAGCCAAACCTAAAACTCCATTGCTTTCAAATATTCCTAAAGAGGTTCCTAAGAAAGATACACCCTCCAAAGGCCTTGTTGTCCCAAACAAGATTCATACTTCTCCTCATGCCCAAACTGTCAAAAACCCCATGCTATCTGATGAGTCTGTCAATCTCCCTTCCAATGTTGCCTTGCCAAAGTCTACTCCATATGACATTGCCCAAGTTTTGAGTCAAATCAAAGTTAGTGTTCCAATTGTTGAGTTTCTTAGGATTCCTGAGCACAAGAAGAGGGCATTGGAGTATTTTGGATTGAAAGAAGAGAAGAGTACCTCGGGTAGAAATGTAAACATTGTGGAGACTCCTCCAATCATTGAAGAACTAGAAGCACCACCAGCATCAGAAGAGCTAGATGAACCACCTGAGGTTTATTTGGGAACATCCTTGGTAGATTCTCAGCTAAATGTGGATCCATTCTTCACCACTCTGATCATTAAGGATAGATTGCTGCACAACTGTATGTTTGATTCAGGGGCATCATGCAATGTTATGCCTCTGGAAGTCATGAATGAACTGAATATCAAAGTAACAACAACATATGGGAAGTGCACTACCATGGATTCTAGAGAGGTGCCAGTGGTGGGATGTGTGAAAGGTCTGGTGGTACAACTTGTAGCCTATCCGGGTAGGAACTTGAAGCTTGATGTAGTTATTGTTGACTACCCAGCCAAGTGGGGTATGTTGTTGTCTAGAAAATGGGCTACAAGTGTTGGTGGGAGTGTTCAAATGGATATGTCCTATGCCACCATCCCAATTGAGGGCAGCCTTGTCAAGTTGTATGGGGAAAAGAAGATGTTGCACCTCATTGAAGACCCCAACAATGCATCTTATGAAGTGTTGTACACAAGTGTTGATGCTGATAACTTTATTGGGTTTGCTGATGGGAAAGAGAACAAGATGGATCAATGTAAGAATCTTGAACAAGTAGGCTCTCCATGGACTCTGTTGTTTGATGGAGCTTGCTCCAAATTTGGAAATGGTGCTGGTGTAGTTCTGATTTCTCCAAGCTTGGAAGAGTTTGTTTTTTCTTTCAAACTTAACTTTGAGTGTACCAACAACATTGTTGAGTATGAAGCATTGTTGTTAGGTTTAAGAATTGGTTGGAAATACTATGTTAAAGACATCATTGTTAAGGGAGATTCAGAACTAATTGTTAAAAAAATCAAAAAACTATATGCTACAAAAATCAAAGAATTAAATAGTATAAGAATGTAATCTAGGACGTGATTGAGATCTTTGATTCATTTAACATTGTGCATCATGACAGGAAGTTCAATGTTATGGAAGAAAATATTGCAGTGTTGGGATCTCGGTTTGATAGTTGTGTAATGTCCCCATATTGTGAATATGATGTTGAAGTGTTAACAAGGCCATCTGTCCCTGACAACATTAAACATTGGCAAATTTTTTATGATGATGCTCAGGTCAAAATATTTCTACAGAACAAAGGGGAGTTTGCTAATCAGTGTATTGATTGGGAGCCAATGGTATGTGCAGCAGAGGGTAAAGAGACTTTGTTTGGCAAGGATATCATTCAACTGAAAACTAATACCATCCCTAGAGGATTGGTTGCTCTTGAATCAAACTTTGATAATGTTGATTGCATTATTAACAGGTATATAGCTGCCTCAAGGTATATTGAAGAGCATGACCTGGGTACAGAGGAGAAACCAAGGAAGATCTGGTTGGGAAGCAATCTGAACAAGGAGGAGAAACAGTCCTATGTCCAGTTGTTGAAGAAGTATCAGGATTGCTTGGCTTGGTCTTATTCAGAGTTGAAGGCATACAGAGAGGATCTGTTTCAGCATGAAATTCCTCTGGAGCCTAATGCAAAACCATTCAGACAAAAGAAGAGGCCGATTAATCCACTCCTCTCTGTGAAGATGCAAGATGAGTTAAAAAAGCTAAGAGATGGAGGGATCATTCAGCCAACAAGGTATTCTTCTTGGGTTGCGAACTTAGTGCCAGTTAGAAAAAAGAATGGTGATATCAGGCTATGTATGGATTTTAGAAATCTGAATAGAGCATCAATGAAGGATAATTATCCTTTACCAAACATGGATAACATGCTGCAATTAGTGACTAGTTCTGAGATGCTTGCTTTCTACTTTGGATGGTTTCTCTGGGTATAACCAGGTAGTTGTGAAGCAATCAGAAAGAATCAAAACTGCTTTCACTACTCCATGGGGTACCTATGTGTATGTGAGGATGTCGTTTGGCCTGATGAATGTTGGAGCTACTTTTCAGAGAGCAATGGATGTAGCATTCTCAGGATATATAAATGACTTCATTGTTGTGTATCAGGATGATGTGACAGTTTTCTCCAGGAAGAGAAGTGATCACCTGCAACATTTAGAAAAGATGCTGATAAGATGCAGAGAGTATGGCATTTCACTCAATCCAAAGAAGTGCCATTTCAGAGTGCAAAAGGCCAAGTTTCTTGGTCACATTGTATCAAAGGATGGTGTCATGATTGATCCTGAGAGGGTGGAGGCCATCAGCAAGGTCCCAATTCCAAGAACCAAGAAAGGAATTCAGTCCTTCTTTGGGTAGATAAATTTTATCAGAAGATTCATATCAAACTTTGCTGAGTTGACCATTCCAATTACTTGCATGCTAAAGAAGGACCAGGTAATCAAATGGGAAGAGGCTGCCATTCAGGATTTCAATGCGATCAAGGAAGCATTAAAGCATGCCCCTTTTTTTGGCAGCTCCATATTATTAGAGGCCTTTTCAAATATTCTCTTTTGTTTCAGAGAGCACTATTGCATCTGTCTTGTTACAGAAGGATGATGAGGGGGCTGAGAGGCCAATTGATTTTTTCAGTAAGGCACTGCAAGGGGCTGAGCTGAAATACACTATTATGGAGAAACAAGCATTTTCCTTGGTAAAAGAAACAAAGGTTTTCAGGCCTTACATTTTGAGCTCTAAAATTGTTGCTTATGTTCCCCACACTATGGTGAAGGATGTCTTATCAGAGATGGAGATCTCAAGAAAAAGATGTAGATGGGTGAACAAGTTGCAGGAATATGACATGGATATCCAAACCACAAAATTGGTAAGAGGTTTGGGCTTAGCTAAACTTATGGCTGAGAGCAACCTGTAAACTATTGAGGTAAATGAGGTAGAAGAAGGAAGGGTGGATGTCCTAGAAAAGTTGGTGAGTTCTGAATGGTACAAAGATATAATTTTTTATCTCAGACATCTATACTGCCCTGAGTATTTGAGTAAAAATCAGAAAAGATCTCTTAAGTTGGCTTCCCAGAAATATGTCATTACTGATTTTGGGTTAGCTTGGAAGAACCCTGAGGGAGTCCTCTTAAGGTGCATTACTGAAGATGAAGCCCCCAAGATAATTGCTGATCTCCATGGAGGAGTTTGTGGGGGGCATTTTGCTGGAAAAGTCACAACACACAAGATCCTGAGGGCTGGTTATTGGTGGCCAACTCTTTTCAAGGACACAACTTTTTTGGTTAGAAGATGTGAGAGTTGTCAGCATTTTTCTGGAAGACTGAAAGCTTCAGGCTCCCTTCCTTTGCAGCCTGTATCAATTGAAGCTCCGTTCAAGCAATGGGGAATGGATTTCATTGGTGAGATTTCAGACCCTTCAAGTGCTGGCCATAAGTGGATTCTTGTAGCCACTGATTACTTCACCAAGTGGGTGGAGGAAATCCCCACCAAGAGAGAAACACACCAAATTGTCATGGACTTCATGTTGAACCATATCATCTGCAGGTTTGGAGTGCCAGTTAAAATTGTTGCTGACAATGCCATGAGCTTCAGAGCTAAACCTTTGGTGGCAATGTGTAAAGAATATGGGATCAATCTGACATATGCCTCCAACTATAACCCCTAAGGAAATGGACAAGCAGAGTCCAACAATAAAAATTTATTAAAAATCATCAGGAGAACCTTGGAGCTGAACAAAAGGAAATGGGGTGAGTAGTTGAAGTTCACTGTTTGGGCTGACAGAATTACTGTTAAAAGAGCCACTGGAAAAAGTCCATTTGAACTGGTATATGGCACTCAAGCTCTGTTGCCCCTGCATATGCAATTATCCTCATATCAGTTCATTCAACAACTGGAAGATCAAGAAGTTAGTCCATATGAGGCTCGCATTAACCAGATTGTTGAACTTGATGAAGAAAGGAGAGCATCTCACCAAAGGCATGTGAAGTTCAGAGAAAAATTGAAGAAGTTATTTGACAAGAAGGTCACTCCCAGAGCTTTCAACATTGGAGATCTTGTGTTGTTGTGGGATAGCAGACATGAAGACAAGGGAAAGCATGGTAAATTTGATGCACTATGGATGGGCCCTTACTCCATTGACATTCAGATTGGTGAACATACCTTCTTCTTGAAATATTTGGATGGTGAGTTGCTCAAATTTCCTGTTAATGGCAGGCACTTGAAACATTTCCTAGATTGATTCCCCAGAATCAAGGTGAGCATCATTTGTATAGTGTACAGTTTGTTGGTTGCTTTCTGTCTTTTGTGTTTTTTCTCATTCTGGTCCTCGGTGACCTGGTTTTGCTGGTTCCTCGGTTCATTTTTAAGAGATGGTTCTGGTTTTCTACTCTACAAGCTGACTCCTTTTCCCAATGGATGTTTTTGGCACTTGGTCTATTATTTGGTTCTTGTGGCACTCATAGGGAGTGCCCATCCCCGAGTCAGAGCCAATGTTGGTGCTCGAATTAGTCTCACCCCGTTTGCCATTAAAATCCCTTAGTTTGCAGCCTCTGTAACATTTTTTGTCTCCCCGTGTTGGTACCTAAGGACTCTGTCTTCCATTTGGTTTCCATGATTGGTTCCTCCTTGGTCGAAGGTCACTTAAAAGCCCTGAATTTGTTGATTTGTTCCTCTGTCCATCTGAAGGTGTCTGTCAATTGGGCATAAAACTTGAGGCTCTTCCTTCCCTTCCATTTTTCACAGTCATGTGTTGTTGTCCATGCCATTTTTTCCTAGGTACTTGAATAAATATGGATAGATATAGCTCGGAGGGTAATATGTGAACCTTGCAACATTTCCAAATGCTCTGTCCTTAAAGAAAATTTCATCTCTGGGCTCAAACAGTGGTTTCCCTACATTTTTACAGCTTGACGGGTGTGTTTCTCCTTTCAAATTTTAAATCTCTGCATCAGTGGAAATGTGGCCCTTTTTGGTTGGACACGGCTCGGCGGGGCACTCTAAAACTTTGTGGAAATTTTTAACCCGAAACTTGTCCACGTGGAGGAATGACGCTCATTTGAAGACTTGCCTTTTTGTTTGGCCTTGGAGTTGCACTAGGAGGACACATGGAGGATTCCGTTTCCTCACCCAGACTTAGAAAAAACTTTCATGCAACTGATATAGTTTTGGCAGGCCATGGACACATGGTGGGATGGAACTCATTTGAAGATCTGTCTCAGGGTCCCACCTTAACAATTGCGATAGAGGGACAGGTGGAGGTTTCCACCGGCTCTGCTGGGGAATTAAAATTTTAAAGAATTTTTCTAAGGCTCGGGACACATGGTCCCACGCTCATTCAGGGGTCTCCTCTTTTGGGACCATCTTCCTTATTTGTGCCATAAAGACACGTGGAGGGACTGCATGCATGTTTGGGGACTAGCCTTTGAGTTTTGTTTTGAAGAAGCACCAGGAGGACACTTGGAGGCTTCCACTCGCTCTACTTTTTTTGCTTAGACTTTTCAACGGCCAGAGAAGACCATCTCAGACCTTGGACACATGGCACTTTCCACTGGACTCTCAAGATTTTTAGCAGGCTTTGCCAGACTGGGACATGTGGTGACCCCACGCTCATTCAGGGTCTCTACTTTTTGGGACCATCTCAAGATGTGCCATTGAGACACGTGGCAGTTTGAAAATTCAAGAGGCAGGGAGGCGGGCCATCAGGGGAAACTTGGATTTTTTGCCCCTTGTTGTTTAAAAGACTAAAATCATCAAAATGACCCACAAGCCTGACAGAGAATAGTCAAAAATTTTCTCCAGTCAATGGTGGAGGTGTGGAATTTCGGGGAAATTTGGAAAATTTTCCTTTTGTGGAGAAAGGAGTTAAAAGTGTAAAATGAAGCGTGGTTCCACTGGGACCCACATCAGAAGCTAAAAGTGGAAGGGTGGAGCTGCGGGGAAAACTTGGAAAAATTTCCCTTTTTCCAAAAAAGAGGTGAAATAGCATAATTTAGCCATGGTTCCTTTGGGACCCACATTGGGACACGTGTCAGGCCCATTTTTCAAAGGCGGAGGGGTGGAGAAAATTGAGAAATTTTGCATTTTTTCCAAAAGGTGTAAAAAGTAAAAAGGAACCCCCAGGCCCATCTTAACTCGGATCTCCCACATGGATGGTCCAAATTCAAAAGAGAGATCAACGACAACTGTGCATCTGTATCTGATTTTCCACCATTTTTCTCCAAAGCTCCTGGGGATGCGTATTCTTATGGTTTTTTTATCATTTCTTGGAGTCTCCTGCATGCCAAATGAAGAGGAACATTAATTTGATATCCTGGTTTGGTGGGGAGGATCTGTAAACATATTTCACCATTAAAGATGTAATCTGACTGTCGGATTCGACTTGATTTTTTTTCCTTAGCACTCGAGAGACCTGTTGATATCTTGGTTTGGTGGGAAAAAATTTGAAAACATCTTTTTCCATTAAGATGTGATCTGACTATTGGCCTCGATCTGATTTCCAGTATTTTCTTCCTTGGCAAACAAAGAACCAGATTTGACAGAATGGAGGAGGAAGTAGTTGGCACATGAGATGAAGAACGACTTACTAGGTGAAGAATTGAATGCTGGAAATATTTGGAGAGATTTTCCCTCTGCACACCTGACAACTTTTTTGCAAATTTGATTCTGGGAGTCACAACATGTAATGGTGCTTTGAATGTTTTTGTTTTGGGGGGAAAACTCTATTGTAAGTGAAAATATTATAAATTACATGAATTTGTCATGCAAATGGTTGGAATGTTGGAGTGTTAGAGGTCGGGAGCTAATTCCTGAGAGAAAAGGTTTGACAGAGCCCATCTTTTTTGAGAGACTATCTGAGGAACCTGTTTATTTATTTTGTGTTAAATTTGATCATGTCAAGGTGGTTGCGAGTGTACAGCCATTGACAAGCTCTGAGATTGTTCTAGAAACTTTCCCCTGCTGATAAATTTAATCAAATTTGAGTAAATCTGTGTCTGATTTTACTTTGAGCAAAATCATGTCTGCTTCATTTCTGAATGTCTGCAAACAGTTTCTTGTTCCCATTGCAATCTTACATTGAAATCTCTATGAATCACACAAGATCTTAGCTTTGTGATAGTTTGGTGGCACTTGCAATTTCATTTATTAGAAGAGATTTCATTTGATAGTGAAATAAACAAGTTTAAAATCACTGTACTCCTAGCATGATGATTAAGATTGTTTGTTATCCTTTGAGGGTATCTTAGGCATGATAAAACAGAGGTTGATAGTGTTTAATTAAGTCTTTCAATTTGAGCCTTCATTTTGGATCCTTAAAGTTTGTGTGAAAACGTGCTGATCTGGGCCTCCATTGAAGCACACCTTCTAGTTAAAGGAACATTCTGGCTATCCTGAAGCATTTTGTTGGTCAAGCCTTCCATTTTTATGAAAGCTCTCAAAGTATCTTGGTGAGTCAAAATCCACTCTACCTCACCTCCCACCAAAATTCATTTAAAAACAACCAATCATACCCATACTACCCCTATTTTTCCTGTGTGTGCACAAATGCATAATTTCTATTACCAAAACATGCAGAAGCAATCAGGTTTTCATTGTCTTTAGTAGCCTGAACCTTGCTTAGAAAATATCTCCATTATCTAGGGTGACAACTCGTGAGAGTTAGATTTTTTTGTATTGATCATGTTTTCTTCAAGGTCTTCTTAATAACTCTACAAAGAAGGATATCTCCATTTCCTCCACAAACAGTAGGCTACAAAAGGGTCCTCTCACCCTTGGTTGAAAGGCACAACCATAAAGTAATGAGGATAGATCAAATCCTCTTAAGGGTGCTACCCATTTCTCCACATCTGAGTGACAAAGAGCAAGCTGCATTTCTTCCCAGGCTACAAAATGACACACAACGTGCTCTGGTTGCCTCTAAGCTTCCTGTCAAAACTGTGATGTTGCTCAGCCTTTTGAGGGAGAATCAATCTTATGGGAATGGGTGCCCCCCTTAAAGCCTCCAATGCATATCTCAAATCCCCTACATACTCTTATGTCTCCCTGAAGTACCCCTTATACCCCCCACATACTCTTATTCCTCCCTCAATCTCTTATACCTCTCTCATAAAAATCTTGGCCACTCGATCCTAGGAATCCAATCTAGCCCTAAAAATCCTTATGAATTTTTTAAAAATCCTTTTCTTTATTCTATTCTCCTGATTTGGTCTATTTTCTTTTGTCAAATTTTTAGGTTGGAGAAGGGAAGCCATGGGAGAAAGAAAGGAATAACTATGGAGGATTCTACAAGGAGATCAAGCTTAGAGGGTTTAGATTTTAGTTTATTTGTTTTTATTACTTACATTCAAGGTTTGGGAGGGATTTCCTTCACCGATGTGATTTTATTTCAAGCCATTTGCATTTGGGTTTTCAAATTTGGGCAAACCATACCCCCATTGTCATAAATGAAAAGAATGTTTTCAATCCACCATTTGTAGGTTTCAAAACTATATTCTACATGATTTGATCATTATTTGTTTGCAAGTAGTTTCTTAGATAATTTTACAAGCTTAAAATTTAGTGTATACAATTCAAAATTTATTACAGGTGCGGATCTAGGAAGTTTTGTCGTAAGTGACAAAACCGTCGCCCAAAGCAGACCCGCGGTCCTCGGACTACTGCCCTGCTTGGATGACAAACCATGAACTGTTGCCCTACTGAGCAGCGGTTTTGAGACCGTCGATTTAGCCTGAACGAAGGTTATGGGACCGCCACTCTACACATGGTGGCGGTCCTGTTTCTGAAAAAATGAACCTAAAACCCGAGATTTCACAAAAACTAAAAGTTACTGAAAAAGTGCTAAAATGCATTCTTAGCTCATTTTTGTTCATCTAGAGTTCCATTTTTGGGATTTAATTCTATTTGTTCATTCCTTAGTTAAATCTACTCATTTTTAAAGTATGATCTAATCGAATAAAAACACATCTACTTTACAAAGTCCTTTCATTATGTTTAACTAGTCTTCTTTCAAATTCCATGAGTAAAAAGGCATTTAAATATGTTTTTACATTGTTATTCTCTTATTTTCACAACAAATAGAGAGAGATAGAGATAGAGATAGAGATAGAGAGATAGATATATATATATATATATATATATATATTCAAAACAACTATAACAACTCTATTTTCCATTCAAATTTACTATGCATACATTTTCAACATCTACAACTTCCATATTTCTTCTCTCTCATTTACAACATTGCAACTTCTAACTAAACTTTTACACAACATATCCATTTTTATTCTTTCTCCTACACAATATACAAATATTGGAATGCAAATTTTTTCCATGAAATTAGTACATAGTCTTCCACTCAAGGTGGGAAATAATACAATATACAAGGTCTCCAAAAAACTCCAAGCTTAACAACTCCAACAAGATATATGCTTCAAAATTTGGTTGATTCACAACAAAATGGGGGGAGAGGAAACACTCTTCACTCAACCAAGATATCTAATGATGAGGAGAATCCATCCTCTCCATTGGCCCCTAAGCCCCAACCACATTACAATGAGAGATGATTCCAACACATGGAAACAACAAGATTCCACAACAAAACAATTTTTTCACAACCATTCCAACCACATTTCAATCAACTACAACAAAAGAAAGAAGATCAACAAAAAAATAAAAACAACGCCTAAAATGAAAGCCAAAGGAGAAGGACCTATGGGGAGGCCACTTATGCCTCCCAATGGGAATGGGTTCCCACCTTAAATCCTCCAATGCATATCTCAAATCCCATACATACTCTTATGCCTCACTCAAGTACCCCTTATACCTCCCACATAATCTTATTCCTCCCTCAATCGCTTATGCCTCCCTCATGAAAGAAACAAGAAATAAATGCAAGCATTCGTTGTACAAGGTGGGGTACCCAACCCAAACTCTTTCCAAATGAAAAGGTGAACTTGTATGCCTCCCTACATGAAATCTCCCCATGGTATCCTCCTACTCTAAACTTAGGCAATCTACCCACACCCAACAAGCATTCCAAAGAAAACAATACTCAACACAAGCACATAAACACAAAATAAATCATAACATAAGTAAGGTAAAGCTCCTACCTTTCCATAGTAGATATTTTTCCAAGAGTAAATATTTAAGCTCCTCAAAACCAAGCAAACATCCACAAGCTCCAAAAATCCTCAAGCACTCCCAAAAAATATTTAACTCTCAAAAAATTCAAGAGCACAAAATGATGAAGTAACCCCCAAACAAGCAAAATAACTTCAATAAATAGAAAAGGGAGAGAGGAGGATGAGGTGGCTCCATGTAGGATACCACATCACTCATCCTCAACTCCACCTAAGAAGTCAAACCTCAACCCCAATGCACCATAAATTGGTGGGTGAGAGGAATGACAAGTTACTTACATACACAATCTAAGCCCACACCACCTAAGGAAAAATGTAATTACATCAATAAACATTTCACCTTTTTATCTTCCCAAAACACCTAATGGGGTCTAATTTTGACCCCCCATCCCATATGTAGGTTTGGTATATCAATTTAATAGGTGTAAAAAAATTTTAACTTGTCCCACAGGCCTTCAAAATTGGCCCTTAAGGCCAAATTCAAATTTCCCATGAGGGGTAGAGTGTACAACACTCAAGATCTCAAGCATTCAACACACAACACAAAATCCAAGAGAAAATCAAGCCTAATAAATGAATTCCTTTGGTCACATCTTTAATTTGTTTAGGAAAATATTTATTAACTTTAATAAGAAACTTAGACCCACTAAGATAAAGGGGAAAAATATACATAACAATCTAATTAATTAAAACAAATAAATTACGTCACTCGAGAGAAACACATACTATCATTAATAAAAAGGGAAAACTAAAACAAAAGACAACTCATGGCCACTTGGTAACAATTTTCCCCTAACCAAATAATTCTAAAACACACACAATTACATGTTTCCATGGGGACCCTTGTTAAATTCATCTACAATTCCAATGTGGTTGGTCTCTAATCCCCCCGATGTTTGTTGTGAATAAATTTACCTGCAAAACACATAAATATCTCCTTTGGCCTCGTGGCCGCATGAAAAACATCTATGACAAAATATACAATATAAATCCATGATCATCTATATACGAATCAAATACGATCTAGGAAATTACGATATCATTTATAATTTTTAGCAACATTTCTATTCAACGTTTAATCCATGTCAAAATGATCACAACATTAGTTCAACTATCAAAGCCTACTCAATGTGACGAAAATATATCGCATGTCAGAAATATATATAAATAACCATGTCAACAGCATATCAACCTCAATATAAAATGTCTCTAATAATCCACATGCATCATATATGAGTCAAAATCAACAACAATCAAGTATCCCTGACATCTAATATCATGCTAAAACAAAAGCTACAATAATATCCGGAAGTGTGGTCAACAGTAACAAAATCAATAATCAAAAAGGTACCGAAGGGAAGTGAGCACTAGAGGGTATTTATAGTTTTAACTAATCATAATCTTACACTTAAAATTTCTTATAAAATTTGATAATATTTTAATAAGATGTTTAAAAATCAATCCAACTTCCACTTGTTACATTAAATGACATTGGGTTTGTATAAAGATTAATGATAACTTAACATTACATTTATATAGTATAATTAGGTTATGGGCTAAGTTATAAAAAAGCAATTTCTTTACTCCTACTAGATTTAGAAATCAACTATCTTGTTGACCAAGTAATGACAACATAATATAGATTCTTTCCATCTACACTTATATAGTTTGGCTCTCTTTCAACGAATACAAGAAAATGCACATATGTAGTTCATCTTACCATCCTATGTCTTTCCAATAATGTAATGGAAATTAATATTTCTTCTTCTTTACAACATCCAAGTTCCAAACATTCCCACAAGAGACTTTCAACAAGATGTTCCAATAATTTTAAAGTAAGAGAAACACACTTAAGTGAAGTAATAAATCAACTAAAATGTGGACAAATTGTTTCCTTTTCTTTTCAACTACATATCCGTTTTATCAAACTTTGTTTCACTAAGATATCTTTCATTCCCACATACATTACAACCTTAATAACCAATAACTAATAACCAATACAACTTTTCCTTCAAAATAAATACAATAAATCTTCCACTTGAAATGGGAATTTTACAAGAAGGTAGCTACAATAGAGGAATGTTTGGTCTTCTTCAAGTGATCCAAGTATCAAATGTCCAACAAGGCTCCATATTTTCTCCATTTGATCACAACAACCAAAAATGGAGGAGAGAAAACACTCTCCACCCAACCAAAACTCCAATGAGAAGAAGAAGTGATTATTTTCATTGGCCCCCAGTCTCAACCACAAGGCAATAAGAGATGAATCAAACACATGGCAACTATATAATGCTTCCACATATACTTCCAAGAAAAAACACATAAGAAAGATAACTACACAAAAATACTCATTTTTAAGAACAACAAATTCCCAAGACAATGGCTTTAAAATACTCCAAGTAGAGATAGGAATATGGGGATACCCTTGTGCCTCCCAAGGGTTTCAATGCCCACCTCTAAAATCCTCCAAAACAAAATCAAACCCAAAACTTCTTATGCCTCCCCACAACAACAAATCTATGTCTTTTATGCCTTCCTCACTCTTATGCCTCTCTCTCTCTTATGGCTCCCATAATACACAAAATAGAACAAAGAAGCTCTTATGCCTCCCAACATATTTCATCCCCATTTACAAATCTCAACACAACCTAAGGTCAATTTACTACCCAAAACTTTAAGCAAGAACACACATCCATACAACACATAACATACAAGAGAACAAGAAGAAGAAAAGAGTGCAAGATCCTACCTTGCCATGGTAAAGCTCAAATTTTCAAGAAAGTCCCAAAATATTTAAAAATTAAGCAACTCCAAGATCCATTATATTCCAAAAATAAATCACTCCCCAAAAATTCAAGATCCAAAGCTAAGCAAGTAACCCCATTTACTTCCCAAAAAATTCAATAAATAGAAAAAAGGAAGAGGGAGATAATGTGGCTCCATGTAGGATGCCACATCATTTCTTCTCCACCCCACATCATTCAAGTCAAACCCATACCCCAAGGAATAATTAATGGGTGGTCTAGAGGTATGACAAACCTCTTGCACACACCACTCCAACCCATACCCTTTAGGAAAAAGAAATAAACACATGTAAGAAAGTGCAATCAAACTCACCTTTTACCTTTCAAAACACATAATGGGGTCTATTTTTGACCCCACAACCCATAGGTATGGTTGGTATAGTAAATTAATAGGTGTGGGACAAGTTTAATTTGTCCCACGAGCCTCCAAAATTGACCCTTAAGGCCAAATCCGAATTTCTAAGGAGAGGTAGAGTGTACAACACTCAAGATCACATACACTCAAATTAAAACGCATAAACCAAAGAACCATCTAATCTAATAAATGAATTTTTTTTTTCCATCCATAATTAGTTTAGTAACATGATTAATTTGCTAATCTAGACATAAATTAATTAATGATAAAGGGAATTACATCACCATAAAATCACATACGCTAAAATTAAATAAAGGAAAAGAAAAGAACAACACACAAACCCCTTAGTCACAATTGGAGGTCATCCCCCCATGGGAACCCCCAAACAACAAATAAAACACACAAAACATAACACAAATTTTCATGGTGACCATTGTCGTATCCACCCAGTATTCCATTGTGGTTGGTCTCCAATCCCCCTTTGATTGTTGTGATATAATCACCTCCAAAACACACAATACCTTCTTCGGCCTCGTGGCCGCATCAAAACATCCAAGATAAAATATATGCATAGAAGTCAATAATCATCCATACATAAATTAAATCATCATTTATGAAAATAATTTTACTATTTTAAAATTCAACAACATCTCAATTCTATATTTCATCAATACCAATAAGATCACAAGATTAGTTCACTGTTAAATCCTACTCAATATGATGAAAATGTCAAATGTCATAAATATATAAATATGTCAACAACACATCATCTTCAATATAAAATGTCTCTCTAATAAATTCACACAATCATACTATGAATCGAAATCCATCAATAATGAAAGTATCTCTATTGTCTAATCATCATGCTAAGCCAAAATGATACAATAATATCCATGTATATAACCAATAGTAATTGAGATCAAAATATAATAATTTTCGAAGGGAAGTGGGCACTACAATGTCTCATGTACACTATCGGTAGCCATGGCGTCCTCGCAACCTACCCTACCATTGTTGCCACTATCCAAATATTGCTCAATTTATAAAGTTAACATCGTTTCAGTGTTGTTAAAACCTCTGGATCTCAATTAAAGTATTTGTATTATTGTCGAAGGAGAATGACATGTCTAAAAATCCTCCATCTACCCACGTGCCTTGTCAGGTTTCCCATGCCTTCACGCCTCCTCCCATCCATTCCTTCCATCATGAACTCTATCACGTCTCCATCTCACCTACACCCATTAAATTTCTTCCATTGCCATTTCCAAACCTACTCCACCAACTCCATTTCCTAATCAATTCACAATATTATACATACATACATACATACATATATATACATACATACATACATATATATGTATATATACATACATCCATACATACAATACATACATATATACATATACATACATACATACATACATACATACATATATATGTATGTATGTATGTATGTATGTAATTTTAATATGAATTATGGTGGGCACTATAGAAGTGGTACTTCATATTACAAGGATTTGACATGCAATGATCAACATGATTCTTGGCTAATTTGATAACACTTATGTTATAAAAAAATTATTCCATGTTGATATTTTCCTTCAATTTCTTCTAAAATGTTTTGGATACATAATGATTGTGTACATATTGAAGTGACTGCAATATTTTTTCTTCAGTAGATGAAAGAGAACTATCTCGCCAATTACAATCACTAGAAATAACATGTTCAAGATTTTGATGATTTTAATAATGAATACCAAAATTGATAGTTCCTTTCACATACCTTAATTTCCACTTCTGTGTGTGTGTGTGTGTGTGTGTGTGTGTGTGTGTGTGTGTGTGTGTGTGTGTGTGTGTGTGTGTGTGTGTGTGTGTACACACACACACACACACACACCTCTTGAAACAAGAGAAATAGAATAAGAAATATTTGGTGTTGTGTTAGTTAGAAACATTAAGATTCTAATAATACTTTTGTATGTTGTCCTATCAAATTTTCCAGCACCATCTTCTCTACATAACATAAATCCATGATAAATTGGAGTAGAAACTTGTTTACAATTATTAATAGTAAATTATTTCAACATATCCTTTACATAATTTGTTTTGAAAATAGAAATCCAATCCTTACTTTGGTGAACTTCTATTACAAAAAAATATTGCATGATACCTAAATATTTTATTACAAATCCATTCATCATAGAAATTTTTAATTCATCAAACTTCATCTTATAACTATTTCTCATATATGAGAAATCATCAAAGTACAAAATTAAATTAAGAATAACAATACCATCTTGGTTGTAGTAAAGAGTAGGCTCACGTTTTCATTTCTTGAAACCACTTTTTTGAAAATATCCATCAATTCAAGTATACCATGTTGGCAGTTCTTTCTTAAGGCCATGCAAGGCCTTCTTCAACTTGTAGACTTTATTTTCTTTACCATGTACCTCAAAACCTTGTGGTTTTTGTACATATTCTTCCTCTTTTATGTATCCTTTCAAAAATTCACTTTTCACATCCATTTGATGTATGCTTTATTTATTTTGAGATGCTAGTAAAATCAACATTCTAATTGTCTCCTACCTTATCATTGGTGCAAATGCATCTTCACAATATATACCTTTGGTTGAATCCTTTAACTAAATGTGTCATTTGACTTCCAACACTACCATTAAATTGTACTTACTCTTGAAGAACCATTTATTACTAATACACATCTTGTCATGTGGATGTTCTGTAAGCTCCAAAGTATCTGTAACGCCCACTTAGAAACACACCTAAGACAACACAAAAAATAACGGGTAAATTTTTGTTCGACTTGCTTGAAGTTTAAACAACACTATAGGTGATCTCATAGGGCTACGACCAATGCATGATAATATTGACACAACACTAACCCACATAGGTAAAAAAAGGGACACACGACACTCAACATGACCAATTCACTTTTCTTTTCAAAAAGACACAACATAGAACTCCAACCATATAACACACTTACAGTTAGGGGCATGCCAAGGTATAAACGTTTTAAGGTTACTTATTTACTAAAAACGTCTTTCAATTCTTAACTTACGTTCTAGAAGATTCATGTTATAAATCGTACAATTCTTCTTACAAAGCTATTATTCTTCCTCTTATACTATTAAGTAATTATTTTAAGATCATCTCTAATATGACAATTACTTGTTTAATTTGTTTATTTAATAAAGGAGGCATTCAATTCCACAAGGTTATCTAACCAAACTCACTCTTTTGAAACTTGTATCATACCTTCATTACATAAGGAGTCAAGTGTAATCTCCAATTGAGATGTATTACCATATAGGCTCGAAACTATAACCTCCTTTGTGCAAGGATCAACGTTTAACAACACTTAAGAGATGCTTATAATGTACCCTGGTAAGAGTTAGAGGAAGAAGTTTAGATTGAATTCATATTCATGATCTCATTAGTTATTAACCATTCATTTAAATAGGCTTAAGAATTTATGTGGATTGGGTAAAAGCTTCATTTAGGCTTCTCTTGATTAAGTTTGACCAAAGAATACATATTAGGTTTCAAAACAGATGAGTTAGATTTAATGGTTTCTTGATCAATCACCCCTACTTACTAAGACCTAGTTATTTTCCCAAAATCTAAACATTGATCACACTTTAAGATCATTTAACATCTCACAATAATAAGGATAGAGTTTATTAGTTTATTATAGGGGTAAAAGATATATTCTTTTTACACAAGTAGATAGCTTCCCTCGTCTTCCACTTAAAGACTCTTGATTTTATCAAGAAGATCACAACTTCATTATTTTTTGTTTTCAATTTTTTTTATAAGGATTACCAACCCATTTTATTATGTAATGAATTTCATAATTTCCATGACCTAGAAGGGTTACTATAAAAAATTATAACTCAAAGAAACAATTAACCATTCCCCTTATGAACTAGTCAAGGATACATAGTACCCTATCAAAAGACACACAACCAAGGATGATAAAGAGATTCTAAAGTAATTGACTTGAAAATTGGTAGGTAGGAAATATTATTCCAAAAAAACTAAGCTATCTTTCAAATTTGTTGTAATACCATAACTACTCATAAGAAAACAATGATCAATTTATATCATTCACAAAATATTTTACCAAGTTTTGTTATAGCTGGTTATGAAAACCTTACTCCAAAAATACAGAAAACCAAAAACACCATTCCAAAATTCTCCACAAACACCATTCCATAATCTTACAACACATTAAGCATTCATAAAAAATAACTTCATAACCAAAACCGAAGCAACTTCTACAATTCGTTCCTTTTTCTACTTGTAAAATCCATCTATACATTTATTAGCCCGATTCAGTTTACGAGAACAAAGCATGATAAGAACTACACATAACAACAATATGCTAAGATTTAACAATATCATGAAAGGAAACATTCTATTTCAAGAAAAGGATTGAAGCTCTAACCACTAATCAACTTCTTAAGACAAGATTAAAAATCTTGCCATGTCAACTAAGAAGGAAGCCATATGTTTCAGTTACGAACAATATATCTAAAAACAACAAGAGTTTAACAACCAATCAGGTAAGACCATAGACCTTATAAGTTAGAAACCAAATTCCGAGAGTATCGGGATTTTAATCATTTAATCCTGTAGATTACATGACTAAAATCTAATACTCAACCCATCAATCTATATTCTTTTAGAGAAGTCAAATATACCAGTTACGATCATTATCTCAAAACAACAATAGTTTAACAATCATTCAAGAAGGGGTCATTTCCCTTATAAGTTAGAAACAACAATCAAGTGTAAAGGGAGTTCCATCATGTAATCATATGAGTTGAAATCTGATATTCAAACCAACAATGTATATTTTCTTATCTAAGAAGTGACTCCACAAGGATAATGATAAGAGAAAATGATGGCTAAAAAAATTCCTAAATGGGCATTTCCAAGCAACCAAGTTACTTTATATACCCAAGTACGGGACAACGCCAAGCCTCATAACTACCTGAGTCCATTATGCAAGTTAACATTATAAACATCCTTCCAAGTTTCATAGCACTATAGGTTCATAAACCTCCTTAATAAATTTGTATTTTCGGTTTATAAAAATGGATTACCGCTTTCTTGTCACAACATATTTTTAAAGTAACACTTGTTGCCATATTCAAAACCACTCTTAATTATGCATTTAAATGTGTCACCAAAAGCCATTATTCTAACAAAATTTTCCATCATAATCAACAAATTATCTATATATAAGAATACCCCAAATGTCATTAACAATCTTAACAATTTCTATCATCATCCATCGAGGTACTTGTGTATATACATACATACATACTTAAATATGCCAACCAATTGTCAATAAGAAAATTAACAATTAAAAAAAACAATGAGATATATGTACACACACACACACACACACACACACACACACACACACACACACACACACACACACACACACACACACACACACACACACACACACACACACACACACACACACACATATATAATCCCTTGATACAACCCTTCAACATTATTCTAATTGGGTTGAGAATAAAATAGATCATTATTTCTCATATTGGGTGATATCCCAAACATACACGAGGGTCAATCCTTTAAAAAATATTCCTTAGTATTCATGACCGAATAGCCACTATGTAGCATTAATTATAAAGGGTGGTCGAAGAGTTTAAGCAAATACATTTTACCTTAAACAAGACATTCGAGATTTTCCTTTAATGTTAATGTCTATCCTTAACATTTGAATACCATGACTAACTTAGTTTTGGATCAAATGCCCAAAATAACTAACATGATGTGGGTCTGTTCGAACTAGGATTTTCCTTTAATAATGATATGTTAGCAAAACAATATGATGCCCTAAAAACCAAGTACTATGCTATTCGAGATTGACTAAAAGGATCATATAATAATTCCATAATCCCTTTTCACTCCAACTTAGCACCTACATCCCATAAGTCTGAATAACATAATCACATCAAAACATTCTTAGCCTTGACCAATGGAATGAGCAAATCTACCTAGAAAAAGATGAGGGATTTTTGAGGAGATGGCGTTTAAAATAAAATTTACTATACACGAGCAAACCAATATACTCATGAACTCATCAAAAACCTTGATTCTACAGGTGGAACCGGGATTCATAGCCAAAAAGGAGCATGTGTGTGTGTGTAGGGGGGGGGGGGTGTGGCATACTAAATCTTAAAACTTGAAATGGGTTCAAAACAAAGATCAACAATACTTAAGTCTTCGACCAAAGAAGCATACGGTTCAACGAACCCTTCCCAAGAAGGAAGTAATTATTCTTAGTAGCCCCAAACTAAATACCATAGCCTTTATCATTTATTAACTATTATCTCCTGTTGTTTAATATAATATAATACCATTATGAAACAGGTAATATATATAATTTAGTCTTATGCTGAGAATATAAAGGTTTTTGACTCTGTAACGCCCGCTAAAAACACCCGCAAGAGACTCAAGAACAACCTAGGTTTAGTTAGAAAAATTATGGAATATTTTTTTTTGAAAGGTGTGCCCGCATACAGGCTCGAAAATACAATTGTCATGATAATGTTTCAAGGTCAATGATATTTAATAATTAATAATTTCCCATTTTAACCAATTATTAAGTCCGCATTAAAACAAATAAGTAAATTTAGTCCAACTAAGATTTAGTTCACTCTAAGTGTTAATTTAATAAACAATTAAATTCCTACTATAGTTAAATATTCCACAAATAAATAAATAACAAGGTCCATTTTACATGAGGTTAGAATAAACATCCCCGTACCTCATAAAGCGACCCCTTAAAAGTCAACTCATGCTTTAAAATTTAGATATTTAAATAAAAAGGTAATTTCCCACTCATCCATTCTCCACCTACTTTTTGTAGGGGTGATTCTCATCCCTTGGATGGATTCAATCTAGGCCCTTGATGTGGAAAAAGGGTATCCAACCCTAAACATCCTTATGAAGCTTCCTTTCTCATCTAAATTGATTTATTCTTTTTCTTTGTTTTTGCAGGTTGATGGAGGAGGAAAGGAATCCATTGGAGGTCACTCCAAGCTTTTGTAAAGGCTTGCAAGTTTCCTTGTTTCTTATTTTGTGCATACCCTCATCTAGGGTTTCAAAGGATGTATTTATATTATTTTACTCGTATTTTGGTTATATTTCCCCAAATGGGTATATGGGTATTTTCCATTTTATTGACATAGTTAAGATTTGATATGTGTTATCATTTAGGTAAGTGAGTATATATATATATATATATACACCAGTCTGGCTGCGACTTAACATTTACACAGCGCGCTTTTAAAAAATGAGCAAACAAAAACAAAAATTACAGTGTTTAGTTTATTACGGGGATAAAATGATATTCAAAGTTTGTTGGGGGTTGGGGGGAGGGCCGCCGACCTGACCTCCCACCCCATTACCAATGGGGTGGGCGGTGGGGTCGGTGACCCTCCCCCCAACCCTTTCCCCATTCTCACTATTAAAACAGGTCATAGCCTTTTTGGGATATAATCCCAAGTATTATACTTTAATTTTATTTTATTTTTAATTGAATACTTTATTTCCCCTTTTTTTTATTTACTCTTTTATATTTATACTTCCCTTATATATATATATATATATATATAATAGGAATATGAATAATATTAATCTTAATGTTATTGTCATTAACTATTATTATTTGTATATATTAATATGACCAACAAACTAAAATCTTATATATATATAAAGTTTGGTAGTGATGGTTTGTGGAGTAAAATTAATCTTGTTTTGTCTTTTAATTTATAATAATTTGATCATCACTTTATACAATTAAAAGAGGCTAAGGTTCAAAGGTAACCATTTTTATTTTATTTTTCCATTTGTTTAATGAAGGAAAATAGAAAGGAAATTCCATTTATTGACAAGGTAACAAGCAAACGATTTCTTTTTTTTTTCTTTTTTTTGTTTTGTTTGTTTTTGTTCTCTTTTAAAATTCTTCCAAAATTACATGTGAAATTTAAACCTTCTTTCAACAATGTAAGAAATTGAACAAAATAGTCTAACTTTTCCAATACATGCTTTCCAAGTAACACAATGATATGTAACTTTTCATAATACAAATTTCCTAACAATCCACAAGAGATTTTACAACAATATTTTGATTAATATATTCTAAAACAAGAGCAAGAACAACACACCAAATGAAGGTTTTTCATTCCACTAAAAGAGTAACAAACTATTTTCCAATTCACCCTTTTATTATCCAAGGAATAAGGAAGAGGTTTAATAACTATCAAATGCAAGTATAATATGAAAATGCATCTTTCTTTTCTATTTGCAAACTAACTTTACCATAACATTCTTTCTTCTTTCTTTTCTTATTTGTGTCTTTCCACATGCAATGCATTATCAAAAACAACTATTTGAATACAACTTCCCTTCACAAATTCATTACAATGTCCTCCACTTGATGTGGGAAACCATCCTAAAATTGTAGATAAATAATGAACTACATTATTACAATTTCTTCCACTCTAAGTGGGTAAAAATAAAAGAAGTTTCACATGGCCATTAACAAGACTCCAATGCTCCAAATGTAAGCTAGGAAAAATACACTACTAACAAGAAAGTAAAATACCAATAATCATACCTCCTCCTTCGCGTTCCGTAGCAAACCTCAGAATGGGCTAGGAAACTTGGATTGAGCCCTGATTTTGTGATATGTAGGTGCTTTTCTTCAAGACAGAGCAAGACCTTCCTGCAACAACGATCTTCTTACTTTGCACTAGATGGGAAAAAGGATTATGAGGCTATTTTGGCATTAGGACGAGGCAAAATGATGTTTTTTGCTCAAAGGATGCAAGAACTTAGATATGGCATGAAAGCTTATTCTCCGTGTGTTTAGAGGGGAGGGGTAAGGTTGTATTTATAGCCTGAGGGAGTGATTAGCTTAGATTAATTTAAGTAATCATGGTTTGAAAATGTGGGCAAGATTAGTGAGTGAAAATGTGGGCAAGATTAAGTGGGTGGTTTGAAAATGTGGGCAAGATTAGGTGAGTGGTTTGAAAATGTGGGCAAGATTAGGTGAGTGGGGACCACGAAGAATGGGTGAGGATTTGAATTATATTTTTAATTCATAAGTGGAGGATTTTAGGTGAGTGGGGACCACGAATGGTGGGTGAGGATTTGAATTTGAATTTTTAATTCAATAGTGGAAAAACATGGAGAATAATGACATGTGGTGAGGATTAGATTATTTTTTAGATTTTGAAATGGATAATTAATCAAATTATATTTGATTAATTCGAAGTGTATTTTTGTGGGAAATGAGGAAGGGGAATTAATTGATTTAGGATAGATGTGAAATTGGGGTGTCTACATTTGCCCCTCTTTGGAAGGGTACTATGAAAGTAGTGTCCTTTCAAAGAAAGTAGACGGTATGGGGGAAGAATTCAATCTACTTTTTAAAAGGTAGAGCGAATGTTTGTTGGGGAGAATAGAAAGTGGTGAGTGACGGATGTTATAGTATCCTCCAAGACAAAAATGTCATGAGAAGATGTGATTATGGATAGATGTGGTGATGCCCCCTCGAGAGGACTGACGAGAATGAAATATACGACAGAACTCTCGAAAAGAAAGGAAATGGATTCGGTGGAGAAGAGGATGATAATGGAGTGGAAGAGACTGGAATGACCGCATGACGCAAATGGAGAAAGGATTCAATCGACCTTGAATGCTAGGTGTGAGGGTGTGTGGGAAAGAGAAAAGGGAATGGATAGGATTGGGGGTTGATTATGAGAAGAGTAAGGGAGATAGGGGAGGGGAAAAAAAGGAATGAAAGAGGTAGAAATAAGAGAGAGGGATGATAGGGGAAGAAGGGAATGATGAAGGACAAACAAGGAAAAAATAGGAAAATGACAGAGTAGAGGGTGAAGGGATGAAATAGAGAGATGTGCAAAATGAAGGAAGCAACAGAGATAGTAAAGAGGGATACGTGGAAGTGAAATAAATGAGAGAGTGAAGAAAAGTAGGAAATGGGAAAGGATAAATAAGAAGGAGAAAACGAGGTGGGAGTAGGGGGTGAAATGGAGGGAAATGGAAAGAGGACGAAAGAAGAAGTAGAACGGAGAAAAAAAAGAAACTATGAGGGGCGAGGAAAGTGTGAAAAAGAGGAGAGAAAGGAAGAGAAACAGATACAGAATGAACGAAAAGGTAGGGGTGGTAGAGAAAAGGAGAAGTGGTCAGAAGAAACGTGAAAATTAGGGGAGAGGAAAGGAAGATAGAACGAATACAAGGAGAAGATTGAAGGAATCATGTCATTGCGAGGAAGACCAAGGAAAAGAATATGGAACAGACCGTATGGAGATGCATGTGGAGGGTGGTATGATAAAAAAGACAGGACAACGCTGAACAACCAGGTTATCGATGGGGAAGTAAGGAGGAAACGTGATGGAAAAAGGGGAAGAAGATGATACAGGGGAAGGGAAATAAGACGAGGGGTGGGAGAGAGAAGAGGATAACAAAGAAAATGATGTAGAAGGAAGGGAATACAGAAAGGGGGTAATAAATGGAAAGGGAATGGTATAAGGAATGTTCAAAGAAGAAAGAGGGGAGGAATGACATCGATTGGAAAAGATGTGGAGATGCATGAAATGAGGATACTAGGATGATGAGAAAATAGGAAAAGGATGTATGATGAAGACAGTAAAGATATTGAAGAGGGCAAAGAGGAGATGGAGAGATGGGTAAGAAGTGACAAGAAAGGGTGGGAGTGAGGGAAAAGAATAGGAGAGAAAAGAGAATGGGGGATAGAAGAAGCAATGCCAATGAGGGGATGTTAGGGAAATCCCTTTGACAAAGAGTGGTGGGGAAGGGTGAGAGAAAAAATGAAGAAAAGGAGAAAACTAATGAGGACTGGAAAGGGTAACGCCAACAAAGGGACGTTAGGGAAAACCCTTTGACAATGAGTGGTGGGCTTAGAGGAGGGAAGGAATGAAGGGAAACTCTAGAAGGTCCAAGGGAGTGAATGAGGTCGTGCAGAATGAGGATTGATAATTTTTAGGGAAAACCCGTTGACAATTATTAGCGCGGGAAGAGAAGATGATGATGAAAGAATGATATAGGAGTGTTAACAATAATGGCGAATGTGTGTGTGGGTAGAAATGTGGGGGGAATTTGAGAAGATGAAGTGGAAAGAGTGAAGAAGATGGGAGGGATGAGTTGGGACTAAGTGAAAGCGAGGAGAGGATGTGGGTGATGAGGATGAACGAGGTGAGGATGAAGAACCAAGACATGAAAATAATGGGAAGAAACGGTATGAAGGGTGATGGATCAAGAAGGGGAAAATGGGGGAAAAGAATGTGATTGTAGGTGGAAGAGATGAGTTGTATGTTGTAAGAGGATATGTGGAGAAAGGATAATAGTAGGAGGAAAAAGTGGGTAATAGGAGATACCAGGTGGAAGAAGCGATCAACAAAGTGAACGAAGAATGAGGCGGGGGAGAAGTTCACGATGACAAGTTAAGTGTAGGGAGGACCCTGACATAAGATTGTCATGTGACAGAAGTGGTTAAGTAAGATTGCCATGTGAGCAAAACTGGAGATGACAAATGGTCAAGCGAGAAGTGGTGTTTGCGAGAATCGAAAAGGAGGTGAAAGGATGTGATAATGGGGAATGCCGAGAAAAAATGAAGGGTGAAGGGTGTGTAGTGATGGGGAAAGGCAAGGAGATAGATCATCCTTAAGAGGGACTCTTAAGTGAGATCGCCATGCCGGGTGAGTGGTTAAGTAAGATTGCCAAGCAGAGGAGGGTGATAGTGGTGGGAAAAAGATGTGATGATGGGGAATGAAGAGGAAATATGGATGGTGAGATTGGAGAGTGATGGGCGAGTGTAAGATGACATGTCATGCTTAAGAGAATCTCTTAAGTAAGATCGTCATACTGCTGGAGAGGTTTCGTAGGGTCACCCAACCGACAGGGATGATATGCAAAGAGAAAGACAAAATGATATTGGGGATAGGGGTGGAATGGTAGGGTGAAGAAGATGATCGCGATGAGAGGTGGGAGAAATAAGAAGGGGGAAATATGATGGGATGGAGGAAGGCCACAGGGTAGATCAACCTTAAGTGGAAGTATTAAGTAAGATTGCCATGCGGCTGGAATGGTTAAGTAAGATCGCCAAGCTGAGGAAGAAGAAGATGATGTTAGAGTTGGTGGGAATAGGGTATGACAAAATGGACTGAAGGGGAACCCTCAAGTGAATTTTTCCATACTACGAGAGCGTGTAAGTAGGATGACCAGGCATAAGGTGGATTTGGGGAAGGATGAGAAAAGAGTGAGTGAGGTATGCCTAAGTGGTATATGATATGAGATGAGGTGATAATAAGAAAGAAAGGACACAAAGGAGTGTAACATGAATGGATGAAGGAATATATGCAGTGGAGGGCGGAGAGTGTGAGGGGAATCCTTAATTGGGATGCCCACGTGGTGAGAGTAATGATGCGGGAATGGGAAGTAGAAGAGGTGGAGTTGGAAGATGTGTTTGGTGGTGATGGTTATTTGATGAGAGGGCAGGTGGTGAAGAAGCTTCTACAGCGGGAAGATCTTAGGGAGAGGGTAAACCTCCACTGAGGATTCCATATAGAAGGGGTTATTAAGTAAGATTGTCAAGCGGGAAGAAAAAGGGTGAAAGGAAAGAATACCAATGGGTGAGAGGGGACAGGAATGGTGAGAAGGGTAATATGGGTATAAGCGGCGGAGGAGTAAAAATGAGAAGTGAGAATGAATGGATCAAATACATGGTGATCATGGTGGGGGAGAAGGAGCTGCTGGATAGTGAATGCTACTTGAGAAAGATCGTCAAGTAGGATTCGCAAACTGCAACGGTGATCAAGTAGGATTCGCAAACTGGAGAATGCATTAGTATGGGTGAATGGATGGGGTGCAAAGTAAGATGTTGATCATGCAGGAAGATACTCACGTGACGAAAAGCATCTTAATTTTAATATAGCACATAACAGGATGCATCGTGATATAAAAGATCAGGATGACTAGACTGTAATATGCGTGATAGCATAGACAGGGGCCATCAAAAAGGTTTGATGCCCCAGTACGATATGCAAATGGAAGAGAGCATAGACAGAGGCCATCAAGAAAGTATGATGCCCCAGTACGACATGCAATCAGATAACATAAGAATATTACAGAGAACACCAGGATACATAAAATCAAGATGCCCCCTGTAATATATCAAGATACAAGAAAGCAATTAATAATTTGCCACTAATAATGCAACACAAGAACCAGTAAACATGTCCCTAACGTGTTCCACAGTGATGATTGATTAGATGTGCCCCCAAGTAGGGGTACAAGGGATTGGGTCAGTCTCCTCAAACAAGGAAACAATGAGAGCCGGATTTTCCCCAAGCGAGGATTCACGCGAGGAGAAGTGGTTTGAAATTGGTAGTCATAAGGTGGTTGGACCATTTGTTTGGGATAATAGTTCAAAGGATGAATTGTGTTGCTTATTGAGTTTTTACGATTTTGTGGATGTTTTTGGTCTTTTGAAAATTTTGCAAATGTTTTTGTATTTTGGATATTTTCTAATGTTTTTGTTTTTGGATTTTTGGATTTTCTAATGTTTGTTTTTGAATTTTATAATTTTTTTAGATTTTTTGGAGATTTTTGAATGTTTTTTTTTTTTTAGATTTTTGAGGGATTTTTATACTTGGGAATTTGACGATTTTCAAATGTTTTTGGATTTTAAGATTTTTACACTGTTTTTAGATTTTTGACGATTTTCAAATGTTTTTGGATTTTTGACGATTTTCAAATGTTTTTGGATTTTTGAATTTTTACACTGTTTTTTGGATTTTTGACGATTTTCAAATGTTTTTGGATTTTTGACGATTTTCAAATGTTTTTGGATTTTTGACGATTTTCAAATGTTGGTAGATTTTTTTACACTGTGAGTGGCAATTTATGGCCCAGAGTGCAGACTTATTTTTGAGAGGCGATAAACCAGGATATTATTCGTATGTAGCGTGTTCAGTGTGGTAACTTATGCTCAGAATAACACAAATTCTCTTTCCATTGGCAGGATATGGTGGTGATGATATGATGAAAAGAATTCCAGCTCCATTCTTGACTCCACACAACTAGTAAGATGTGTGGGCTCATCACCGAGAATCAAGAAGGACGCAGGAGGTGGATAATGAATATAGAGACAAATGCTAACAACAATCCCTTTGGGAAATTGTGACTCCATTCTTCATAATGGTACTGAACCGGTTTCAAAAATGGCTTTCACTTTATGAGTCACATGCTAGACTTAGACAGTTATGTGGCCTACTGATTGATAAGATATGAGGTTAAGGGATAGTTCTCTCTTCACTTAGGCATCTAAATTACGTGTTTGGGGATTCTATAATTTGTAAGCACTATAAGATTTTGTATTTTTGAAATGACTCCCTATGCCTTGCCCCATGCTACTAGTGAGAAGCAAGGGCTCATCACCAAAGGCAAAATATAGGCGAGTGAATTTTTTTTTTTTTTTTTTGAATATTTTGCAATGTTTTTATGCTTGTATGAGAATGACCCTCTACGCTTTGCCCCATGCCACTTGTAAGAGGCAAGGATTCATCACCGAAGACAAGACGTAGACGAGTAAGGGCACCTTCCTCCATTCCCAGTCTCACACTACCAGTAAGAAGTGTGGGCTCAACACCAAAGACTATGAAGGACGAAAGATGTGACAATGAATTATTCATAAGTTATTGAATTGATGGATTTTTTTACAATAGTGCTTTGTATTTGGGAAGAAACATCTGCCCCCAATCTCAGCCCCACACGACTAGTAGGACGCGAGGGTTCAACACCGAAGACTGAGATGGACGACCAAACGAACTGGGTAACGAAGTTTAGAGCTTTGTTATGAAAGAGAGAATGTATTAGAAGGGGATATATTACCATCAGTAAGCTTCTAGGTATGACCATAGAGGAAAGCGACTGAAAATGGAAGAAGTATGACGCTCACAAACTTAATAGGATTTATACTAGCACTTGTCTCATGATGATAAATATGAAGATGTGATTTTGATAAAGAAAATATTTGCCAATGGAAATGAATAAATTTATTCAGAGATAAGCAAGACAGAATGAACAATGTACACGTTGTTGTTTCCCGGAATAGAGAGTGCTTTCAAGAATAAAATTTCTTTGAATGGAATGCATTCATGGGTTTTTCAAGGACTTGGCCTGTGTCAATGGCCAATTTATAAGCTCCAAACCCAAAATTATCTATGATTTCGTTGGGCTCAAATTTGTCTTGTTTGTCTCGTTCTTTGGGTGTGTTCTTTCGATTTTCTTTGAGAATGAAATGATTGACCTGAAATTTTCTAGGTTTGAATTTTTTATGGTAGCTATGCCGTAACTGATTTTGATATACTTGAAGATGATCTAGGGCATTAAGTCATTTTTCATCAAGAAGCTCGAGTTCATTAAGGCGTGATTGTTGATAATAATCTTTATTGATTACATCTTTGAAGGATATTATGAAGGATGAAAATTCAACCTTGACATATAAAATAGCTTCCCAACCATAAATAGTAGAAGGGATAAGATGTGCGGTAAGCCCAAAGAGTGGGATAGATTTGGTTAAGCCAATAGCTTCCATGTGTGTTGACAATGATGGTTTGTGTTATTTGGTTTTTTGCTTCTATTTGTCCATTAATTGATTGTTTTGAGGATAGATTCACAATTAAAGATGGAAAAGGTTGTGTAAAGATATTCCTGGGTATAAGTACCTCGTAGAATGGATGCACGTAGAAGTCTTGATAGGTGAGACTAATTAGTGATGAGATGCCTGCAAGATCGATAGTTGAAAACATGATGGACACGACGGGTTGCATTGTCGCAAGTGTCCAAACTCGATGTGGTTGTGTTTCGACAAAAAGGCTAGAGATGTTAGGCATAAGAGCCAATATTGGAAGAATAGAATCAAACTTAATGGTACCTGTTGATGGAACCTCGTCTGTAGTGTCTACAGTAATATCAAGGTTTGAAAGGGAGTCTTGAAACGAGATCAAGGTCTTGTTAGATGGTGGAAGAATGTTGTCACCCAAAACAGGTTCAATATATGTTTGGGCTGAAAGAGAGTCTTGAAATAAGTTCAAGTGCTCAGTAGATGTGGGAGATGTTGGAAGAATGTTGTTCAAGTGCTCCAAAACAGGTTCAATGTATATGTTTGGGTTGAAAAGAATGTTGTTGTCCAAAACAGTCTTGAAATAAATAAGTTCAAGTGCTCAGTAGATGTTGGAAGAATGTTGTTGTCCAAAACAGGTTCAATGTATGTTTGGGTTGAAAGAGTGTCTTGAAATAAGTTCAAGTGCTCAGTAGATGTTGGAAGAATGTTGTTGTCCAAAACAAGTTCAATGTATGTTTGGGTTGAAAGAGTGTCTTGAAATAAGTTCAAGTGCTCAGTAGATGTTGGAAGAATGTTGTTGTCCAAAACAGGTTCAATGTATGTTTGAACTAATGGAAGGAAATTTGAAGAAGATATGGATTGGTTTGGAATTAGAGAGTCTTGACTGTTGTCGTCATGATCTCGTGGAATTTCAGTATATATAGGAGTTTCGACAGTAGTCAGCTCTTCATGGAAAGTTGTGGTATTGGATGTGTCGTTGGTTGCAAGAGCATTGTCATCAAGTTCTACAGAGATGACATCGTCGTCAATTAAGTCTTGGACGTAATTCTTAAATCGCACACATTTATCTGTGTGATGACCATCAATGCGATGAAAGTCACAGTATGTGTTAGGTTTGTACCAACATGGCTTAGCTTCCCCTTTGACAAAGGGTTTTGTAATTGGATATCTTATCAGTTTAGCCTCTTTTAGTTGATGAAAAACACTAGAGAGACTTTCTCCAAGGGGGGTAAACTGACGTTGGACTTTACGTGAACTGATTTCTTCGTGAGGTTGTATGATCGGCTTTTTGGGTGATCGCTCACTGATTTGGGTAGCCATATGAGAGAGTCGTGTTGTCATCTTATTAATTTTTTCTAATAGCTCATTGTGTGATGTTTTTCGTGAATTCATCATGTTTGAAAGAGAGGGAGAACGAAGAAAGGTGCGATGAAGAAATCAACCTATTGATTGTGATTTTTGTTTTGGCTCAATCAAGTTTTAACAAGTAAGGCTATAAGGAGAAAGCTTTAAAAAAAAAGGTACTCGGGATACAAGTGGGATATAACTCAAACAAGCTATGATGAATATCTTGATTGGTTTGGATTAAACAAGCTTAGCAGACGAAAATGTAAGGAGTACACTCAAACAAGGTACTCAATACAAGTGAGATATAGCTCAAACAAGCTATGATGAATATGTTGATTGGTTTGACTTAAACAAGCTCTGGATTTTTGATAGGAAGAGTAACTCAAACAAGTGACTCAACACAGTTGCGAACTCAAAATGAGATTTGAAGGGATTTGTGTCGGATGGGATTTTGTTAAACTTGTAAGCTGATGAAATAATGAGTGAACTCAAACAAGTCACCCAATGTCATTTTGATATAGCTTGAAACAAGCTATAAAGGATGTTCTGACAATTGATGAGATAAGGAGTGAACGTAAGTCACTCAATATCTATTGGATATAGCTGAAAACAAGCTATAGTGGAGTTGTTGTTGGCTGAAGTAGGCTAATGAAATCAGTGTGACGTTTTGATCTTCATTGTGGGATTGCTTGAATGTTTTGCTTGGTATTGAATCGGTCGAGAAATGGTGTTGTGGAACACGATTAGGATTTGAATTTTACAATAAACACATTGATATTAGCCAAGTTTTATGATAAAAACAATGCTAAACTATTTTGTTTACAAACAGCAAGCAGTCATGTGTATCAAATTGTTTTGGCTGAAGAGGTAGATCCTTCGGGAATGATCATTGTTTCATGCAATCATACAAGTATGCTGTGAAATGGTGGATGCAGGCTCTTATTACTCCAAGAAGATGCGTCCTCCGATATACCCTAGTCCTGATATACCTAATTCTGTACGGGGACAGAATTGGTACGGGGAACCCTTAGAGCACTGGAGGAGACTCACCAATTCTTACTTGCCTGTTTCGGAGTGAATCACCACGTCCAGAACAGGTTTTGTGAAAAGGTGGAAGGTGATGGAGGGATGAATGTGTATGGTGTCCTTATAACTCCCCGAAGATTTACAGGGACGATGCCCAGGCTTCGTTGTTACAGCTATTTAGGCGTGACTCGCATGCGCTGCACGACAGCATTACCTGTAAGTGAAGAGCAGCGGCGAGGTAAATACCGAACGCTGTGATGAGACTAGGTCTCAAAGTGCAATGCAGATGCAAATGTTGTTGGTGCGTGGTAGTCAAGTCCACGTCACCGGTGTAGCTTTGGTGGTGATGAAATCCACCTCGTCTACGTGTAAAAACAATATGATAAAGTGATTAAACGCAGGGTTCTTTCCAACTTGAAATAAATCACTAGCAGAAAATAATTACGTACCTGAGCGTACTTTTTTTTTTTGTTTCAGCAATTGTCTTTGAATGGTGGTATTTTTGCGGGATTTTTGTTGTTTTTGTTTTTGTTTTTGTTTTTGACAATATTCCAGCAACGCGGTTCTACAGAAAACAAATTAGTAGTTATCCTGCAAATGAAATGTTAGAAAAGTGATCGTGGTTGTTTTTGATTTGCCAGATCGCTCAAAGGCGCAGGAAAAGAGCATACACAACCAACGACCAAACAAATATTAAGAATATGACAAAGGAAAATAATTATTAAAATGACAGTTGGAAAACAAAGCTAGAGGATCCTGCAATGTTAGAACAAGAAACTAAAAAATTGTGACCGTTTCTGATTTTCCAGATCGCTCGAAGGCGCAAGAAAAGAGCATACGTAGATACAATTGGAATAGTTTTTTTTTTTTAAATGTTAATAATTATTGCAATTAATCATGATTGCGAAATAGCGATAATGATTATTTTCACAAAAAAGAAAAACGATGAAAGAAGAGGGTGAAAACGTTACTTAGAAGTGTTGTCGTGGAAAATTGAAATGTAAGGCAAAAAATTAAAAATTAAAAAAAAAATTGTTGTGCAGAGCCCGAGTGGCCTCACGTTTCTGATTTCCAAGATCACTTTTGAAGTGCGAGGAAAGAGCATACGTGTGAGGTTGTTACGTGAAATAAAATAAAAATAAGAATTTTTTTAAAAAAAAACTATAATTTTGTTGTTTTTTTGTTAAAAAGATAGGTGTTAGAAGAAATGAAACCAAAATTTTTTTGTAAGTCTAAATCTAAAAATTATTTTTTCATTGCATAGATCTTTTCAATACCTTTCTGTTAAAAAAAAATAAGTCATTCCGAGTTCGGGAGCAAAAGTTATGGCTTCCGGAAGATGGGCTACGAGAACGCTCTGAATGAAAATTTTAAACGTGAGAAAAACGTCCCGGGAGCTGGTTTTTTTTATTTTCTGACTTCTATACTTCACCTGAGAAGCTAAAATTTTGACAGCAAGGTTAAAAAAGAACAATAAACAGAAAGAAAGAGTTAGATCGCAAAATGATTGATTAAAATAAAAGAAAAAAATGATTAACTTCCTACAAAGCAGTTATTTTAGCAAAAGTAAATAAATAAATGCATTTTCCGGATTGGTTGTCCCATGACAGTAAGATGATAAACTAATGGCTAGTTCATGTGTTTCTACAGATGACGAGTAAATAGAAAAATCAAAACTGGGAACTAAACACCAAGCACCGAGGAGATCAAAGACAATGAGCTTCAGAGTTTCATTGTTGCTATAACTTGCAGATACACCACAAGACACCACACAACAAAAACACTACCCAAAGCGTGAAGGTTAACCAAAGAAGACCATAAGGAACAGAAAAAGAAATAATAATGAACAATAATAAACAAAGAACAGATAAAACCACTAATTGGGAAATTAATGGTAATAGATCGAAAGTAACCGGGCGTGCCAGAATGTAAGCTAGGAAAAATACACTACTAACAAGGAAGTAAAATACCAATAATCATACCTCCTCCTTCGCGTTCCGTAGCAAACCTCAGAATGGGCTAGGAAACTTGGATTGAGCCCTGATTTTGTGATATGTAGGTGCTTTTCTTCAAGACGGAGCAAGACCTTCCTGCAACAACGATCTTCTTACTTTGCACTAGATGGGAAAAAAGATTATGAGGCTATTTTGGCATTAGGACGAGGCAAAATGATGTTCTTTGCTCAAAGGATGCAAGAACTTAGATATGGCATGAAAGCTTATTCTCCGTGTGTTTAGAGGGGAGGGGTAAGGTTGTATTTATAGCCTGAGGGAGTGATTAGCTTAGATTAATTTAAGTAATCATGGTTTGAAAATGTGGGCAAGATTAAGTGAGTGGTTTGAAAATGTGGGCAAGTGGGTGGTTTGATTAAGTGGGTGGTTTGAAAATGTGGGCAAGATTAGGTGAGTGGGGACCACGAAGAATGGGTGAGGATTTGAATTATTTTTTAATTCATAAGTGGAGGATTTTAGGTGAGTGGGGACCACGAATGGTGGGTGAGGATTTGAATTTGAATTTTTAATTCAATAGTGGAAAAACATGGAGAATAATGACATGTGGTGAGGATTAGATTATTTTTAGATTTTGAAATGGATAATTAATCAAATTATATTTGATTAATTCGAAGTGTATTTTTGTGGGAAATGAGGAAGGGGAATTAATTGATTTAGGATAGATGTGAAATTGGGGTGTCTACACCCATGGCAACTAATAGCTTCCACACTACTTAACATGTAATCTCACATTCATTCCATTTACATACAAAACACAACAACAACTCAAAAAGAAGAAAACAACAAACAATAAGATCACAAGGCTTATCAAGGAATTCCAAAAAGACTAAGACCTATAAGGAGGCCACGTATGCATCCCAATGGGAATGGGTGCCACCTAAAAAGCCTCCAATGCAAAACAAAATATCCCTAACAACTCTTATGTCTCCCTCAAGTACCCCTTATCCCTCCATCCACTCTTATGCCTCCCTCAACTCTTATGGCTCCCTCAAAGTAAGAAGAAGAAGAAAATGCAAGCATTTCTCATAGTAGGTGGGCACCCAACCCAAACTCCCTCCTCAAGAAAATGATCTCTTATGCCTCCCTCAAATAAACTCCCCATAGTCTCCTCCCACTCCCAACTTATGCATTCTACCCATACCCAACAAGCATTTCAAATAAACAACAACATTCAACACAACATATACACACATACATATAACAATAACATAATATAAACAAAGGTGAAGCTCCTACCTTTCCATAGTAGAGCTTATTCCAAGTATGAAGTTCCAAACCCCTCCAAAGATCAAGCAAGCATCCACAAGCTCCAAAAAAATTCCAACAAGTATCAAGAAGCTCCAAAAATCCACAAAATCCTTCAAAAATCCTCTACTCTCCAAAAATACAAAAGACTAAAAATGAACATCTAACCCCAAAACAATAAAAAATGACTCAATAAATAGAGAAAAGAGAGGGAGGGATGATGTGGCTCTAAGTAGGATGCCTCCTCATTTTCCCTCCACTCCACATCACTTGGTCAACCTCATATTCCAATGCACCATTAATGAGTGGTTGGAGGAATGACAAGCACCTTACACACTCCATCTAAGCCCACTCCTCCAAAGAAAAAATTAAATTTTGAAAGAAAGTGCAATTAATATTTTACCTTTTCATCCCCCCAAAACATGTAAAAGACCCTAAATTTGACCTCCCAACCCATAGGTAGGGTTGGCATGGGATTTTAAGAGGTGTGGCACAAGTTTGACTTGTCTCACAAGCTTCCAAATTTGGCCTCTAAGGCAAAATTCGAGTTTCCCATGTGGGGTAGAGTGTGCTACACTCAAAACTCAAACACACATCACTCAACACAAAATCCAAAGTAAATCAAGCCTAATAAATGAACTCCCTTTTGGTCACATCTTTTAAATAGTTTAAAACAAATTCAAATTAACTTAATTAAGACACTACAACCCATGAATAAAAAAAGGGTAAACATAATTCCAAGAATCTAAATAATAAACCAAGTAAAAATTCACTACTAAAAGAAAACACATACTGACATAATAGAAAGGGAAAATTAAAACAAAACAACACATGACCCCTAGGTCACAATTTTCTCCTAACCAAATAATTCTAACACACACAATTACATGCTTCCATGCTGACCCTAGTTGGATTCTTCTCGAATTCCGATGTGGTTGGTCTCCAATCCCTCGATATTTTTGTGAATACAATATATATGCAAAATAGAGAATACCTTCTTCAGCCTTGCGGCCGCATTAAAATATTCATGACAAAATATGTGATATAAATCTAAAATCAACTATATATGAATTATTATCATCTATGCAAATACGATATCACTTACAATTTCTAGCACATTTCTATTACACATTTCATTCATGTCAAAACGATCATCACATTAATCCAATTATCAAGATCTACTCAGTATGACTTAAACATATCACATGTCATTTCTTGTCAGATTTGGATAACCATTGTCATAGGTGTATCAGATATCAACAACTATAGAAGTCTCCATTGATTTCATAGTTTCATCATATCAGAATAGGCCTCAATAGTTGTTAAGGTTTCTCTAATATCTACTAACATGAAATATCAGAGAAACTATAATTTATCCATTGGATGCATATGATAATTTGTAACCCCTCTTAATCAGGACCATTTGTTGGAGGAGAACATGTCAGAACTACATGCAACCCTTAGATCTCGTCTTCCTACAAAAAGTCACTGAGATAAATTTGATTTTACATATTTTATGTCCAATCACAATGATGAGGAAGAAATATTAGTTTTGGTATAGTAGTTTGAAAGAGTCTAAAACATTTTTAGATCACCTTTGGAATGTCCTAAAAGATGATAAGAGAACAACAATTTCACATAACCGTCAAAGAAGAAAAATATGATCTTGAGTTCTATAAGATGTATGGGCTCCACCATCACTATCCCTGGATAGTGCTTATGACCTAAGGAGATGATCTTGGGTTTTTATATTTCATGGAGGATCATGAGTAATGCATCAGAAATATATTTCCTAAGTACAGAAACGTGAAACACATCAATGGACAACAGACAAGCTAGGTGGTAATGCAATAGACCTATAGAGCAAAAATATCGAGGTGCTCCAAGATCTCAGTTTTAGTGTGAGTTATAATTTCTAGGAAGCACAGCTTAGAACAACTTTAAAAATAGCTAATGAATATGGCTCTTATGTGGTCTGATACGAAGAAACACCTTCGTGCCTACCTCAAAACTGCGATCTGTCTTATGATGGTCTGCATACTTCTTCTGTCTATCCTGCACCTCCTACAATCTCTGTCTGATCAATGTAACTTGCTGCTCCATATCCTGTAATAATACTGGCCCAAGGGAAACCTTGTCCTCAATCCTGTCCCAACTAAGAGGTGTCCTGCACTCTCTACCATATAATGCCTGAAAAGGAGCCATGCCTATAGAACTTTGGAAACTATTATTATAGGCAAACTCCACCAAATACAGATACTCCTCCCATCTTGACTGATGGTCCATCACGTACATCCTGAGCATATCCTCCAGGATCTCTGATTCACTCTCTCTAGTCTGTCCATCTATCTCAGGGTGATAAGCTGTGCTGAAATTAATCCTCATCCCGAGAGCATATTACATGGTGTTCCAGAAATGGGAAGGGTACAAAGGGTCGCGGGTCGCAAATGATCTTCTGCGTAGAATCCCATGTAATCTGAAAATCTCATCAACATATACTCGTGCCACAACACTCACTGTATAAGTGGTCTTCACCAGAAGAAAAATGAGCTGCCTTCATCAATTTATCCACCATGACCATGATGACATCATGTGATGGTAACTCGACGTAGGTAATCCAACGATGAAATCCATGGAAATGGTGTCCCACTTCCAATCCGGTATGGCGTGAGGATAGAGAAGGCCAGCTGGATGCTGATGCTTGGCCTTCACCTTCACCCTCTGGCACTCTAAACAGTGTGACACAAACAGAAGCCACATCTCTCCGAATTCCTCTCCAAAAATACAACTTTCTCAGGGTGGCGTGCATCTTCTTCACCCCGGGATGGGCTGAATAAGGTGCACGATGAGCCTCTGTCAAAATGCCATGTCTCAAGTCTCCATCTCTAGGAACATATATCCAATCTTTGTGTCTAAGAAGGCCATCTGCCTATAATGAAACTCTATCAAATTTCCCCTCAAGGGGTCTCTAAGACTCAATCTCTGCTCTGGCTGAAAGGTAGAAACTATCCTAAGGAAGCTGCTGCAAGATTCTACTCCACAAATCCGTTCCCACTGAGGTGGCCATAGCCACATGTCTCTCGTCTACTCAAAGACATCTGCAACCACATTCTCCTTCCCCTTTCACATGCTCTATCTCCATGTCATACTCACAGAGTAATTCCATCCAACGCCGCTGACGAGAATAGAGATTGGGCTACGTGAAGTGGTGACGAAGACTCAAGTGATCAGTCCTGAGTGTAAATCTCTAGCCAAGAAGAAAAGGCCTCCACCACACTAAGGCATGTACTACTACTGCAAGCTCAAGGTCATGGGTCGGATAATTGAGCTCATAATCTTTGAGTTTGCGAGACTCAAAGGCAACTACTTTACCCTCCTGCATTAACACACCTCTAAGCCCTGCCAAGGAAGCATCTGTGCAAACGTAAAACTCTCCCTAAGGATCTAGCACTGTAAGAATAGGTGCTCTCGTAAGGCATTCCTCTAGTGTACTAAAGGCCTGCTCATATCTATCTGACCATAAAAACTTCTTCCCTTTCTGCTGAAGAGAAGTGATAGGGTGCGCAATCCGAGAGAAGTCCTGAACAAACCTCCTGTAATACCCTGCTAGACCCATGAAGCTACGCACCTCGATCACACTAGTGGGTGCTGGCCAATCCATGATGGCTCAAATCTTGGAAGGATCGACTGCGATACCTTCCCCAGAAATGATGTGGCCCAAATACTGCACCTTAGTATGAAAGAACGCACACTTCTCCAAGTTCCCATAAAGGTACTGTTTGCGAAGACACTGAAGAACTTGTTGAAGGTGCTCCTCGTGCTCCTCATGTGTGCATGAGTAAACTAGAATGTCGTCAAGTAATATGAGCACAAAGTGATCAAGCAAAGTCCTGAATACCCCATTCATCAAACTCATAAACACCGCGGGGACATTCGTTAAACTGAAAGGTACCACTATGAACTCGTAGTAATCCTGAGCTGATGTACCTTGACTTAAGATCTATCTTGGAGAAAACTGTAGCCCCCTTCATCTGATCAAATAAATCATCAATGCATGGAAGGGGGTAACGATTATTGATCGTTACTTTATTCAGCTGACGGTAGTCAATACACAACTGAAGAGATCCATCTTTCTTCTTCATGAAGATCACTGGTGCCCCCCAAGGGGATACACTAGGATGGATTAGGCCTCTCTCTAGAAGGCCCTCGAGCTACAAATTGAGCTCACATAGCTCAGGAGTAGTCATCCAATAAGGTGCTCGGGAGATAGGCTCTGCACCCGGAACTAGATCTATATGGAAATCTATCTCACGTGGGGGAGGTAACCCTAGTATCTCTCTTGGAAACACATCCGCAAACTCTCTCAAGATGGGATGGTCATCAAGGGATGGTCCGCTAGACTCTTCCTCCAATTTTTCACTAACCGTAACAACATACAACTGACAACCCCTTCGTGCACACTGCTTAAGCTATATAGCGGAGATGGTCTGAATGGAAATGGGTCTCCTAACTCCTGATATCACTGACTCCACTCCAAGATCATCTATGCAAGCAATAGTCTTATGGTAACAGTCTACTCTAGCTCTGTGAGCAGACAACCAATACATGCCCAATATTACACCATAAGATCCTAATGGAAGGATTCGAAGATCCAAAGTAGTGGTGAAGGTTCCCAAATCCACTACACACTCCTTAACTAAGGAGTTTATAAAAACTTTGGCTCCAGAAGCCATCTCAACATCCCAACTGCAGCCCTGCCTAACTGCCACCAGCATACAACGCTCTACTAGGGATGGTGCAATAAATGAATCAGAAGAACCAGAATCAAATAATATAGAGGCAGAAATACCATCAATACTACATGTTGTCTCAATCACGGTACTCTACTACTCAGCCTGGCAGTTCTCGACTGCTGCATAGATCTGATGACTCTGTTCCATATCTCTAACTGTAGACTCTGATATCTACGTCTTACCCTTGTTAGGGTTCTATGGGAAATCTCTCCAATGATGTCCAACAACACCACCATAACAGCTGCCTGGTCCCCTCCAGTGGGATGCAGCTCCAGCTGGTACTCTAGATGTCCGAGCTGTGGATCCTGACGATCCGGCTACAGACTACTGAGGTCTCTGCTGACGGGTACCTGTTGACTGAGCTCTAGGCACACCCTATGTCCTATCGGAACCCCTAGGAGGAGGCCCCATACTCCGCCCTCTCTGTGCATCAAATCTCTAAGGGGGTTTGTAAGTTGGGCGAGTCTGCTGTGGCTACTGCTGCTGTGGTGGCCTGAAAGAAGCCTTTCCTGAACTCCGTCCACCCCATGGAGGGGGAATTGACCCCTTCGACCTAACATCTTTCATCTGCTAGATATGGCTCCGAACTCAATCTCTAGCCTGTTGCGTCTTTCCCCGTGTCTCCTCTGTAATATAAGCCTTCTCCACGGCCTCTGCTAGTGTCTGTGGGCAGTGAATGCACACTACACCACCCAAATCCAAGTTCAGGCCTTGAATGAACCTGTGAATCCATACCTACTCATCCTACATACAATCGACATACTGGAGTAGGTCCAGAAATTGACTCTCATACTCAGCTATAGTCATTGATGCCTAACGGAGGTCGTGAAACTTGTTTATCCGCTACTGTATAAACCTCCTGGGTAAATAACTGCTCCTGAAATGCTCCTCAAATAGCTCCTAGGTAACCGTCTCCGAGTCAATATAGAGCTTCTGCTCCTCAGTCCTCCACTAGACTCCTGCTACATCTCTCAAAAGATGGATCGCAACATGAGCTTTCGTGTCGCTAGTACAAGGACAGAGCTTGAAGCATCCACCTAAGCTCACCAACCAGGCCTCTGCCTGAAAAACCACATGTATCACCCAAATAGTGAGATGGTCGTAGCTTCAGGATCTCTCTGATATGGTCTGCAACCGATGTCTGACAACCCCTAGGTCTCTTTGTATGCTCCTCCCTCTGTCTAGGGCTCCGAGACCTGTCCCTATGTCCTGCGATCCTGTCTCCATGTCCTCTTTGTGGTGACTTTGCCCTAGCCGACTCTGCATGGAAGTTCTCTACCCTATCCTCCTCGCTGTGTCAAGGGGATATCTGGGCATCTATCGATGGCTCTATACCATGTCTAGAAAATCATCCTCCCAAGGGCTCTCCGTGTATAGCGGCATTGACATCTTGAAGCGTTTGTAAGATCTGAGGTAGAATGGCTGCTATATCCTGCTCTGGCGGTGGTATATCTAGGTCTATATGAAAAGACCCCTCACCTAATCCACACCTCCTGCACCGATCAAGGCGAGAGTTAGTTCATTGTTCTAAGTCTTGTTCTAGTTTCCTAAGTTTTCTATTTCATACAATTATCAAACATTGTGGTTTTCTAGATTTAAAAGAGTCAACTTGCACTGGGTTAAATGTTCATGTTTCATGTTTTCTAGGTGTGCCGAAGGGTCCAAGATTTGAACCCATGGCTCTGATACCAAGTGTAACGCCCGCAAGAGACTTAAGAACAACCTAGGTTTAGTTAGAAAAAGTATGGAATAGTTTTTTTTGAAAGGTGTGCCCGCATACAGGCTTGAAACTATAATTGTCATGATAATGTTTCAAGGTCAATGATATTTAATAATTAATAATTTCCCATTTTAACCAATTATTAAGCCTGTATTAAAAAAAATAAGTAGATTTAGTCCAACCAAGATTTAGTTCACTCTAAGTGTTAATTTAATAAACAATTAAATTCCTACTATAGTTAAATATTCCACAAATAAATAAATAACAAGGTCCATTTTACATGAGGTTAGAATAAACATCCCCTTACCTCATAAAGTGACCCGTTAAAAGTGAACTCATGCTTTAAAATTTAGATATTTAAATAAAAAGGTAATTTCCCACTCATCCATTCTCCACCTACTTTTTGTAGGGGTGATTCCTATCCCTTGGATGGATTCAATCTAGGCCTTTGATGTGGAAAAAAGGTACCCAACCCTAAACATCCTTCTGAAGCTTCCTTTCTCATCTCATTTGATTCATTCTCTCTTTGTTTTTGAAGGTTGATGAAGGAGGAAAGGAAGCCATTGAAGGTCACTCCAAGCTTTTGTAAAGGCTTGCAAGTTTCCTTGTTTCTCATTTTGTGCATACCCTAATCTAGGGTTTCAAAGGATGTATTTATATTATTTTACTCGTATTTTGGTTATATTTACCCAAATGGGTATATGGGTATTTTCCATTTTATTGACATAGTTAAGATTTGATATGTGTTTTCATTTAGGTAAGTGAATATATATATATATATATATATATATATATATATATATATATATATATATATATATATATATATATAAAATTGAATTTATTAAGTAAACCCGAAAAAATTCAATTTTATATATATATATATATACCAGTCTGGCCACGGCTTAACATTTACATAGCGCGCTTTTAAAAATTGAGCAAACAAAAACAAAAAAACAAAAATTACAATGTTTAGTTTATTATGGGGATGAAATGATTTTCAAAGTTTGTTGGGGGTTGGGGGGAGGGCCGCCGACCCCACCCCCCATCCCATTGATAATGGGGTGGGCGGTGGGGTCGGAGATCCTCCCCCCAACCCTTTCCCCATTCTCACAATTAAAATAGGCAATAGCCTTTTTGGGATATAATCCCAAGTATTATACTTTAATTTAAGTTTATTTTGCATTGAATACTTTATTTCCCCCCCTTTTTTTATTTACTCTTTTATATTTATACTTCCCTTTTACACGTTTCCTTTTTTTTTCTTTTCTTTTCTTTTTTAAAAGTAATATTTATAAACTTAAATATATATATATATATATATATATATATATATATATATATGAATAATATTAAACTTAATGTTATTGTCATTAACTATTATTATTTGTATATATTAATATGACCAACTAACTAAAATCTTATATTATAAATTTTATATATATATATATATATATATCTTTTAAGTTTGGTAGTAATGGTTTGTGGAGTAAAATTAATCTTGTTTCATCTTTTAATTTATAATAATTTGATCATCACTTTATACAATCAAAAGAGGCTAAGATTCAAAGGTAACCATTTTTATTTTATTTTTCCATTTTATTAATGAAGGAAAATAGAAAGGAAATTCCATTTATTGACAAGGTAACAAGCAAACGATTTCTTTTTTTTCTTTTTGTTTGTTTTTGTTCTCTTTTAAAATTCTTCCAAAATTACATGTGAAATTTAAACCTTCTTTCAACAATGCAAGAAATTGAACAAAATAATCTAACTTTTCCAATACATGCTTTCCAAGTAACACAATGATATGTAACTTTTCATAATACAAATTTCCTAACAATCCATAAGAGATTTACAACAACATTTCGATTAATATATTTTAAAACAAGAGCAAGGACAACACACCAAATGAAGGTTTTCATTCCACTAAAAGAGTAACAAACTGTTTTCCAATTCACCCTTTTATTATCCAAGGAATAAGGAAGAGGTTTAATAACTATCAAATGCAAGTATAATATGAAAATGCATCTTTCTTTTCTATTTGCAAACTAACTTTACCATAACATTCTTTCTTATTTCTTTTCTTATTTGTGTCTTTCCACATGCAATGCATTATCAAAAAAAACTATTTGAATACAACTTCCTTCACAAATTCATTACAATGTCCTCCACTTGATGTGGGAAACCATCCTAAAATTGTAGATAAATAATGAACTACATTATTAAAATTTCTTCCACTCTAGGTGGGTAAAAATACAAGAAGTTTCACATGGCCATCAACAAGACTCTAATGCTCAAAACACCAACAGGGTAGCTCCTCCAAAAGTTTGCTTGATTCAAAACAAAATAGGGGGAGAGGCAACGCTCTCCACCCAACCAAGATACCCAATGGAGAGGAGAAGCCATCCTCTCCATTGGCCCCTGAGCCCCAACCACATCACAATGGGAAAAGATCTCAACTCATGGCAACTAATAGCTTCCACACTACTTAACATGTAATCTCACATTCATTCCATTTGCATACAAAACACAACAACTCAAAAAGAAGAAAACAACAAACAACAAGATCACAAGGCTTATCGAGGAAGCCAAAAAGACTAAGACCTATGGGGAGGCCACTTATGCATCCCAATGGGAATGGGTGCCACCTAAAAAGCCTCCAATGCAAAACACAATATCCCTAACAACTCTTATGTCTCCCTCAAGTACCCCTTATCCCTCCATCCACTCTTATGCCTCCCTCAACTCTTATGGCTCCCTCAAAGTAAGAAGAAGAAGAAAATGCAAGCATTTCTCATAGTAGGTGGGCACCCAACCCAAACTCTCTCCTCAAGAAAATGATCTCTTATGCCTCCCTCAAATAAACTCCCCATAGTCTCCTCCCACTCCCAACTTAGGCATTCTACCCATACCCAACAAGCATTTCAAATAAACAACAACATTCAACACAACATATACACACATACATATAACAATAACATAATATAAACAAAGGTGAAGCTCCTACCTTTCCATCGTAGAGATTATTCCAAGTATGAAGTTCCAAACCCCTCCAAAGATCAAGCAAGCATCCACAAGCTCCAAAAAAATTCCAACAAGTATCAACAAGCTCCAAAAATCCACAAACTCCTTCAAAAATTCTCTATTCTCTAAAAATACAAGAAACTAAAAATGACTCAATAAATAGAGAAAAGAGAGGGAGGGATGATGTGGCTCCAAGTAGGATGCCACCTCATTTTCCCTCCACTCCACATCACTTGGTCAACCCTCATATTCCAATGCACCATTAATGAGTGGTTGGAGGAATGACAAGCACCTTACACACTCCATCTAAGCCCACTCCTCCAAAGAACAAAATTAAATTTTGAAAAAAAGTGCAATTAATATTTTACCTTTTCATCCCCCCAAAACACCTAAAAGACCCCTAAATTTAACCTCCCGACCCATAGGTAGGGTTGGCATGGGCTTTTAAGAGGTGTGGGACAAGTTTGACTTGTCCTACAAGCTTCCAAATTTGGCCTCTAAGGCCAAATTCGAGTTTCCCATGTGGGGTAGAGTGTGCTACACTCAAAATTCAAACACACCATTCCGCACAAAATCCAAAGTAAATCAAGCCTAATAAATGAACTCCCTTTTGGTCACATCTTTTAATTAGTTTAAAACAAATTCAAATTAACTTAATTAAGACACTACAACCCATGACTAAAAAAAGGGTAAACACAATTCCAAGAATCTAAATAATAAACCAAGTAAAAATTCACTACTAAAATAAAACACATACGAACATAATAGAGAGGGAAAATTAAAACAAAACAACACATGACCCCTAGGTCACAATTTTCTCCTAACAAAATAATTCTAACACACACACAATTACATGTTGCCACGGTGACTCTAGTTGGATTCTTCTCGAATTCCGATGTGGTTGGTCTCCACTCCCCCCGATATTGTTGTGAATATAATATACCTGCAGAACAGAGAATATCAACCTTGTGGCCGCATTAAAATAGTCATGCCAAAATATGTGATATAAATCTAAAATCAACTATATATGAATTATTATCATCTATGCAAATACGATATCACTTACAATTTCTAGCACATTTCTATTACACATTTCATTCATGTCAAAACGATCATCACATTAATCCAATTATCAAGATCTACTCAGTATGACTTAAACATATCACATGCCATAATTACAGATATATAACCATGTCAAAAGTGTATCAATACCAACAACAAAAGTCTCCAGTATTCCATATGCATTATATAAGAATCAAATCAATAACAGTTCAGTATCTCTAATATCTACTAACATGCTATATCAAAAACTATAATATATCCATAAGTGCATATGACAATATCAAAAAAATAATAATCAAAAGGAGTTGAAGGAAAGTGGGCACTACAGACTCCATATGCACATGGGATCAAACAATACCTCATTTTGGTATTTTAATAGAATAACACAAAAAGGAGACCAGTTAATGATATAGAGTTTAAAGCACTCATAACACTCAAGCTCAAAAATAACATGTGGAGTTCATCCCAAACATCTTGTATTTCTAAATATCTACATAAATTCATTAAAATGTACAAATAAGCCAAACATATTCATAATTTCATTTCGTAATGAAAGTTTCAGACAAGGGGAAGCATAATGCATGCGCAGATCCATTTATTTTGCAAGAAAAGTCATTTAGAACCAAAGAATCAGGTAAAAATGGAGGGACAACCAGTAAGATCAAAGTGACTATATTACAACCATAAAATCCAATTTGAAGCACCATTTTAGGAAAGAGAACAATTGATTTCATGGGATTGTTAAAGATAGCAAAATATTTCAATGGTTAGGGCTTGTCATGGTTGTAATACGCTTCCAGAAGTCGCATAATGCCTAGCAAGGACTGCAACAACAACATCAGGCCAAATTTCACTATCCTCGAGCTTGTTGGGCATCCACACTTCATTCCAAGCTCCCCTTGAAGGACACGGGAAGGGAGAAAAAGGTAACAGGAGGCTAAGAAAAATAGATGCAACTACATTTGGTTGGGAGTTTTTTTAATTTTTCCATAGAACCCAACAAAATCTCCACCAATCTCATACGCAGCCAGCCAAAATTGGCAAGAGCAGGTCACCACTAAAAGCCATAACATACATTGAATAAACAACCATTAAAAGGAAGTAGCCAACATCAAACTGACGTTTCCAGCCACCACAATAACTAGAACCAGTCTTGATGAAAAAAAGAATACCATGCATGCGTCCAACCTCCAGATTGGGCGAAAATACCAAAAAAACATAACCAAGCACGATTCCATTAATAGAAAAATGCAAAAATGGCAAACCATCAATTCCTCCCACCAAACCCATGCGGCAAACATCAAATTTGGTGTGCAGTCCCACAAAAGGTAAGGAAAGAACTATTATATTAATAACAATAAAGAAGGGGCGGACTTGGTGGGTACATGCATAAATTTCACCATAATTTAGCTATTAAAAACAAGGCATGCATGGATCTAGGTCGACCAAGGTGGCATTGGAGGGTAGTTAATAAAAAATTTAAAATTTAATTCTAGCAGTCCTCACCAAGCCATTGCACCACCAACCGTCTTTCCACTTCCCACGGATAGCTAAAACTGGCCGTAGTTGCTAACATGCCAAGTTTTAAAGTGAAAAAAACAATTTTTCTAAGCTTTGCTAAAAACATTAGGTACCTTTTATTAGAATATGCCCAAATACCTTTAAAAAGGTTTTAAAATTCCTTTATAACTTTTAACAAGATGTTATTTAGAAACCTGATAATCAAAATACGATAATCATCAATATGAAGGCCTACACAAGGTGGTACCACACATCGCTGAAATTTTATAAGAATTAACAATAGAACAAGATGGTATAATGGGAGGAAAGAACTCAAATTTATTTCGCATTAAGGTTCACAATTACTTAACGATCAAAAGGGAACTCATAAAAACATTCTACGTTTGGCAATAGGGGCAAAGAAACAGAAAATAGAACTCGACACCGAACGGGGCATTACAGTATCATTCTTATGAATGAAATCAATTTCATCTTACATTTATTGTTCCCAAACCTCATTAATACATGCATCTTAAAAATATGATGTTTCAAATTCACTTTGCATGAATAAAAATATAATTTAATATCTCACCTATTCAAAATTATTCATGTTCTTCACCATTGTACTTTGACAACTTTCACTTAGGGTTATTTCCCTCTTTGAAGATCTTGGAATTGAAACACGACATATACCTGGGGTAAAATGATTAAATGATGGGTGACTATAAAGAGTTGTTGCCCTTAGAAATAAAACACTAGTGAGTTACTCATCAATTATATCATCATTAAAAATTATTTAGACTTGTGAATATGCCCTTTTCTTTCTTCTAATGATATACTCCCCCTTAATCAAAATTAAGATCTCTTGACACACAAAAAAATTAACATGATAGGATTATAAATCTTATATCATTTTCTTTGATCACTATAGCTAACAAAAATACAAGACTCACTCTTAAGATATAACTTCTTTCTTTTTTGATCAGGTACATGAAAATTGGCTAAACAACCAAAAACTTTCAAATAATTGGCATTAGGGTTCTCTTCATACCATGATTCTTATGGAGTCATCTTTTCAAGTGTACTAGTGTTATTGAGAATATATACTATTATAGCAACTACATCACCCCAAAAAGAGTTTCTTAATCCATTTGTTTAAAACATGCACTTTTCCAAATAAACCACTAAATGGTTCTTCATTTGAGCTACCCCATTTTGTTGTGGAGTGTAAGTAGTTGTGAGATTTGTTTTCATGTAATTGAAATCGGTATAATCCATAAAATATTTTGAATAATATTAACTTCCACAATCAGCCCTTAAGTACATTATTCTATAATCACTTTCATTCTCCGCAAGGGATTTAAACCTCTTAAATGTATCAAATGTTTCACTTTTCTTATTCATATAACAAACCCATCACTTTCATGAAAATTTGAATAGTTTTATTTTAATACAAATACATTATTAAATATTAGACTAATGCCCCCAATGTAATTTTTTTATTTTTGTTAGCATTACCTTGATTTAAATGATCAATGAAAAATTGATTTCTTCAACATCTAACATTCATTCTCCTCGTACAATGATCACTTTCTCAACTCGAGAATAGTCTCCAAATCCTATAGAAAAATATAATTTCATATAATTTTATTTTGTAGAGATAACATATAGAAAAAACCAAATATTCTCTTAGGAACTCAATGATAATTATCATCCTCTTACAAGTGATGTCCTCAACCTATGAGACAAAATATCACAATAATGAAGATATTACTTGAACTAGTTGAAATTTTGTGAAGTTCTCATCTTGTGGGTATATTTATATATTTTGATTTAGTTTATTAGGTAAAAAATTAGATCGCTCAATTACACCACCATCATGTGTTTAATTGGCCATATTTATGACTAAAAACATTCCACTTAATCCCAAGTCTTATTGATTTTAAATTTTAATCATGATTTAGGGCTACGAGATTGACTTAGATTTATTTTATTTTAAATAGATATTTTAATATGAAAATTATTTTGTGTTGTCCCACTGTTATACATATTTTAGGATTAAAATGAATATTTTAAAATTATTTCTTAGATAATTTAAGGTTTTAAATGAGTATTTTACCATTTTTATATTGAGATTAATGAGTAGAATTATTTCTTTTAAAATATAATTTAAATTTATTATTAATCGTAAACTAATGTTTGATGAATCAAATCAAATTAAATTAAATTATTCAATTATATTAAAACCAATAAACTATACTATAAATTAAACTTATTTATAGTTTAGGGTTTAAAAACTTATTCAGAGTTAATTTTAATCTATGGAGATGTTAACTTTCAATAAATAAATATTTAATATAAAAATACATGTATTATTGCGAAAAAAAAACAATTAACCCTAAAAATTGATATAGTTTAATATTTATTAATATTATTTCAAATTACTTACAATTTATACAAAGAAAATATTTTAAAATATGAATAATTCACCTTGTAGAAAATTCACATTATCATTTTCTATAATGAATAAAATATTTTGGAATACCCACAATTGTTTCATAATACTTTTTATTGTGAATAAAATTGTGGATAAAGGATAGCATTTATAATAGTGTTCGTTAGCATAGTATATAACATATATTACATTGTCATTGTTTGATCTGATGGTTGATCCATGTAGGTAATGAGTTCGGTAACCGACCTGCTCTCAACCGTGTAACCACCACATACGTTGTATATTTATACTTGTTATTACATTATATAATATATCAAACGCTTGCATTTTTTTTGATTTTTCATTGGTATCAGAGATTTTCTATGATGCCTGCTGAAGTGTAGATGTGTCTGTAGACATTGTTTGGTGCAAGATAACGAAGAGAAGTAATACCTCCCAATGACCAACGACCAGCATGACTATTTCCAACGAGCAACGTGGAGGACCTGTGGAAGGTTTGTATATAAATTCTGCAATGACCAATCATGAATCCCCCTGTGTGGCATCAAATCATTCAGTATTTGAACCTGTGGCTTGTGTAGAGTGATCAACTACCTCTATTATCTCTACATGTTTTATTTCTATTCTTGCGACCTCTCTGCATGAAAAAATGTGGAAGGAACCTTCAGTAAAATATAGAAGGAGACAATACTTTCCTTCGAGCATGTGGAAATTGAAAACCTACGTGGATGTGAAGCAAGGTTGGTGGTGGAGTAAAAGTCGACTTGTGGAGACATGGAAAGGAGCTCTAACCATCCAGTGATCAACAAGGAATCTAGCCAGTAACTTGTGCGTAAGAGATCAGGAGACGTGGAAGTATTTGAAAAATAAGCATTTGGAATGTTCACTTCAAGAGGCTTCAATTGGAAGAAACACGCGTTCAAACCCTAACTTCATTTTTTAATCAATTCCAATATAAAGTTGTAAAAGAAAAACATATTCATATAGAAAATGAATAAGTAGTCAATAAGCTGAAGCATGTGACCCTGTGTTATAATTTGAGTGAATGACAACCATTCACGAAGATGTTAGCAGTACTACAAGCAACCATAGAAATGTTCAACTTTTGAAAGATTGAAGTCACACCTAAGAGAGCGTCGATTTTCTACTTTGAGTTTCTTAAAATTCTCAAAAACTTGTGATTTGAGGACATAGTGCATCATGAACTGCGTGACCGAGTCTTGTTTGATTTATAGTACTAGACAAAGAAAATTTGTTCCAAGCTCTAAAAAGGCTTTGATGCAAATGATTAATGTGATAACAAACAACCTCAAGAGCATCCGTGTCTCACTGCACAAGCATACCGAGCTCAAGAGCATCTTCATTTGTGATTTTGCCAATGAAAGAATATTTGGTTGCAGTGATTTACATAATTCCAAACATCATCCTTGCCATAGGAAGCTGAAAAGACACATTGTGACTCAACAATATAGTGACTCAGAAGAATAAGTACCAAAATTAGAACAAGATGATGATGTTTCAAGGATACATTTTTAAAAACAATGTAATAGGGGGAAATGTTAGTTTAATATATAACATATATCACATTGTCATTGGTTGGTTTTATGGTTCATCCATGTAGGTATTCGGTTTGGTAACTGACATGGTATCAAATGTACAACCACTGCATCCCTCTTGTGTTTATACTTGTTATTACATTATATAATATATCAAACACTTCTATATTTTGTCTGATCTATCAGTGTTCCATTTTCTATTTAATGCATCACGACAAATGTCTCCATCCTTAATGCATGACAAATTTATCTATTTAATCCATTTAATTATTTTAACCATCTATATAAATTTCTTTAATTTTTTTGTGGTGTCTTTTTGTTAGTATAATGAAGACATGAATCCAATCAAACATGACAGTATCTCCCAAGACTCCTACATGGATGTTATGTATTAGGAACATTTAGTGTTAGGAGGACTTTTGTATCGTGAAATAGTTTGTTTTTGTTTTCCATGTCGTTCACCATAGAAGAAAAAATTTGAGTTGAAATGAAATTGTAATGCCCACTTCTCTTCAACACTTGTTCCTGTTGTACTCTTTCTTACTAGCGGCGTAGAAACATGGTTATTGATATATTATTTTGGATATCACATGTTTAGAATATACATACATTTTATTATTATGATGATTGGCTCTTATCATGGATTGTTTTGATGCCTAGTAGATACTGTTAGACATTGTAGCACATGTTGATTTAGCATTCCTTACTTATATATTGACATCTTTGATGCATAGCAGTTGCAACTATGTTTTGATGCATCATCTAACCTTGTTTACATTGATATTATGGATTTATTAATTTCGAGATGATTTTTGGTGATCAGTCTATGGATTGTGTGATTTTCATAAAATATGAATTGTGATCCTGAACAATTGTAAATGTTTGAATTAGAATAGAATTATGTACGTTGATATTTGATGATGATTATATGATGATACTTTATATGTATTTTATTTCCTTGACGTATTGATGTAGCCATGAGGTCGAATGTGGTATTATTTGTGATTGTAGGAAACAAAGATCACACAAACAAAGAGAGACTAAGAAAGCCAACCATGAAGGAATGTCGCAATTTCACAACATGGTCACTTTTTCAACTGTCATGTTTTGTGTTGCGTTGTCTTCTAGTTGTCATCTTTCAGAAGGTCTCCATGGGGAGAACCTCGCCATGTGACCATGGATATTTGTAGTTATGTTATTTTATTTATATGTGATTATGTTATTTATGTTAATGTAGATGTTGTGATTTTATTTATGTCCTTATGTACCCCATGTACCCTTATGTTTCTATGTGGAAAATGTACCCCTAATTTAGATATGTAAATTGTTATGTGTGAGCTAATGTTCCCTTTTGATTATTATGCATGTTATGTGTCTTTGGCTTAATTATGATTAATTGTAAGGGTTATGGTTAGTATGATGAGGTGGCTTTTGGGAGGGTAGATATTCCTTGGAATATGCTTTATTCCTTTCTCTTTTTGTTTGATTTTAGAAAAAAATTACATTGGTATATGTGCCACCCTAAACCCAAAATTCGGATTTGGGTTTTGAGCCCAATTTTGAAGGCTTGTGGGACAATTTTTATTTGTCCCAAACTCTATAACTCCTTTCCCCAACCATACCTATGACTTAAGGGGTCGTATTTAGCCCCTAATCATGATATTTTGGTGGAAAAGAGGCAATAATTTCTCTCATTCTCTTGGTCTCCCTAAATTAGTTTTGAAATGTGCAATTTGAGCTTGTGTGCTAGATTGACAATCTCATATCCTCATCCTACCTCTTAATTATGATTTGGTCTTTGTGTGAGCTTGGTGATGTGGATTTGAGGGAGATGAATTGGCATCCTACATGGAGCCAAATCACCTCTCCCTCCTTTTCTATTTAATTATATCTTTTGGATGATGTTGGAGTTACTTTGTTTACTTGTTTTTACTAGGGTTTTGCATTTTGAGAGTGCTTACTTGGGAATTGCTTGTTTTGGTGAAGTGGTTTGAAGTCTTTGATTACTTGGAAACTGAAGGTGCCACAAATAGCAAGGTAGGATCTTAATCCTTTGATTGCTTGATTTTAATGTTTATAGAATGTAAAATTGTTTACTTTATGAATACATATGGCTAGGGCTGGGTTGTTTTCCTTAAGAAGGTGTAGGGATGAAGGAAATGGGAGCCGTGAGGGAGGTATAAGAGTTATGTGAATTTTGGAGGGATTTGTGGGAAGATTTTTCCACCTTGAGAAGGGATAAGGGGAAAATTCTTAAATATTTTGTAAAATCTACTCAAGGGAGTCATAAGAGTTTGAGGGAGGCATAAGAGATTTTGTGTGATGGAGTTTTGGAGGTTTTAAGGTGGATACTTAACCTAGTTTTGAGGTAAAAGGGGGCTGCTCATGTTTATTCCCTCCTTTTAGCTCTAAGAATGAGCCTTTGGGAATTATGGAAATAAAATTGTTGGTTCTTGTTGTTGTCATGTTCCAAGAAATGGTTGTGTGTGTATGTCTTTATGTGGAATCCCTTGTTGTTTCCATGGTTGTGAAATCTCTTCATTGTTACCTGGTTGGAGCTCGTGGGTTAATGAAGGGGAATGGATTCACCCCTCCATTTAGATTTGGTTGGGAGGAGAGCCTTGCCTAGCTATCTCTCCTTTATTGGTGTGCAAAAGATGTGATGGAGAAGTTACAGTTTGGGTGGAGTTGCAAGATTCCTTTGGAAGAAATTTCGGCATGCTATCTCCACCATTTTTGGTGGAGGGCTTGTATAGTCTTGCATTTTAATCCTTTTTGTAATTCTATTAATACTTAAAGTTATTTGGAAACCCTGCAATTATTTGAAAAATCTTCCCTGTGTAAAAAAAATTGTATTCTCTTCTAGTATTGAAATTTTTTATTTTGCTTAACTATTATAAAATCTTCCTTTAAGGCAATTCTGGGAAAATAATACAAATTTAAAACCTTGTAATATTTTAAAAGGAAATGGCAGTCTATAAGTAATTAGAAAATCATTGTATATTCTACCTTATTAGGCAAGTGGAAAGTTGTTGAAAATTCTGTAAAACATATTGGAAGTTTAGTAAATTATTTAAGGGAAAATGTTGCTAGTTGGTCGATATGATGTTATGTCTTTTATTTACTTCCTTGTTCAATATTTTAAAGATATTGTTTCTTTTACTTCCTATCAAGGAGAATTTTAGCGGTGAATATTATTAGTTTGGTGAATAGTATAATTCCGGGAATTTGATTTTGGAAAATACTACAACAACGGCAGTACCCAAGTTTCACCCAAAAAATCCCATAAAAAATAATCTGTCCCATCTGAATCACCAAGGAAATTCTAATCCCAATTTATATTTTTATATTAAATCGTTGCATGATCACCATGGCAGGATTTGAAAACATTAATGTTTTGCCAAGAAATTGATGCATAGGGATTTGAAAACATTAATATTTTTCCAAGAAATCAATTGAAAACATTAATGTTTCACCAAGAAATCGACACGTCAGTATTTGAAAACATTAATGTTTTACTAAGAAATCTACAAAACCTTATTTGGCCAAGAGAACATTCCCAAAAAATTCCTGATATATACACAGATAGACACATGTCAGGATTTTGGGCCTCCCCAAGTCAAAGGCATTCCCTAGAATCGAATCCCGCAGAATGAAGCGATTCAATATAGTTTTGGGTCCGCGGTGTCGCTAAGGCAAGGAAAAGTGGAAGTGAGTAATCAGAAGATACCACGTATTAGTTTTTTGTTTTTCTGAGTGGCCAAGTGTTACACATTCCAGTCACTTGAGCCTAAAGGTAATGCATGCAAAATAAATGAAATTTTTTGGCTTCATTACAGTAAAATTTGACAGAGGGTACTCATCAAACAAGCTACAAGAGATTCACCATTCAATTTCCAACTATTTTTAATATTTTTACCATTTTTGCTGAAAGAATGGAACATGTTAAAAGGATATTCGCCAAAATCATGAAACTGATTACCAATTATTTGCCACGGAACTTTACATAAGTTTTTTTCAGAGGAGTTCCTTCAAATTTTCCCTTCTTTCTCTATTCTTCTCTTTAGAAGTAAACCAATTAAAATTCATGTTTGTACCTTGAAAACAACTTGAAATCAATGTGGAAAAATAAAAATCTGGAAATAATAATGTTATTCATATTACTCATGTTTTCTTTCCCGACACATTTGGAAAAACTCAGATTTAGTCTTATAAAATTGTGTGTGTGTGTGTGTGTGTGTGTGTGTGTGTGTGTGTGTGTGTGTGTGTGTGTGTGTGTGTGTGTGTGTGTGTGTGTGTGTGTGTGTGTGTGTGTGTGTATGTGTGTGTGTGTGTGTGTGTGTTATATAATGTTTTCAAACCGAGATATATATATATATATATATATATATATATATATATATATTCTTTTCCTTAGAAGTCCGTATTGATTTGATCTATTGTAAAATAATTAATAACAAAATGCAATTGGGGGTGGGTCGGCCAAGTCGCCCACCCCAATACCTACATAAAATGGGTGGGTGGCCTGGCTGACCCACCCTTTCGCCAAGAAATTGATGCACAGGGATTTGAAAACATTAATATTTTTCGAAGAAATCAATTGAAAACATTAATGTTTCACCAAAATTGACAAGGGAAATTTTACAGGTAACCATACCAAAATTTTCCATTTTGTTTTCATGTCAAGGTCCCTTAGCATTCAAAATGGCATAAAATCCCTTTTTGGAAAATCTAGTTTTTGGAACTTGGTCATTTGGTCAGCCTTTTTTAGGCTTGGCACAGTTTTTGTTCACGTTACATCAACCAAAACTGCGACCCTCCTTTCCTTTGGCGCATCCTTTGGAGTGTTGCGCTTCACTCCCAATGTTGCACCTTGGATGTTGTGCCTCTGAATGTTGCGCCTTTCAATGTTGCGCCTTTCAAGGCTGCACCAAGGCGCATGCGCCATCTTGTCAACATTCAAAATGTTGCGCCCCTTGATGGTGTGCCAAAGCGCTGAAAAAATAATATTGACAATCCTAAAGCCGTGCCTATGGCACAAATATTTTCATGTTGACATATATCTGGTTGTGCCTTAGAAAAAGTTGGTGGCACATTTATTGCACCTTTTGCTATAAATAGGTGCATCCGACCTGTCATTTTCACAATTCAAAAAACGTGAAAAGTTATTCTTCTGCACCTGTCAGCGTTCCTGTCAGCCCCGTGTGTCGCTTTTCGTCGCATTCGTGGACCCCTCACCGTTTCCTCTATCTTATATATATTCCTGGTAAGTGGCCCTTGCTCTTCTTATGGATTTGTTGTGGTATCTTTGTTGTTTTTGGAGGTTAGTATTATTAAAAACAAAAAATGAACCTAAGAAGATAATACAACCCCTGCCCATTTTGCAAATCAAACCCACCTTCAAACCGGTTTTACTCTCCTTCAAGATCTGCTAACCTGGAAGGCCTTGCCTCAGAATGGATCCCTGTCCCTTTTTCCTCTGTTCCCCTCACTGTCCAAAATCTTAGTTAAAAGAGGCAAAAAACCACAAACCTGCCAAAAGAGAGAAAATTCTAAAAGTTAGTGCAATCAAACCCACTATTTTCATTTGGCGCAAGCTTCATTACTATTACACTAAACACAGTCACGCCAAAAGGGCACCTTGTCCTTGCATGCAACAGTGGCCCTACTTGCGCCTTACAAAAAATTCTTAAAGCAATAATACAGGTGCAAGTGCAACTACATCTACGCCAACATTTGAATGTTGTGCAAGCCCTACCCGCGCCGCGCTAGACCAAATACTTGGCACACCTTACCTTAATGATGCATCCTTTGAATCTGTGCCCCTTGACGCACCATAATGCTTTGCAACATGTACCACATCCGCGCTAAAGGCGCACCCTGAGACTTTGTTACACCAAATGAATCTGCGCCCAATTAAAACCCTTCATATGGCGCAGGGGCACATCCATTGACACCAACATCCGAATGTTGTGTGTAGTCATTTTCCATGCACCTGCACCCCTTTTGGCAATGTTTTCCCCAACGCAACACTTTCCAAAAGTGTGCCTTGCTATTCAGAGACCCTGTACAACTTGCAGTAAAGGTTGCACCTTACGCCCAGAAGCTCATAAATTGCTAACTTTTCATTCTGTAAGCTTTGATGGACGACTTAACAGCTAACATGGCTCTTCTGTGGTGGACTTCCCTGCTTCTTCTTGCAGATCAACAGCTGAACTCAGATTCACACATGTCTTCATTGAGTAAGAAGCCAACCAAGTCCAAGGGTAAGGCCAAGCTAACAGAAGAAGAAATGAAGTATAAATACCAAAGGGTCAGGATGCCCAAATCCCTTGCAGAGTGTGACCTGGATATCAGAGATTCAGAGCTCGGCCATATTGACATGGAGGACTTCTGGGCTAGAACCAAGAAGGTCACGGGAAGCCCGTGGATGGACAAATTGGTCGGCAGTGGTCTGCACTTTGCTGCAGGAATTCCCGTGAGCGCAATCAACAACGAGTTCATGATGGTGGTGGGTCGTTGTTACAATAAGGACACAAGATGTGTCGAGAATGAGAAGGGCGAGGTAATAATCAACCTCACTGCCTGAAACTTTGAAATCATGTTGGGTATCCCTCACCACCGGCATTTTTGTAGCCATAAGCCAAGACGACTGCATGAAGGCATGGAATGAAAACGAAGACAAATGCATGTAGCTGATGAATGAGGTATACCTAAAAAACAAGAAGGTAGTGAGCAGGTGGCCACAAGTCATTCATCGCAGTGACTTCTCAGAAGAGCTGAGTGACACCGTCACTTTCCTGAGCAGGGTGTTTGGGCTTCCCGATGCTCATTATTTCCACAAGTGGATGCTCAGATATTTAGAAACAATGAGCAAAAATGTCCCGGATCAACGTTTTGAATGGGCGGAGATTATCAACAGCACAATCTCCGAGCAACTTCAACAACTCTCAAAAACTGAGAGGTTCTACATGAACTCCTATGTAGTGTACACTACTGCCTCTGAAAGAGACTACCCAGCATTGAATTGATGTGAGGTATGGCCCCAGGTCAGAATATATGAGTATTATCTAGAGTTAAGACTGAAAAATAGCATAGTGCAATTCAGAAAAATCAATGATGCCTTCTTTTATGGCGTCATTTACCTCTTAAGGCCCAATATGACTCACAATCAGATGACCAAGAGCGTAGTCACTACCACAGAGAAGTGGGGAGCATTATTTATGCAATTCCCCACTTTCACCTATCTCAGAGCCGCCAACTTCTTAGGGGAGCCCACCAAGTTACTGAGGTATGCGGGACCTAAGTTGATCCTATTAGAGCTATCTAGAAAGCTTATCACATGCCATGAAAAGTGTTTAAAAAGAAATAAGGGTGGAACTCCATTCCCCCTCACAGTGGGTAGGTACACCTGCGCTTCACAAAGCAAAGCCCGGGAGATGTTTGTAGAGCTTGAATTGCTCAACTTAAAGCATAATTTCCCAGCGAGGCCAACCTTTGATCCTCGTAATTGCCTTCCAAGGGCAAAGCTTGATCCAATTCACATCCCTCAGATCGAAGATATCTACATCGATCTATATCACGAAGTCAAGCTCAGAAGAAAGGACCACTCCCGGTGTGGCCCTGGCAGAGATCATTCAGTATGGTGTGGCCATTGTCCTGAAAGGTTTCCAAGCAACTGATTAAGAAGTCGATCATGTTTATCAAGATACGGATGGGGACAATTGGCCGTTTGCTGAGATTGATAGAACTAAGGCACCTCAGACTATTAAGGAAAGGGTTAAGGGCACTCTGCAGCGCATCGAGAATTGGTGTAAGAAAAATAGTCTCATCTACCTTGGAGTAGACTTCACCACGTCTCCCTTGGGAAATGCACCCGCCAAGCCGAAGCACTTGCCTAAGGGCAAAGGAAAGATAAAGAGGGAGAGACAAGCACTGCTCAAGAGGAAGCTCCTGAGAGTCCTCCTTCCGCTACCCAGGAGCAGGTAGTAAGCCTGGTATCCCCAGAAGAAGAAGAAGTCGTAAGTGCTCCGATGGGCACATCCACTCAGGATGTTGCCACTACTACAACTGTTGAGGTTCCCACCATCCCATCTCCCGCTCCTCCTTCCCCTCCTCACGTCACTCAACCAACCACTCCTTTGGTTGTGTCTTCTCCCCCATCTTCTACTTTTCCCCCTTCTTCTTCCTCCATCTTTTCTTCTCTCGCGGATTTCTCCCCTAGCATTTCTTCTCTCATCTCATAGATCCCTTCCACCCCCATGATTTCCTCCCCTGTAGTGACTCCTATTTCCATAAGCGTTGGTGTGTCGACTCCTTTTTCCATGCCGCCACCAAGTGTTTCGACACACTTCCCCGTGTTCACTGCAGCTACTCCTTCTTCCACCCCTATTTCCTCCTCTCCCTCTGGTCCCACTCCCCTAAGTCCAGAATGGATCTCTGGACACCTGAGCCAATATAAGAGGAAGGTCCCCATTGCACCTATGGACTTCTCTGTTATTCCGGCCAAAGGGCCTAAGAAGCAAAAGGCCATAACCCACTTCTCTCAGAGCATTTCAGGCAAAAGGGTTATGGAGATCGCATACCCTGATCCCACCAAGAAGAAAGAAGATCTGTCTCCTACAGATTTTACAGTGACTCAGGTCACAATGGGAACATCCTCAGAGAGCCTACAAGGAGAGGCCTTATCCGCAGTGGATGCCCTTTGCAAGAAGCTTTAGGAAGCGAAGAAAGAGAAGAGAATATTGAAAGAGCAAAACAAGCATCTTCTCCAAGCCCTGCAGAAAATGGGCAGTGCACCTCCTGTAGCTGCCACCGAAACTCCTGAAGCCCTTAGTCAGGAAAAGATAAATGAGTACACCAAGATTGGCAAGCAAGGTATGGCAGTGACCTCCTGGAGAGACCAGATCCTCAAAGATAGTGAGGAAGTGATTATAAAATTCACAGAGCTATATCAAAATATAGATCAGGCTAATAAGGAACTCCAGGCAATTATAGGACCTATCTCTGAAGAGTTGGACCATGCCAGGTTACAACACGAGACATTCCAGAAGATGCTCGACTGCCCAGTCAATGACTTAATGAAATTCGGCGTCTTCGATCACCCGAGAGCACCCAATAAAATCCTTGCTGCTCTAGACTATCGGGTTGACCAAATGGAGTTTGTCTTGGAGAAAATAGAAAAAATCAAGGACAAGGCCTTGGATGCAATTCATAAAATGGAGCAGATCATTTTAAGGATGTCTCTAGGTTTTCTCACCCCTCATACACCTTGAAGAAGGTATAGGACACTATTCAAATTTTCAAGGAGATCGCGTCGCAGGGTTTAGCTTCATAAGCCACTTTTGATATAGAATCTATCAACAACCTTCTGGCCTCCTGCGACTTTGTTGGATACCTGATGGAGGTAGGTAATGAATACTTCAAACTCCCGAAAAGACTATGAACGGGAGACTCGTGAAGTCATTGGCGATCACACCAAGGGTCCTGCTCAGGATCAACTCCAAACAATGGTAAGCAAATTCATGGAGTATCGGGCTCAATTCCACATTACCTCTCCTGAGCAGAAGCAGGACACTCCTTTCTAGCCGAGAGGATGACGACAAATAGGCTCCTCCCTCATGGGAGTTATCCCATTTTTGTAAAATATTTAAAAGAATGTTGGCACAAATGATGACATCATCCATGTTGCACCATGGGATGTTGTCATCCACCAAATTGCCCTCAAGTCAACATTTGACTTTTAGATATTTTGTAGATAGTTGTTGGCTCATTTTTTCCTTCTTTCTCCTTCTCCTTCTATATATACTTGGAATGCTTGTTGTATTTAGGTGTGAGAAAATTTGTAGATGAAAAATAGAAGTGAGGAGAGAAAGACTTTGAGCTTTCTTGTAACAGAAAATATTAATACCAAATTAAGACTTTGTGCTAAACTCTTGTGTTATGTGTTGGATATTTCTTAAGTTAGATCTGCATTCTTATTCTGTTGGATTCACTTATGCTTTTGTCATTTTTTTTATCAGTATTGATTTTTTTGTTTATGCGAGTAAGTTTGGCTATGTTTACTACCAGCCTAAAATATAAACCCTCTGACCTTTCTACTTTGGAATTCATTTCTTTTCTCCCTTCAGATCCATCTTTCTTCCTTTCTTCCCTTCATTCCTTTCTGTTCTTCACCGGAACTACCTCTAATGGGATGAGATCCCAAACCCCCTTGAAGGCAGAATACTATAAGACTTGCATAGATTCCTACTGGTAGAATAGTAATAAACCAATTTCGCTTTGATGTCTCAAAGAGGAGCTATGCCCTGCACACTGTTGGCTCGTCTATCCATAGATCTGCCCTCCTAACAAATTTTCGGACCAACATGTATATATATACATATTTATATTTTGATCCACTTTTGGATCTGAAACAAGAAAAGAAATTACCCATATATTCTGGGTAAATGCTAAAAATAGCAAAATAAAACTATAGGTGTATAATCTCGTGGAAGATAATAAAAAATAAAGTGAGAATGGATTCATACAATGGGAGAGAAAATCATCCCATTGCATTCCCTGTAGCCTTTTCTTCTACATAGTTTCTCCTCTCTTTCCCTTGCCTCCATTTTTTCCTCCCTATAGCTTGACCTATGAAAATGTAGGAACTTAGGGTTAAAAATGAATCTCATAAGGAAATTTAGGGCAATAGAAATGACCTAATATCTAAGTGAGAGGATTGAATCAACCCTATGGATGTGATTCAATCCTCCTCCCTTCATAATGGGTGAATAAATTTTAAGGAGATTTATAATACTTGGGTAAATTTATTCAATAGAACCCATAAGATATGTTCACGGGTGTGGGAATTCTATTGTTTTAGGATATTTTAACACCCAAAATTTACATACACAAATAGATCACTAAAAAATACCGGAATTTTTTTGTTTGTGACTTAGATTGTTATTTACACGACACCACATGACAATGCAAGGTATCTCTTAGGACAACTCATAACACATGAGATACTTGCACAAACCTTATCCCATGTGGATAACATGAATAATATGTGATGTACATCAAGGTAACCTTTTCGCAAATCACAATACACAACACAATGATTCAACTACATTAAGATTCACATATAGGAACCATCCATGACAACACTTTCCCGATTTTCATATTGATTACATCTATATATCAATATTGACCTTATTTTCTTGGAATTCACTTATCAATTATTTTATAACTAGAATGCATTATCTTTACTTTATTCAACAATCCACTTATAGTTATCCCACCTAATTTTTCCTGTTTCCCTCATCAAACAGGAATTTTGTATCATGGTTATTGGTATGAAGATATGTACATCCATGATCCTTTTAGTTTTTTTTCTAAGGTTTCATTTTCTAAGTTGTATGTTCAATTGGATTTTCCATTTATCTTAGTTGCAACAAGGGAGGTTCTCATGCAACAAAGGAATTTTATTGATTCAACAGTAGATAGATTTCACATTCTTTTCATATTAGAATTTAAGTTCTAAGCTTATTTTATTTGTTTTACGTTATGAAAACTAACCATGTATCCCATCTACTTCACTACATTGCTTATTCATTAAGGCACTAACGGGTATGATTTCACACTTAACCAAATTTAGATTCTTTGGAAAGAAGTATTAGATGCATGATATCAGGAGATATTCAGTTATAAATTTTACCCACCTTACTAAATTCATAAATAGAGTGATTACACACTCTTATCTCCAACAATCATCATGTAACTCTAGGTAAATCTGATACTTCTTGACAAGCTTAAACTCTTTTTTGAGAGGTGTTAAAGGGAATTCAAACTTAGCATTCTCATGGGTAGGTAATGAGAACATAGGACCTGCTCGAATCATTTTTATTCATCTTAAAATGGTTTCACTTAACTTGATTTAATTACCCTTTTAAATCTTGTCATGTTGTTTCACCTGATTCTTAAACGTTTCTTTGAAATATTGACGAAACAGATAGTGTAACAGGCGTAAGAGGAATACTTGTTTAAATGCTGGTTGGTTGGTTGTTGCGTGCATATAACTTCTGAATCCATAGCTGATCATGAGAGCTTCCTTTTGGCTAGGAGGGAACTACATGTAATGAAAAGCAAAACCACCAAAAAGATTTAAATAATATGTGTAGTGAACTGCCTAGTGTGTGCTAGATCAGGGAAGTGTGATACTTCCTAGACAACTGTTAGTCCATTGTTTAAAATTTTTTAATCTGGATAATAAAGTAAAGCCTATTGTAATTAAAATGATTTGGGTATCTCATCCAAAATACAAGAAGAAATATCTAATATAACAGACTAAGTTAAAATAAGATTTGAAGGTCAAGTAACTAGTTTTGGGTCTCTGCCAGGGCTGACAGAGCTCTCAAGGATAGATCACACATGAACCAAAGGTAATGTGGGAATAGGTGGATATGTCACTGTTCTGGGATGTATTGGTGAATACAGAGATAAATGCCAGTTAAGGGTGACCAACGGCGACGCTGGGTGTAACTGGTGCCAGTTACTATGGAAAACTTGGAATGCCATAGAATGAGTTTTGGGTCTCCCATTGTGATTGCAAAAAGGACCTAATTGGCCTTGAAATGAGGTATTAGGTGGATTAGGTGGGATTTGGTGAAGTTTTAATGGGTATGTGGAGGGGTGAGTATAAATGGAGGTCAATGGGTGGCTAAGGAAACAAAGGATGACAATATACTGATGAAACCAATGAACCAAAGGAGTACATCCATTCTACCTTACTTGGAGCGTAGTTTTGGATGCCTATGAATGAGGAATGAAGGTGCTGGTAAGAGGTTGAAGGCTACAGAGGATCACCAATCATAGGAAATATTCTGCATGGGCTGCACGTACATTCCTTTTTGCTTGGTTAGAGAAAATCCTTGTTGGGGTGAGTACCTAGATGGTTATGCAAGAGAAAATGCTTGATCTCCTTCCTTGCATGCGTGTTCTCACTTAAATTCATTCACAGAAGATGCGATATCAATTAGGAATGTGCCAATGTTTTCCAACCTCGAAAATAAGGTTGTTTTGGGGATTAAAATGTGGCCAACAGTGGTTCCGGCTTAACCGGCGATGGCTAGGGGTAACTAGTGTCAGTCAAGGTTGGATTTCCTAGGTTTACTAAACTAGGCAGATCCCCTTGATTTTCTGGGATCTCGTGTTTCTCACCCGTGGATTAGACTGGAAGCTTCTTGTAAGCATGTGGGAATGTGGTTAGAGGGAATGTAGGCATTGATTTTTAGGGTTTGGGTAAGTCTTAGTTAGTTATGACAACTTACTAAGAATAGGTCTTAGGGTGAGTTGGCTTGATGAGGTGTCTAGGTGAGATGTATGTGGACATTATCCATAATTAAGATATTTAAATAATAAATATGGTGAGGATAATGAATTAATTTAATTAAATTAATATTAGTGGAGTGAAGGGGGCCATGGCTAGGTTAATGTGATGAAGGGTGTTTATTTGTCAAGGGACCAAAGGGGAGTGTGACCTAATTTTAGTGTCTACATTTTTCCCCTTTTTGTTGCATAGCTTGTATTGGTAAGCGACAGCTAACAAAAATAAGATGTGGTTGCCCCATGTGTGGGTGAAGGTGATCCCCCTCAAACCAGGAACTGAAGAGGCAGAAGGTAGAATCAGTGAGTGGTTTGATAAAAGGTGAATGTGAAAAAGGGGCGGTGGGGAACAGGGGAAAAGGGGGTTAAAGATCTACTCAGGTAATCTAGATAATGGGTCAGGGTCAAAGGTAGTAACAGTCAAATGCACACACACGTACAAACTACAGCACGCTACCAGGTTGAAGAGCAGTCAAACTCTACATTGTCTAAGGTCGATAGGTTTATCTAAATAAGGTCGAAATGATTCCGGTATCCAAGGTATAAGATATGGTCAGGAAGCACAACGTAGGTTAGGTGTAGGAACGTTTAGGTATGTTTCGGTACACCAAAGGTAGGGTCAGGATAAATAGTCACAACAATAGGTTAGGTAAGGTCATTAGGTCAACAACACATGTAACAGTGCCACAAGGTATATCAAACACTTGAGGTCAAAGGTCACTAGCTGATGGTCCAGGGCCAAAAAAATCTAGTTCATGGCATGGGTAATGGCTGAGGGAGGGGTAAAATAAGGAGTCCCCAAAGGAGGAAAAAGGTAGGTAGTAAATGATAAGTTCAAGAAGGTGGAGTAAGTAGTCATGGTAAAGGTTAGGTGAGGTAAATGGTCAGGGTAAAGGGTAGGTGTGGAAAAAAAAGGAGGGATAGGAGGGGTAATAGGGTAAAATGTTGGGTTTTGTTCTAGATATGGTGACCTACGCCGGTTAAGGGTAACCAATGCTGGTAGAGTGAAACTGACCACAGTACTGGTAGTGCACGTGACCGATGCCGGTGAGGGTAAAATCGGCATCGGTTAGGTTGGGTTTTTTATAAAAACAAAAAAAAAATCTATGTTTTTTGTTATTCATTTGTCATTTAACGAATTGAGAAAATGACAAAAGAGAGAGAAAAGAGGAAAAACTGGTAGGACGGAATGGAGCATTGAGTTGGTGGTGTGAACATGGTGGGTGATTGGTTGGTGAGAGGTGGGTCCATAGGATCAGTGTGTGTGATTCGATTGGTTAGAGACACGGGTAGAGCTTTGGTGATGGCAGAGGCTAGAGAGGGATCAGAAAGGCCACTAGTACAGCGGCCAGACGTGCCACCGAGATGATGGTAGCATAATGAGGTAAGCGTCTAACTCTAGTTGTATTTGGTTAGATAGATTAGGTGATTTGCAAATTGTTGTTGTAGTTTTTGTTTTTGGGTGGGTGAAAAAAATTAAATTTGGAAATGGGAGGGAAAGTGGGTAAAATAGGAATGGGGAGAGAAATAAATGGGAGAGGAAGGGAGGGGATGAGGTGTAAGGGGAGGTGTGGGTGTTTTTAGGGGGGTAAAAGGGTCAAGGTGGGTAGTTTTTGAGAAAATGGGGGTTTGGGGGTCACAGGTTTTCATACCGCAATAGTGACCGGCGTCAGTCAAGTTTGGCTGAAATGTTGGTAGGGTTGAACCGGTATTGGTCACTAAACAGGTGACCGATGTCGGTTAAGGGGTGACTGGGGTCGGTTAGAGAGAACCAACACCAGTTAAGTTTTGGAGAACAAGGGGTAAAAAGTGCCACAGGTTGGGTGATTGAGATGGGTAGGGGTAAAATAGGGTGTTGGAAAACGAATAGGGGGCAAGTATGGGTGTGATAAATGTAGATTAATGTTTTGTTTGTATTGGATGTAGGGGAGAGATGAGTTACGCATGCAGGACAAAGTTCCAACCCTACTGATGATAGTTTGTGATGTAGCGACCCCTGAGGAGCTACAAAATGTGGAGGTGGTGGGCTTGAGATGGGTGCCATGCTATCGGTATGCGGTCTGACAGCCTAGTCTGATGGTCACGCTCATTGATAGATGGGATTTTGTGACCAATGCACGTTCCACCTCCTGATGGGTGGCCATACACTGTCCACACATGAAGGATGTGTCCACACACCTACAGGATGCACATTTGCGGCTACCCATATTGGGTACACTAGATCTACTTTATCTCCTTCGACCTCAGACCCAGATGTCTGGTGGTGGGGATGGAGATGGGGATGGGGATCTGACGATCCGGCCTTATAGGCCTGCATAGGTGGCAGGGAGCAGGGCTACCATAGCCCATGAACATGGATTGGAGACTTACAGGCTAGTAGATATAGGTACATGGACAGAGGGCACCACCATAGGCACTGAGACCGGGTCCCAGTTCGTAGGGGAGTGGGACAGGGTTCCGCAGGATAGGTACATTGGCTCGAGGCCTATGGGGCCACCACAGACCATGCCTATGATCCAGACGGGATGCCCTAGGTGTACTACCAGGCACCAACTGATGGCATCCAAGATAGACTTTCTATCTTATGGAGAGTATGCACAGCAGGCATTGAGTGAGAGGACTAGATCTTGCACTCACAGTGTGGAGAGCATAGGGTACCATCGAGCTCCGAGGCTAGATCATGAGAGGCTACTAGCACACATGAGACATAGCTCTAGGTGAGGTGCCAGCAGGGACTTAGCCACCACCTATGATGGGTGATGTAGATGTTAGCATATCCACTGAGACAAGGGCAGTGGAGGTAGAGGGTACAAGTGATATAGAGATGGAGGATATCAGTCAAGACACCTGATATGTGGCTTTTGATTTTTGATGTATTATAGTCATTTTTTTATATATATAGCATATACCAGCCTACGTGCTGAAGATATGGAGGATTATGAGATTTTTTGATGTATATTTTGAGCATGATGGGCCTAGCATGTCGATGTATGTTGTATTGAGATACACATTTATTTATATGATGAGATACATGAGATTTTTGATTTGTTGATGTTTGGATAAGACTTTTTATTTTATTTTTAGGTGAGTTAGGCATGATGAAGTCAGGTTTGGTTTAGGCATGCATTGAGTTAGGTCATAGGCATGGACCAAGTCAAGTCATGTTTTAGGCATGGTTGAGTTAGGTCATAGGCATGGATTGAGTCAGGTCATGTTTTAGGCATGGTTGAGTTAGGTCATAGGCATGGATCGAGTCAGGTCATGTGTTAGGCGTGGTTGAGTGAGGTTTGTTTAGGCATGATTGATTTTTAAAGTGGTTGGGGTTGTGATTCATTAATTTTTATAATGAATGATAATATGGGCTATTGTTAAGATGCTTTATAATATATGTATGATGATGGTAGAGAAATAGTAGTCATAAGAAATGTATGTTGTGATGATGATAAAAATGTTAAGCAACTTGTTGTCTGTTTGGTTTGATTTTCAATTGTTGATATAAAGAGGAAACTAAGTGGGGTAGAATGTATTTTAGGAAGATGAAAGATGGATTGGTTAGGGTAGAGAGTGGCTGAGCTAACCTCCAAGGGCCCCATGCCCTCAGAATTGCTACCTACATAGTCCCGACGAAAAGGGACCTCAGGCCGATGTAGTTCTCCCATGAGCTAGGGAAGAATATGATGAGGTATGAGAATGAGTTAGTAGGTTTTAGGCATGTTGTGGGTTGAGGTCTGTTAGGTGTGGGTGGGTTAGAGGTAAAGTGATATAGGTGATGTCGATTGTGGAAAAAGAAGAAGAATACCCCAAAGGTAAGTGTCGAGGACCAAATCCTGTATAAGGTAATCAAAACGTAAATAAAGATGGTCAAAAGATAAGAGGGGGAAATAAAGCCACCTGATTGGTTAGGATCATACCGAGTAGATCATACCTTGGAGGAGGTGATGAACGTAAGACCCTAAAGACATTGCATGATTGATTGTTCTAAGGTGAAAAGTAGTCACATGATCACCAAATGTCTTGGTTTCCAAGAGGTCCCTTGAGGCGGTAGAAAATGGGAGTGGGAATGGTGAGAAAGGTGAAAGGTGGTTAATTTTTTATATGGTATGAGGTGGCATGCTCTTTGGGCAAGAGATCCGAGGTCACAATGGGCAAGTCCATGACTAAAAAGTTCTTTGTTTTGACTTGTATTGGAGATAGACTGATCAATGCGGGAAGTCTATATGGGATGATGAATTTAACTCCTTGAGGTCTTCGTGAAGCTGATCGATGCGGGAAGCTTCAAATTCTCTCACTTTTTTTTTTTGAAACACTTTACATAGCTTTCCTTCGAGGGAGCAGTCTATTTACAGCAGTGATTGCGGAGAGGAAGATGTCCTTTTGAGGGAGTCATCTTTTTGTTAGAATTTTGACTTAAGGAGTTGGGTCCCATGTGGGGCTTTGAAGTCATGGACAAGACCAAGGTGAAGAATAGGATTCTTGTTTAGAAAGCAGGGTGAAATGACAATGGGATCTCATCTAAAGGTAGATGAAAAGTATCCATGAGAAAGTAACCATGAGAATCATGTTATGTGCAGCGCCATGGTACACATATTCAAGAGAAGATAACATGTGACGGGTACTCACATGATTCTTGTTTAATCATTGGTGAGGTGTATGAAGTGGATAGCGCTCAAGGGATGAGCATGGAAAGAAGCAAAAGGTGAGGTAGGACTAAAATTCAACAATAGAATGGTCAAAGATGCAAGGCGTTAAGGGGTTTGGGTTCAGGTTTACCATCGAGTGAAGATAAACAATAAGCACCTGATCCATAAGTATGAGTCATGATGTATGGTCCAAGCCAATTAGGAGCAAATTTTCCCCGTTTACTTTTTTCTGCTTTGGTTACATGTTGATTTTCTTTCAGGACAAGGTCACCAACTTGGAAGGTTCGTTCATGGACACGTTTGTCGTAGGCACGTTTGATACGTTTTTGGTAAACTTGAAGGTGATCAAGAGCGTTAAGATGATGTTCATCTAATAACTCAAGCTGTGCTAAACAGTCCTGACGAAATTCATCATCATTGAGCATGTCATGGAGAGAAATGTGGAGTGAGGGAATCTAGACTTCGAGAGGTAGAACAGCCTCTGTACCATAGACCAGAGAAAATGGTGTTGCGGCAGTGGAAGTGTGAATACTAGTGCGGTATGCCCATAGGGAAAAAGGAATGTGCGTATGCCAGTCCTTCCCAGTATCGTTAACCACTTTCATGAGGATTTTGTTTAAGGTTTTGTTAGTGGATTTGGCTTGGCCATTGGTTTGTGGGTAATAAGGTGATGAGAAACTGAGCTGAATACCAAAGGCATCACAAAAAAAATTTTTTGCAATGTTTTGTTTTTGAATTGTTTTCCATTGTCAGTGATGAGGTGATGAGGAACACCAAAGCGACAAATGATGTGATGATTGATGAACTCACATATTTTCTTGGCTTTCATGGAGATGAGTGGTATGGCTTCAACCCATTTTGTATAGTATTCAGTAGCAGTGATGATCCATTGATGTCATTGGGAAGAATGGGGATTGATTTCTCTGACAAGATCCAAACCCCATTGAGAGAAGGGCCAAAGGTCACGGGTGACCTGTAAGGCATGACTGGGTGTGTGATGAAGGTTGGCATGTTGTTGGAATTTTACACAATGTTTGACGTAGTTGCAACAATCAAGGTTAAGGGTCAGCCAGTAATAGCCTAGGTGAAGGATACGCTTAGCAACAGCAAGGCCACTGAAGTGACCTCCACATATGCCATCATGAACTTCTTTAATGGTATAAGGAATTTCAGAACTTGTGAGGCATCGTAAGAGAATACCATCAAAGTTGTGCTTATAGAGGAGGCCCCCCATGATGACATAATGAGAGACCTTTTTAAGGAAGGCGTGTTGTCCATTATGGGTGAGATCAGGGGGTAAGATGGAGAGAGAAAGATAGTCGGAGTATTGTTTATACCACAGGTCACTCAGGTCGGGGGTAGTGGTTCTAATAGAGTAAACATTGTGAGGTAGATAAGAAGGTGATTGGAGTCATTGTATGGTGACAAATATTTTAGAATCGGTGGGTGAAGTGGGTATTTGGGAAGCTAAGCAGGCCATGGTATCTGTAAATTTGTTGGTTGAACGTGGGATGGTTTGAAGGGTGTAATGGTCAAAGGTGGTCAAAAGTATGTCTACATGATGTTTATACTTTTGAAGTATCTCATTACGACATTGGTATACACCATTGACTTGGTTTACAACCAATTGAGAATCACCAAAGATGTTGATTGATTTGACATCTAGGGCATAGGCGGCTTGGAGACCTAATACGAGTGCTTCGTATTTGGTGATATTGTTTGTGCATTCAAAATCAAGTTTGAAAGACAAAGGCATGGGCTCACCATCAAGCAGAATGAGGATAATACCAGCCCCACCCCCACGCTGACACTTTGAACCATCGAAGAAGAGTGTCATTTGGTAGGGGGGTTCGTCTAGGGAAAGGGTAGCAATTGACTCATCTGGAAAGTCAAAATTAGAGGGTTGATCCCCGGAAATAGGTGCGTCAGCCAATTGGTCAGTGATGGCTTGGCCCTTGATGGAATTTTGATGAATGAATTTGAGGTCAAGGTCAGCTAAAAGCATAAGCCAGCGTGTGGCATGCTGATTTTGGTAAGGTTTGGCATACATGAAGTGTAAGGGGTCGGTGTTGGTCACAACATAGGTTTTGTGGTTGAGTAGGTAATGGCGGAGTTTGGTGGCAACGAAAACTAAGGCTAAGAAAAGTTTTTCAGGATGGGTGTATCAGGTTTCATAATCCAAAAGAGTATGGCTTATGTAATAAACCACCTACTCCCTGTGTTGTTCATCGCGATGTGTGAGCATGGCTCCCAAGGAGTGATCGGTAGCTGAGATGTATAGGTAGAAAGGTTGATCGTCTTTAGGTGGAATGAGTACGGGTGGTTGGAGGAGGTATTGTTTTAGGGCCTCAAAATCTTTGTGGCAGTCATCATCCCATTTAAAGGAAACATCCTTCTTGAGCAGATGATGAAATGGTTGGCACCGATCAGATAATTGTGAAATGAAATGGTGAATAGACTGCAACTTACCTTGCAGGCTACGAAGTTGTCTAAGGTTAGTGGGTGGAGGCATTTCGAGAATGGCCTTGACTTTAGCAGGGTCAACTTCTATACCACGTAGGGAAATGATAAAGCCCAGGAGTTTTCCTGAGAGGACCGTGAAAATGCACTTCTTAGGCTGAAGGTGAATGCAATATTTAATGAGACGGTCAAAAATGGTTTTGAGGATGGCAAGGTGTTCGGAGCGGCATTTAGATTTGGCCAAGAGATCATCCACGTAATCTTCCAATATACGATGCATGATATCATGGAAGATGTAAGTCATAGCCCATTGATATGTGGCACCAGCATTTTTAAGGCCAAAAGGCATGACTCGATAGCAGAAGGTCCCCCAAGGGGTGATGAATGTGGTTTTATGTTGATCCTCTAGGGCAAGCAGGATTTGGTTATAACCCGAGAAGCCATCCATGAGTGATAGCATCTCGTGACCAGCGGTAAGGTCAACCAGTTGGTCAATACCAGGTAAGGGGAAGTCATCTTTTGGGTAGGCTAGGTTGAGGTCATGGAAATCTGTGTAAATGCAGAGTCCCCCTGTCACCTTAGTGACAGGGACAATGTTAGAAATCCAATGAGGATAATCAATGGGTAATATGAAGGAAACAGAAAGAAGGCACTGAAGTTCTTCTTTGACGAGAAGGGCAATGCGAGGGTGCATTTTCCTCAGCTTTTGTTTGATGGGTTTGGCATCGGGAATGGTTACGATATTGTGGACCACTATGGTGGGGTCAATACCAGGCATGTCTGCATAAGACCAAGCAAAAGCATGGTTATGATCTTTGAGAAAAGAAGTGATGGCTTCCTGCTCAGCAGCATCTAAAGATTGACCGATCTTTAGGATGTGTGGGTCATCCTGAGTATGAATGTTGATCTCGATAGTCGATTCATTCAACATGGTTTGCATCTCAGAGGGTAATGACCGATGAATATATGAGTCTTCTGCACCAAGGTAGGTGAGTATGGATTCATCATCCTGACATTGGATGATGTTAATTGAAGGTGTATCATCATCGATCATTTCAGGATACAGGAAGGGAAGAGAGGAAGGAGCCTCACCCTCACGTTGATAAGTCAAAGGCCCCAATGAAATGGTGTTTATGAAAAAAAAAATTAGGAGGGATAGATTCAGGATCCATCGACTCCGTCAGCGAAGGTGGTGATGAAGGTGGAGCGGGTGAAGAGGGTGGAGAAGGGCTGATGTCCTTGATGAGTTCAATGCGGGCCTGTTTGGTAGGTGGTTCAGGAAAACCGATACCACTACGGTCGTTATGTTTGTGGGTGGTACATGGAATAACGGTATGGTGGCCTTGCTCGTAAAATCCAAAACCAAAACCCTTCCATGCACATCGGTGCAGGAAGGTGTGGGAAAAATGGTGATTGGTAAGAGACTGGAAGTCAGCGGAAAATGGGCGGGTTTGTGACAGTGGTTCGGGTGTGTACGTGGTAGTATCAAGTCCCCCATAGGTGAGACTGGTACGAAGATGAGGAGGACCATAAAGGAGGCATTCTCCTATGTGGTGATCATAGCGAGGGTGTTGGTGAAGACTCCCATACTCTTGTGGAGTAAGGAATGTGTTGACACTATATAGGTGGTATTCCCCCAGAGTGAGGCATTGAAAAACACCTTCCAAGGGATCGGTGGTTGGTATGTGGGTAGCGGGAATAGATGATGTGTCAGAGGTTGATGCGGAGGTGGAGTTAATGGATTGGGAGACTGATGGGTTGGCCATGGAGGTTGTGGCGGTGGTAGGAGTGGAAGAGGTATGTGTGGTGGAGGTGGCGACTGTACTGGTAAGCGGAAGTGTAGGTGAAGTGGTAGCGGTTGTGGAGGTAGACGCCTTAATGGGTATAAGCACATCATTAGGTCGGTAAAGCATGTTGCATGTTTTAAAAGGTGATGGATCAGCTGGAATGGTATAGGTGTTTCCTTCATGTTCAAACTTTACACAACGATGCAAAGTGGAAGGAACGCAACCCATGACATGAATCCAGGGTCTGCCAAGCAACAAGTTATATTGAAATTCCCCCTCCAAGATGTAAAATAATTCTGGGATAGTGCGGGGGCCCACGTGAATGTGGAGGATGACAGTGCCTAATGTGGAGGTGATAGCATCATTGAATGAACGCAACATGACAGGATGTTTATGCATGTAATTGTCAGGTATGCACATTTGAGCGAATGCATGGGATGAAATGATATTAATACTAGCACCCCCATCAATCATTACATGTCGTACACGTATATCATCGATGTGGACAGAGATGAAGAGGGCTGGGTCTGGGTCATCCATTTGGTGTGGTGCGATCTCTTCCTCTGAGAAGCTAAGGGAGGCTACTTGGTGAGTAGGGTGCGGTGTGGATAAAGGTGGCAATTTGGTGAGAGAGGCTACATGATGGGGTGTGATAATGGAGGCTACGGGTGTAGGGTCATTGGGTAAAACCTCAATAGATTGAAGAACCTCCATGAGAGCTTGACGATGGGATTCTGAGGTTTGGATGAGGTCATATAAGGACATTTTGAGGGGAGATTGGTGTAATTGTTTGAGCATGGTGCGATGTGTGACTCCATTAGAAATGGGGTATGTGGGGCCGCAGATAGTGATTTTAGGTATGGGTGCAGATGGTATGTTGGGTATAGGATTGGTTGGTGGGTCAGTCACCTTTTCTTTACCTTTATCCTTCTGAGCATGGGTAGTAACATGGATCATGTTGATCTGAGGGGAGTTGGAAAATGGAGAAGGTGTAGGGTGAGTGGTATAATGACATGACAGGAAAAAACCTACCGGAGGAGAAAAACCCTGTGAGGTGAGCTGGGCACAACGACATTTGGGTGATGGTGTGGCAAGTTCTCTGATGCGAACCATGTTAATTTCAAATCTTGGAGGTGGTTCTAGGAGCTGTGGGGGTGGAGGTCATGGTTGTTGAGTGGGTAATGTGGGAATGGGTGTCAATGTGAGGTGAAGGTCCTCATTGAGAAGGTCATCATCGTCAAAGTTGGCTTCCGGAGGACACAACTAGATAAGGATGGTTTTCAAGGCCTTGCAGTTCTCCACATCATGCCCTGGCACATGATGGTAGGCACAAATTTTAGTGTCATCAAACCCTTTTGGCTTGGGTTTGAGGGGGTCATAAGGTCTGAGTGGTGGTAATGTGATAACAGAAGTCTCAAGGAGGTTGGTTAAAATTTTGGCATAGGACCCCGCTAGTGGGTCGCAATGAGAAGTGAAAGTGGGTTTGGGTGTAGGTATGACTGATTGTTGAGGAACAGTCCTCGCATGAGGGGGAGTGGGTTGAGCTACGGTTTTGGGTGCTGGAGTAGTCTTGGGTGTTGGTCATGTTTGTTTGGTAGGGGTATGGTAGATGAATGGGCAGGAGGGTGTGTGGTTGTTTTGACTACCTTATTGGGAGGTAGTTGGAGTTTTGTCTTTGGGTTGCACCTTCTTGGGTAAAGGTGATATGGGTGCACGAGATCTAGAAGGTAAAGCAGATGGGGGAAGAGGATGAGTTACCTAGGGGGATAAAGGGGGTGTTGTGAAGGTAGATGATGCAGGTCGAGCAGGGGGTGTGAGAGACAAAGACTGAAGTGTAGTGGGTAGTGAAGAAGTTGCAGAGAGTATTGGGGGTATGGGTGGTAAAGATGCTGCAGGTGTAGGTGTAAGTCATGTCGGGTGCTTGGGTAGGTTAGAGGTTTGCGAGGAAGGAGTGGGCTGTTGTGTTTTTGGTTTATTGATGGGTGGAAGTTTCTTAACCATGTTGGGAAGCTGAGGTCCTAAGATGGACGGGACCGGTGCAGGTGTGATTGGCATAGCCAGAGTATGAGTTCTATGGATTTGGTTCTTTTGTTTGGGTGATGTAGTAGGTGTGGTGTTGACTTTGGAAGATGTAGCTAAATCCAGTTTGATAGGTGGATGAGTAAGGCTGGTGGTTGGGGTGACCCCTAAGGTGGTAATAGGTTTAGTCGAGGAAGATGTTGTAGGTGTGGGTTTGGGTTTAGATGTAGTTTGGGTTATGGGTAAGGGTGTATGTTGAGCTATGATGGGTGTCATGGAAGAAGTTGTGATAGAGGTGGTTGTGTTCATTTCGATTGGTCGAAATATTTTTGGGTAGATAGTGGAGGTATCAGCAAGTGACATCTGCATCTGCATTGAGACAGGAAGCAAAAGGCACCCCCAAAGTAAGGCCCTATCCACATAATCTAAGCGATTGGCCAAACGTGAGAATGACACGTCTGTAGGTGGAGTTGATGAGGACCTAATGGCTATTCCCATAAAATGTGTCTTAGAGACGGGGAATTGGCTAGCTTCAGCTTCTGTGGGTAAGAGAGCCAAAAGTAGGTCTGCAGGATCTTGGGTAGCTGATGGAGAATGCTCACCAAGAGGCAAAGGTATCTCAACTGGGTCTATGATAGGTGGAGGAGATGATAGGTGCTCCTCTATAGGTGGAGGAGATGATGGGAGCTCCTCTGTGGGTGGAGGAGGCAAACAAGTATCCTCCATGAACTGAAGAAGTACTGTGGGTATCGGTTCTCTAAGTGGAGAAGCCAAAGGTGAAATGGTCTCGATGTTAGCGGAAGACTCCTCCATAGGTGAGGAAGGAGGTGAAAGGTGTTCCTCTATGGGTGAAGGAACAGGGGAGGTTGGTTCTGATGTGGAAGGAGGATTTCAGGCTAGAATCTCCTCTATGGACAGAATATGGGGTAACTGGGAAGCAACAGGTGCATCACTAAAAATAGCGTGGACCTCGCGGGTATGGGTATCATGAGTTGAGGCCTCACCGGTTTGATCAGATGAAGGGGCATGATTAGGAAATGGTTTCTTGAAGATGTGTAGGTTTTGGTTGGCAGGTGCATTAGGATTATCCATGGTTAACTCACCTTTCTCGAGCATTTCTTGGACAATGTTTTTGAAAGTGATGCAATTACCGTCACTATGACCCTTTACTCGATGATAGTTACAGAAGTCATGTTCTTTATACCATGCGGGCATGGGGCGAGCAGGGTCAAAACCAGTGTGTGGTTTTATGGGTGGAAGGGTGATGGCCCCGGCTTTGATAAGATTTTCTAAGACAGAAGAGTAAGGCTCCCCGATTGGGGTGTATTTCCGATTGTTCTCATCTGAATTGAAAAGTCTGGATGGGTGAGAGATTAGATGAGGGGGTAGCCTGATTTGACAGATGAGATGGACCAGCTTTGAGTAACACTGCATTAGCGGTGCCCCTGACCTTTGAATAATTGTTCTGTGGTTTTGAAGAAGAAGAGTATCATTCGACTTGAATGCCAAATCTTTACTGCGTAATTGGATTTTCTTCTCTTCGATGGCCCGAATCTCTAACTTTCATGCCATGGTGAATGCTTCATCAAATGTTTGGAAAGTTTGAACCTACAGGGTCAGTGAGATATGTCTAGCACAAGCCCATGTGAAGAGCTCGATGAGTTCTGTTTGTGGTAGTTGGAAGGTGAGCTGATTAATCAGGCTACGCAGCGAGTGACAAAATCTGTGATAGATTCATCCTCATACTGACGCATGGAGTATAGGTCAGTCATGGTAACCTTCTTGATGATATTGATGGAGAAATGATCCAAGAAGGCTTGGGCTACCTGATTAAATGAAAATATAGAGTGTCTAGGTAACCCACTATACCAATCTAACGCAGGTCCAGTCAGAGACATGGGAAAGGTCCTCAAGAGCAAAGCATCATCATGCGCGCACCCATGTTTGAATGACCACAAATGTTGTTGTGGGTCTTCCTTGCTATTGAAGTGGTTGAATTTAGGCATCTCCCAATGTACATATGGATGAATAGGAATGGATGGGTGGATGGGCTCATTGGTAAATTCTTGATGATAGGTGGAGAAATGATCCAAGAAGGCTTGGGCTAACCTTGATGAAAATATAGAGTGTCTAGGTAACCCACTATACAATCTAATGCCTCCATGGGATGTCTCATCGTGCACGATCTTGTTTGAATGACAACATCAATTTGATTAGGTCTCCCATTGGTAGGTTGCGATGATTGGGTGCCTCCTGTAGCATGAGAGGGTTGGTTTTGGGCATATAACGGGGGTGGATGACTCCAGTATAATGGGGGTGGCACTCTAGTATATGGCACTGCATGTAGGTTGATTGAGAAGAAGGTAGTGAAATAGGGGGTACGTACCCAGAGTGAATAATAGATGAAACGGGAGGCTGCTGATAGTACGTATACGGGGGTGGAAGGGTCATGGTAACCCTAGTGGCAATGGGGGCTAACGATTGTGGAATGGAAAGGACCACATTCTGAAAAGGGGTAGGGCTAACCAACACCAGAGGTGGTAATGTAGCTATGGGTATATGCGAGACATTAGGGGTGGATGAGGTTGTGTTTTGGGTGGTTGTCGAAGGTATGGTAGATGTGGCGGGTGCAATGGAGGTAGCAGACGTGGCAGTCATAGCGGGTATAGGACCTAGCTATGAAATGACTAGGGGTAAGGTAGATGCGGGCAATGTGGAGCCAGCTGGGGCTGACGCAGGAGTGGGAGTGAGAGTCAGGGGGATAGATACAGGCATGTCATATATCAACTGACCCGAGGCATCTCGGTAGATGAGTGGGAAAGATAAAACTGCAAGGCAGCAGGGTTTTGGTCAAGGAGTCATGTGAACTCCTCATCTCCGGTAGCGATAGTGATAGGTTGGATAGGATCCATGGCAAGTGATAAAATGGAAGGTGGTGAAGGACTAGGTGGGAGTGGTTGACAACTTGTGTGGAATACGAGTGCACTTGCTTGTCTTCGGGTCAGCACCATGTGAACCAGTACTGATCAGGTTAGGCCGCTTCTCTGTAAATGACACAGAAAAATAGCAGGAATAGGTGAAACAGGTGGTAAAAAGTGGACTAGGTACCAAATGTTGACTCGAAAATGAAACAGGCTAACCGATGTTGGTTAGGGTAAACTGACACCGGTCACAGGTAACCATGGCCGGTCACTGTGGGAAATGGACAATGAGTCAAAAACAAGGTGTAAGGTCAAATCTGACAGGTATGCCAAACCTGATGAGTTTTACAAGGTCAATGGGAATGGTAATAGTGACAGGGACTCTGAAAAGTTGAAGAAGGTGAATAAATGTCCTTTTGGGTAGGTTAACCAAAATGACAGTGAACCGATGCCGGTTGGGTATAACCGACGACGGTCAGGGGGTAACCGATGATGGTCACTGGACCGACACCGTCACTGTGAAATTGAAACAGTGATGAAAGGAAAATGGTTGTGAATTAAAATCTGATGTGGAATCAGACCCAGAATTCTGGAATGATGAGAATATGGTCCAGGCACCCTGAGATGAAGCCAAAATACACCAACTATGATGAGGAGCTTGCAAGGATAAACAAGAAGAATGAAGAACATGACCTCTCACCTCAAAATGCAAGCCAAGCAGAAACACTAAGAAAAATGTGATCCTAAGAGTGCCTTTTCTATTATGTTTGTTTAGCTTATGCTATTTAAGGACTGACTCATGAACTGTAGAATAGAATTTTTTGGTGAGGATGGCTTCCTACAAAGAAGGAGATCTAAAAGGTGAGGTTTCAGGTATGTTATGGCGGGGGTGGGCTTCACTCTGAAGTATGACTCGACAGAGCAGCGAGCTGGGGAGTACCTGCCAATCCTCATATCAGTGCGATCATTGACAGGCATTCCCAGGAAAGATGTTGTTTAAGAATATGTATTTGTTTTTAATTTTGTGCAATGTGGCAAGACTCAGAGAGAGAGAGAGAGAGATGTGCTTTCTACGATTCATTTGTCAACCATCAGCTGGGAATGACTTCCAGCGTATAGGTTGCCCTCAATTAATGTGAGCTAATGTGATAAATCAGAATGCAATGCACTTATTTTAAGCCCAAATCAAAATATGAAGTTTGATGACACAAATGGATGAATAGGAAGAGGGATGCTCTTTCACTAAAATGCAGAAAACAAGAAGAAATGATTCTTTTTAAGTACACCAAAAGAAAGGTTTCTTTTAGAGAAAATAGAAAGAAAAAGAGGGTTACCAAGGAAGAAAATTAATGTGTATGCTTTTCAGAAGGGAAACAAACACACAAATTTTCCTAGGAATGAATAAAATGCAAGGAACCCCGGATGGGTCCCACCGGGCGTGCCAAAATGTTTCACCTGATTCTTAGACGTTTCTTTGAAATATTGACGAAACAGATAGGGTAACGGGCATAGGAGGAATACCTGTTTAAATGTTGGTTGGTTGGTTGTTGCGCGCGTATAACTTCTGAATCCACAGCTGATCGTGAGAGCTTCCTTTTGGCTAGGAGGAACTACCTGTAATGAAAAGCAAGACCACCAAAAAGAGTTAAACAATATGTGCAGTGAACTGCCTAGCATGTGCTAGATCCAGGAAGTGTGATACTTCCTAGATGGTTGTCAGTCCACTGTTTAAAACAATTTAATGTGGATAATAAAGTAAACCCTATTGTAATTAAAATGATTTGGGTATCTCATCCAAAATACAATAAGAAAGATCTAATCTAACAGGCTAAGTTAAAATAAGATCCGAAGGTCAAGTAACTGGTTCTGGGTCTCTGCAGGTCTGACAGAGGTCTCAGGCAGATCACAGATGAACAAAGGTAATGTGGGAATAGGTGGATAGGTCACTGTTCTGGGTTGTATTGGTGAATACAGAGACCGATGCCAGTTAAGGGTGACCGACGGCGGTTGGGTGTAACCGGTGCCGGTTACTGTGGAAAACTGGGAATGCCACAGAATGAGTTTTGGGTCTCCCTTGTGATTGCACAAAGGACCTGATTGGTTGGAATGAGGTATTAGGTGGATTGGGTGGGATTTGGTGAAGTTTTAATGGGTATGTGGAGGGGTGAGTATGAATGGAGGTCAATGGGTGGCTAAGGAAACAAAGGATGACAATATAATGATGAAACCAATGAACCAAAGGAGTACAACATTCTACTTACTTGGAACCTGGTTCTGGACGCCTGTGAGTGAGGAATGAAGGTGTTGGTAAGAGGTTGAAGGCTGCAGAGGATCACCAATCATAGGAAAGCTTCTGCATGGGCTGCATGTGCATTCCTTTTTGCTTGGTTGGAGAAAATCCTTGCTGGGGTGAGTACTGGATGGTTGTGCAAGAGAAAATGCTTGATCTCCTTCCTTGCATGTGTGTTCTCACTGAAATTCATTCTCAGAAGATGCGATATCTCTCAGGAATGTGCCAATGTTTTCCAACCTCCAAAATAAGGTTGTTTTGGGGATTAAAAGGTGACTGACGATGGTTCCGGCTTAACCAGCGATGGTTAGGGGTAACCGGCATCGGTCAAGGTGGGATTTCCTAGGTTTACTAAACTAGGCAGATCCCCTTGATTTTCTGGGATCTCGTGTCATTCACCCATGGATTAGACTGGAAGCTTCTTGTAAGCATGTGGGAATGTGGTTAGAGGGAATGTAGGCATTGATTTTTAGGGTTTGGGTAAGTCTTAGTTAGTTATGGCAACTTACTAAGAATAGGTCTTAGGGTGAGTTGGCTTGATGAGGTGTCTAGGTGAGATGTATGTGGACATTATCCCTAATTAAGATATTTAAATAATAAATATGGTGAGGATAATGAATTAATTTAATTAAATTAATATTAGTGGAGTGAAGGGGGCCATGGCTAGGTTAATGTGATGAAGGGTGTTTATTTGTCGAGGGACCAAAGGGTAACCCATTTATTAATAGGGACATTGGTATTCTCATGAGACTAATATCCTTGTCCTAGGGGTTCATCTCAAGAACATGATTACATTATTTCACATCATATGTTCATTACGCACTAGGAAAAGTGCGGAACAAGAGGGAATACTCCTTCATTTAATGGATTATAGTTCACATTAGGGATCACACACTATGAATTTATTCCCTCACCAAAAGAAGGTTTATATACATTATATGAATCATCTAAATTTCACCTTTCTCCAATCATATCATCTTATGGATACATTTTCACAAACAAATCATAAATTAGGATGTTGAGTTTCACAATTAACTCTTAGTATTGCTCCATACAACCCAAATGATAATTGAGGTGGGTTATCGAGTTCTTTTATGAACCCAACTTCTAAAGGTGACTTCTAAGGTTTGTTTGTTATCTTCATCACTCAAAATGTGTGTCATACCAAGAGGGTTTTACACTATGTTAGATTTTTGTCACCCATGAAGTAATACCTAAGAAAATCACATTCTTCGTACTACACACACAATTTCTAATTCTAGAAGGGAGCCAAAACCTCTAGATAATGTTTGACCACATTGTTCCTAGTCGTTAGGTTCAAAACGATTCTGCTAAGTATATAGGCTATGATGACAACTCAAACTTGGCCTCTTATTTACCTAAACTAGGATGTTTCATCGATTTCAAATTTCATTTGAAGGCCTTAGTTTTCTATGCTAAAGGAATAACATAGGAAGGTTAGTTATGCACGGATTTTGTACCAAGTTTAATTTTTTCATAGATTTCTTTATTACATTTTCAAGGTAGGAAAACACGACACCCCAATTAGTTAATAATCTATTTCACATTAGAAATGCACTATAAGATATTAAATTCAGAATTAATTTAACATGTATATATATCCAACCTTTTTACCATATGTGAATCTGAATCGAAATGGAATCCTATGATTAAATGCACATTTTCCAAGGCATCCCTAAAACTAACATCTATACATTTTCCAAAGGAATCCCTAAAACAAGTGTTAAAAATTTTCCACAGTGGTGTACTAACTTGACTCGTGTCCTACAACTTTCTTTTACATTTTCCTACTAGTTGTAAAAATGCCCAAGTTTGTCTCGGAGGCTAGGAAACTGCATTCAAAAGATGCTTTATGTTGGGTGATTCAAAACGGGTAAATTCCTACAAGTCCACCTATATACCATGAATTCACAGGAACTGACGAAATTCAAAATTGGTGAATGGGTTTCAATTAGCAGCTAGGTTTCTGGAGCCACCGATCGTAATTGGTCTAGTTGCAACAATAACCAATTTTAGCTCGATGGATAAGAAAACCTTAACCAAAACTGACCTTCGATAGATGAACGTGTAATGATAAATTTTCTACATGTTCTCCTATATATGGAGAATTCACCAAAGTCAACAGAACTGAGAAGTCGTAAATGGGTTGCAAATGGCGACGCGTTTTTTGGAGCCACCGGTCATAGTTAAGCCAGTCTAACCTAGTCAAAAACAACCTGAGGCCTAGAAAATTCCTTTTCCAAACTATCTATAAGATTTTTTTCCCCAAACTGGAGGTTACAATAAATTTTCTAGTAAATATACTAGAGGTTTGCGAAGGCAGAAAGGCATTTTATTTCTCAGGGTTTGAATGGTGGTTTAAAGAGAAAGCCAACTTTTTAGTTTTGATAGCGTCCTAAAGTGCAAAACAGAGCACCAGGGCTCCTAAAGGAGTTGCAAAGAGAGCGCAACTAGTCAAATGATGTCAAGCTATTTCTTGACGCAACTCTCTACATAACCAAGAATACATACAATGCTTTACATCTCCTTTACGAGGCTCAGAGTGTTGTTCTGCGAGTCTCTAAAAATTTCATTTTCTAACTCTCCAAGGTATATGGAAAAGGTTGTTTTAGTTTTTGACTCTTCTATTTCTCGCCAATACCAATGGAAATGAACACCCAAGTTTGACACCATGGGTCTAGTTGTGTAGAAGGTTGTGGTTGCAACCATGGATGATGATCAAATTACAAGTTGATAAGGAAAAACTTAAGGAGGAGTTCTGTTGTTTCACGCTAAAATTACGGTTATGAAGTTTTCCAAATTTTGTTTGGAGGAGGGTTTACATTTATGCTTTACTACCAATCGTTATACGAGTTACATTTAAGTGTTAGATGACATTTTTTTGTTTTTCCAAACAAATTTATATAAACTAGTTGAATGTAAGATAATCCAAGGGATTTAAATTTATTGCGCTAAAGTGGAAAACTGAAGTACAAGAATTATGAAGGACAAGGTGAGATTAACCATGCATGGGATATATTTGCATGCATAGTGTATGAGGTAATCCTGGCAATTTCACTCACACTCCACAAGGCTTCATCCCTTAGATAGATCTTTCAGCCTTCATAGTCAAACTGCACCCGAAGAGAATCTCGTGCTAGACCTGGCTTGAGCCTAGTCAACGCGTGCTCTTCCATTAACAATGCATTCAATAATGTTTACTGGCCCACATTTGGGTGCTCCCAATAATTGCTAGTTACAAAGGTAACTTGTTAATATCTTCTTTATCTGCATTATCCTCTTGTCTACACAAATCTATAGTATAAGCAATAAGCTTTATATGAGGTGTGCCGACTATATCCTCCAAGAGAGGAAGAAGAGACTCATAAAGTTCAGCCATGCCCTCTCTCAATTTCAGACAGATATTGGAATAGGGTTCTCAAAACCCAAACTGTGAGATTTTACCATTTATGACATCAAAGAACCGCTAACATGATCATAAATGTACTTCATTTTTATTCATTACTAATATAACATGTAAATTTTAGGCATGTTTTCTTAGCCATTTTGTAACCTCCATATCTATGGATGAATTCCATGTCTGCACTACCAATCAAAAACATATAGCCATGAGAGACTTTTCAAACATGTTTGTTGGAAAACTTGTATTCAATGTTGTCCCCAAAACCACATTTTTTTAATAGACATTTTGTCAAACATTTCACCCACTTTTTATAAGGTTCCATATTTTGCATACACATCTACCGGAGTATTTGAGAGCTACAACATCTAAAAAAATTCCTCTATCTTTTATGCTTTTTTGGATATCCTGTACCCTTTTATTGAAGCTCCATGTGGGCTTTCTATAGAGGCAAGGTGTGCAGCACCCCCAAATTGGGCCTTCTCTGCCATACAAGCTGAATAGAAATCCAAATGGTTTCACGTAAAGGAAAAGTGAAAGAGACGAATCTTGCAAGACAAAAGTGGGATAGCAAAAATGGTGCTTTTACATGTCTTACCCATATGTATAAAAAATACTCAAAATCAAAGTCTAAAGAGTAGGAACAACAAAGTGTAACCATCTGATACCCTAACAAGATTTTGCATATGTTACATTGCATGTAGCACATTTGCTAAAAGCAAAAGTGGCAAATCCAATACAACATTACATTACACCTGAGTGAACGTCTCTTAATCCTAATTCGTTTTTCTTCTCTTTTTTAATTTTTTCCTACAAAAAACAATACAACTGACAGGCAGCAGCTTCCCTTGGCTCTTGGAAATAAAGAACCCATTTATAAGAAAATACCAACCTAGATAAATCAAGTTGTATACAATAATATGAGGAGATATTTGGATTAGAATTATTGTTATTATAGGTTCAAGAACTTAAATAGATGATGGCCTAATCCCATAGACCAAGAGAGGGATGTTATAATCTGAGGCATCCATCTACAGTGTAGGCTGGAGAATCTGTGTGAAGATGGAGTAGGAAGAATTCAGAACCCTACATCAATTTCCAAAGTAGGGAAGACAGCTCCTGCCCCTGAAAAAGCGCTGCCTTATTTTCTTTGTTGTAACTATCCATATTATTGCTAAATTTACAATGATAACTTGGGTTTCTATGTGGTTGAGGTGCCTAGATAAGTAATAAAGTTATTTTATTATCATGTCAAGGAAAAAAAAAGGTCCTCCACTGGTCATTACTGGATTCACCATGTGCCTTCATAATGGGGGGGTCACCTACTCCCTTCACATCCAAATTTTTACACATCCCACATTCTCTGTCTTTTTCTATTAAAAAATTATTCATTCATTTTAGTTGTCGAGCACTACATTTCCCTCCCCTTATAAGAGCATCATCCTTGATGCGACACAGACACCTGGGTTGGCTCGAAGGGTATGGGTGGGCAAGATATATTCAATAATGACACATGTCTGTTCCTAACAAAATGAACTTATTGATACAACACGACCACAATTTGAAGCAAAGATAAATTTGGCAATAGTCTTGACAAGTTTTTAGATGTTCTGTTAAGATTGACAGTTTTTAGTTTACTTTATTACTTAGTATTTTCCTTTAAAGTATTTATTAATCTCAAACTCTTAGTATTTCATTTTTTAAGATTTTGGCTGTCGTATGTTCGTGGGTGCCCAACGGAAACTGATATCAAAATACCACATCAGGGCAAAACACAGCACTAATGGTTCACAAGACATCATGATATGTACCCTCACGACTATATCACATCACAAGAACTCAACTAAACCATGGAAATAACATACATTACCCACTCAATATATTGTACTTGTTACATACATGCCCCTCAACACAAAAGTATTCATGCAACATAGGAAGAATATAACAAAATGGAATTCACAACGAGTACACATACGAAGGTTTATGACGCAACTCAAAACCATAATTGTGGCTATATAGTGGTCAATATGGAAACAAACTCATACCAACAATGAGGAGAATCAATCCTCAACATCAAAAAACACAACTGGACTCAGAAGAGTACACATAAATTGTAAGACCAACACCATACACCTCACAAAACATCACAAAACAACTCCATATACCTCTCAAAGCATCACCAACAACTACATAAGCACTCCCAAAGTATCACAAACATAAAAATAAAACTCCAAGTGCACTAATCTGACACACATAAGTCTATTATGTCTCCGTAAAGTCTCCTATGCCTCCCTCAAGGCTCTTATGTCTCCCTCAAGTCTCTTATGCCGCTGTCAAGTTCTCTTACGCCTCTCTCAAGTCTATTATGCCTCCCTTAAGTCTTTTATGCCTCCCTCAAGTCTCTTATGCCTCCCTTAAAGGGGTTCGGTCACCCTATGTCCCTAGGCACATAGATTCTAGACAAGCCCTAACCCAAGTGACATAATATCTCATGGTTTAACAACCCGCTAGTTATTTGTAACTTCTTGGGCCCTACCCACATACAAAGAAGCGGGTCCATAGGTTCCACCACTATATGGTGAATCCCATGACCCTATTCCAAACATTACGACATTAGAACTAGCATGCCAATCCATTTCAAATGCCAAGTGGAAAATTTCCAAACCCTTGGGCTAGGCTATAAAAATTTTAAAAAGGAAAATTAAGTTTAAATCTAAGTAAAGAAAATTCCCAAATAGCCATAGCTAGTGCAAAAATATGTATGTTAGTGTAACAACCAAATAAAATGCCCAAAATATAAGAACATATCAATTAAGAAAACTATTGGTTCTGGAAAGAAAAAGGAAAATGTTCAATTTACAAATAAAATATGTATAGAGAAATAGAAAATCACAATAACTATGTGGCCTTATACGACCACTAAAGGGGTAGTCAACAAGTTGTTGGAACTCGAACATTGAGCCTCATCTCATAAAATAACATATAAAATAACACAATTGTCATCATATATTTTTTAATCATTCCTCCATACTCCAACAAGGCTCAACATAGTCAAAATCACATAGGATTTTTTTATGGACAACCCAATAGGAGAGAGAAGGGTACGCTAGTTTTCATGAGTTGATCCTAATGTGGTGTGCATCCACAATATACTGAGAAAGCACAAAGTATACTAAATAGATAGAAATTGTTTTTTAGACTATATAAGACTCCACTTCCTCAGTTGTACTCAGCTCAAGATAATGAAAACCTGGTCCACATATACACTCTTAATGATTTCCCCTTAGGGGCATCTAGTGTAAGGTTCACAACATAACACATTACTAGATCACTAACAAAATGGTGATTCATGCACATTAACCATAGTGTCTTACATGTGGTATATATAAAGGGTACAACATAATTATTACTTTCATAGGTTATGATACATCATGTTTTCTCATAATGCACTTATTGCACAATAGGGTTCATACAATCCCCATATGCCCCTAATTCACGACATGAATCATCTCCTATTATACAAATTATACGCATGATGAACAAAGTGACTAGCATTACAACATAAAATCAATTGCAGGACAACATGGTGACACACAATTCATCACTACACAGTGGTGACATTAATATATAATCCAATCCACTATACAACAATCTTTGTCATATAATACATCAGCACACCTAGATATCACAAAATTATAAGATGCTCCAACACACCACCATCCATAAGAACATTCTTCTCACACATACCAAGATAACACATCTCACGTGGACTCCTCATTAAATCCACAAAAAAGTAGAGTGAATACTCTCATCACAAGCACATCAATCATGATAACAAACACACACTAACTGACATACACAACATGTGCATTCATAATATCACAATTACAACATTGGTCACATAGTATCATATATCACATTACTCTTCCAATCTCCACCATCACCATGCAGAATCAACATAACTCCAATCCATCCCAAAGGTTTGAGAGCATGAACCTCTACTCTGATACCAAATGTAATTCCCACATTCTATGCACACAATCAAACACTAAAATTCCAGAATAATTTTTTTTACTAACATTGTAGTTCACACAACACTGCATGGGATCACTTATGACAACGCACAACAAATGATCTTCTTGGACAAACACTACCCCACATAGCCAATATGAAAACATGTGACCCATATCAAGGCCACTTTTTTTTTACAAGACACAACATAATGATTCAACTACATTAAGATTCACGTGTAGGCACCATCCATGAAAACACTTTCCCAATTTTCATATTTATTACATCTATATATCGATATTGTAACATCCCCATTTAAAGATACCAGAAAAAGGGAATTTTTTTTATATATACAACGTTCCCTGTTATGAATTATATAATTCAAGCACACGTTCAAGTTTTAATAATTGTTCTTTTTCCAAATAATGCAGTTTGGATCACACAATTTCCCTTTAAAACTAATGTTCTCTGTTCACATATTTGTAATATGGAACACACATTCAGTGCCATTCAATCATATAACAGATTCCATATGTTGTTGTAAATGACTCGAAGAACTACCGATCTCCCATTACATGGCTCGGAGTTTCAGCGATCTCTCATTTCATGACTCGGCAACTTACCGATCCTTCATGTTAATTCATGCATAGTATAATGTATATACAAGGTTCTCTTACTATTTCCAATTATCGAATTGATCCATTTAAGAAGCCTATCTAAATATCTGTTACTGATATTCATCTGACATCCTGCATCTTAAATTAGGTGATTAGGACAACGCAACCAGCACTTGCGATACTTTGGCCAAATATTTTCACATGCTTTGCATGATCATATTCTAGGATGTGATACACACCAATGGAATACGTCCTTCACCTCACTTTTTCTGTTATCTAGAATGGTCTTTCCTAGTCTCTACCAGTCCTTCCAATTAAGGTAAAACTCTAACCCCAGCTAGCAATATGAACGAGTATAGGAAGTTACTCATGGTAACTAAAGATACACAGACATACGGTGTCGTCCCTAGATGAATCCGTGTGTCTAGTTATCTTTAGTCCTCTGGAGTCACTCCGTATACGTGATCACATTCCTATCCCCATCCAAGAACTTAGTATCCAGCTTATGTAATCTTGATGATTTAATTCAGGAGGGCATTGTAATATGTCATCTATAACATTGTGTCGTCATGAAGGCCCCACCTTCATGAAGACACCATGTTGTAGCTGGCGTATGTCAATGTCCTACGGAATCCTCCCATCGAGAGTACACATCCAGCTCAAATGATTTGGTTATGATCTTAATATTTAAGATCAACTTTCAGCAGCCATGCTGATCCTTTATCCTCGTTCTTGTTATAGTTGTATGTAGCTAAGAGAGACTAAATCCGTCTTCTAGCTTACTATGTATCTTCTCCTTCGTACCGAATGGTTGCATTTTCTCTACTTGGTTCTTTTCTTAATCCTTGGATTAAGCAGCCCATTACCGATAGACTTAATAAGTTTAACCTATTAAACTTAACCGAGTTTTCCACAACTGTAAACAAATTCAGAATTCCAGCTTATTAGACGTCATTAAAACGAGGTCTAATTCTCAATGAATATATTCATTTATTCTCCTTAACCTTACATAGTTAAGGTCGGTTAGCCCTGGATATATTTTTCCCATATCCTTACTTTCTGAATTTAACATTCAAGTCTATTAATGGAGTCCGAATACGAGGTTTGGCTGCTCCTAAGTTATTTGATATTCCTTAGCTTTCAAGCTAATCCTGAATACCATTCAATTAAGAGATCATGTTCTTCCTAAAAAAAATTTAATGTCAATTAAAAATTCATCTTAACCCAAGTATGAACTAATTGCACATTTCAACGTAAAATTTGCATTTAGGTAAGAATAGATGTCAGTTCCTTTTAAATCCATCCAAGAACATTTGAATAATTCCAAATCAAGAAATAATGTTATATTACCAACTTATTTAACAATATCAAACTGATACAGTCATTAAAATATCACACTTGTATTTGTATTCATCAATCCATTTCATAATCTATACATTTTCCAGTCCAAATGACTGGACTTTGTTTATATTAAACAACATTACAATTCATAAGATAGAAGAATGTAATTTCTTATTTTCTCAATTCCTCATAGAGGAATAATAACTATCAAATACAATCCATCTTCAGACAATCAAAAGAAGTATCAGAAAACAACCATGTCTTCGTTTTACTCAAGTTCCATCTGTAAAATTACTTGTATGGGTCAGTTCATGGAACTGAGCATATTAAGCACTTGTCATTAAAATGAGGTGCTTTTAATTAACTGTCTCAATAAAAGAACCCTGCTTTTATGAAACGTTACAATGAACATCAATCAAGAATTAAGTATCAAAAAGAATGAACAGCATAACAACTAAATCATCTAAATACCATCCCAATAAGTCAAAGGATTGTTGTCCTCTTTCCTAAATAATCATTACAAAAATTAATTTCCTTCATCAATTCCAGATTACAACATCTGTAAGAACTAGGAACACAAGTATGTCTACTACTGTTCTAACATAAATGCTATCAATTCTATTCCCTTACATTAGTTATAATTTCAAAGGATAAAATTTGACTGAAAATATAAATCAAGTTACCTTCCTTTCAGTTCATGCAACTCATTTGATTTCAAGCAATCAAATACTGATGAGAAAAGTAAACAGCAATAAAATATAAATGCTTAATCCCAAGCAATAAAAAATTTGTTCCTAAACGATAACAGATTTCCAACTGTATGAGAGAAGAAATGATCATTATTCCAAGTTATCCCTCCACACTCCTTTTCCTTTCCTCATGATTGTACTGAAATTTTAATCCAAACGAGACACCAACCAAAGATAACAGTTCAGAGTGAAACTTATAAAATCCATTCAGAATTCACTTTCCAACAGCAAGGAATAATTCCATTCATATTCAGCTTTAAATGAAAACAAGGAAGAATTTATCATCCCTATCAATACTTCCTTTAAATCAGGCTCATACGAATACCAAAAACAAGTTGGTAAAACATCGTATCCATCATATAACAAACAATGTAAGGATGCATACTATGTTCTTACTGTACTAGAAGAATTCATACTTCTTGCACTGTATTATGACCAAATGAACAATTGTACAGCCGCTTATCAAATATTTACACGGCTTTCTATACCCATGAATGCACACCATTCATAAACAATAATTTGCACTTTGCTGTTACCTACAGCAAGTCCAACCCGGAGTGTACAGTGAAGCTCTAGTGTTAATATTTCTAGAATTCAAGCAACTAGAAGAGAAAAATTCATTCCTTTAACTATTTCAATAAGAAAACACCCATTTTCTTCAAACACAACAAGAATCACTCAATTCGAGTTCGTTTTTGAATGACAGTGCAAAATCAGAGATCACACGAATCATTTCATCCTTCCGTTTGCACAAAAGGAAAACAACACTTAGAAAAAAAAAATCTAAATTTCACTATCACTTCCATCAGGTTGAACCCAAAATGCTCAATGAAACCCAATTACCATTTTCTTCGGAATTTAAAACAGTAGAAAGAAGAGGAACTCGTTTCCTTATTAATTTCAGAAAAGAAACGATGTCAAAACAAACTCGTACAGCATGCACAATTTCATTCAATATACCATATGCAAAGAAATACCCAGTTCGAGTTCCTTCTCAACAAACATTTAAATCCGAAAATCTCATTCTCCTGTTTCACAATGATGTGCAGATCTCAGAAATACAATATTCATATAACAATACCTTTATCAAGGCAAACCCGCATAGGGTACTAGATGCGCAAGCATGGTACAGTCAGAACAGTCTCAAACAACAAGCCAATTCTCATGTATTTCATTCATTTGCACAGAAATACTAAGCCATGATCGTTTTCACGATGATACTTCGAGTTAGAAGATCAAACCGCATCCATAAAACACAATAAAATCAGCTTTCCATCACCTTCTGATTTCAAACAGCAAGGAGAAAACATAGTTCTTAATAAATTCAGTAAGAAGAACAATCACTTTCTTCAACACCCAAAAATACCCAATTCGTATTCATCCTTCCTTTTTTTTTCAAAAGAAAAAGCACAACACTCAGAAATATTACTCGCATAGCTAATACGTTCCACCACTCAAACCCATATTGGCAATAGAACAATTGCTCAACAATGAAAAACAAACTCATACGGCATGTAAATTTTCATTCTATATAATCATTTACAAGGAAATACCCAGTTCGAGTTCCTTATCAACAGACATTTCAACCCGAAATCCCATTCTTCTATTTCACAAGGATGCACAGAACTCAGAATTGATTCACGCACAACTAAGTATTCAAAAGCATAATTTCATAATATAAAGAACAAATCCCCAATATTGTCGAACAAATCAACACAGCACGGGCTGTATTTTCAACTCAATACTTATGCAAAGATAGTTCAAATCGCAATCAGCAAAGAAAAACGACTATACCAAAAATCATCTCCATCAAGACAACAAAATCGAATAAACCCAAAACCCCTTCAGAATAAGAGCAAGGTTTTTTTAATGAGACGATTAAGCAAAAGCAAGCAGTTTAAGGAGAAGGGCTTAACATGCCTGAAATTTTTCCTTGAAGCTCGAAGAAAACCGCGCCTACAAGAGTTGGTTCCTTCCACGGCGACAGTAGTAAAGCTTCCCAAACAGTCACCTTCCTCTATAGGCTCAAAAACAGCCTTATATTTCCCAAAGAATCAGAGATAATAATCAAACACAGCTGGTTCGACAGAACCGTGTAAAACCAAATGCAGAGCAACTTCCAAAAACCCAAAAGAACACAATGACCAAAAAAATTTCCTCCATACTCTTTCCAAGGCGGGCTGGTCGCGAAGACCAAGAAAATTAATGCATTGAAGGCACTGCCTTTTCCTTTCTCCTCATGCCACCGCCGACTAGGGTTGGCAAATTGCCAAATTCAAAATTTTGCATGAAAACCAAGTTTAGTCCCATGACTAACTGAATGCCCCCATCTTTTCCCTGTTCCCGCCAAACTTGGCATTGTCCACGCAAGGACCACATTCATTGCTCTATTAAATTTCCTACCATCCTCCCTTATCCTTTCCATCCACATGGGTCTATGCGTCCCCTTCCTTAGGTTAGGATTAGTTTAGGATTTTTAATAGTGTCCCTATCTAGGTCATTCGCCTAGTTCCTAGGTTAATAGGATTTAGATCTATTTTCACCCTTACAAAGTTTAAAAATCCATATAGGATAGTAGTTAGGGTATAAGGTAGAAATTAGGGGTAGATTAGGGTCTAATCCCCTCACACTTAATTAATCAATTTCCAATCAAGTCCTCCCGACTGACATCCAAATTCAACACTATGCAGGACGTTTCATCCCATGTTCCACATACTTGAACCACTTGCATCCAAACCCCCTTATCATCTTACACTGTCTAGCGTTACAACAGTGTATGGTTCGAAAATCGAACCTTTTCCATTGGCATCTACATGCCAGCTATTCATACCTGAAATCAAGCGCTGCAAAATTTATATCAACCTTCAGTCTGGTTTAAAAGTAAATCGGCAAAGTGATTACAAGAAGGCCACAACATACCTTGGATCAATGGAATTGATTCAAGGTGTGCTGTCAATCAGCGAATAGATTTCATCAAGCATACAACAGATCTGTTATCACATTAGCAACATACAAGTAATAATAACTGTTGTCCCAAGTAAAAAAATTACAGTATACAAGAGTCCAGATTAGCAACACAATCCTTTAAGATCAAAATATATCTTAACATGTTTTCCTTCATTTCAGCAATTACAACATTATGAAAAGTAATCACCATGATAACTTACAAAAATCAAAGCGTTACAGATATTGACCTTATTTTCTTTGAAGTCACTTAAATCAATTATTTTATAACTAGAATGCATTATCTTTACTTTATTCAACAATCCACTTGTAGTTATCCCACCTAATTTTTCTTGTTTCCCTCATGAAACAAGAATTTTGTATCATGGTTATTGGTATGAAGATATGTACATACATGATCCTTTTAGTGTTTGTTTAAAGGTTTCATTTTCTAATTTGTATGTTTAATTGGATTTTCCATTTATCTTAGTTGCAACAAGGGACGTTCTCATACAACAAAGGAAGTTTATTGATTCAAGAGTAGATAGGAAAACATGACACCCCAATAGAACATAAATTAGGATGTTAAGTTAAATTTTGTACTAGGTGTGATTGTTTCGTTTAGATTTCTTTATTGCATTTTTAAGGTAGGAAAACATGACACCCCGATTAATTAATCATCTATTACACACTATAAATGCACTACAAGATAATAAATTCAAATTCATTTAACATTTATACGCATCAAACCTTTGTACCATACGTAAATCTGAATCGAAATGGAATCATATGATTAAATGCACATTTCCAAAGGCATCCCTAAAACTCGCATCTCATACATATTACCAAGTTTCAATTATTTTTTTTGTAACATGGAAATACGTTATACATATATACATTTTTGAATAACATATATAAGTTACAATAAGAAACAATGCATTACACCACACTTGTTCGCCATCTTACTTCCATCCTGCAAAACCATGTGAGAATGAAATCAACAATAAATCGCTGACATGGCATCCACATAGATCTAGCATAATTAACGTTTTTTAGTTTCTATTTACATAATAATAATAATTTGCATTCAAAATGAGAGGTTAGAGACATGTATTGATTTCGTTTCATTTCACTTTATTTCTTAACCAAGGAGAGACAAAGAGATAGGAGAGAGAAATACTATTTTCTCAAAAGTTTAATTTCGCACAAGCCACATGATAAAGTTCCAAAAAATTATTCACAAGTGTTAAAAAGTTTCCACAATGGTGTACTAACTTGACTGGGGTCCTACAACTTTCTTTTACATTTTCCTGTTAGTTGTAAAAATGCCCAATTTTGGCTCGAAGGCTAGGAAACTGTTAGTGTGAATTATCCTATGTGTCCTCCTCTCATGTTGGAGGCTCATCTCACATGGGTTAGGTTTAGGGTTAGGTTTAGGGTTTCATGTGTGTCATGCACTAGGGTTACTCAACACCCTATATGTACCCCCTTTTCTATTCATTTATGAGCATGCCAAGACACTCCGTTGTCTTTTCTCTATACAAGTTTTGTTTCTGTTGAGCAAGTTCTTCCATTACTGATCATTTCTTTCTTGCAATTTCTGGAGCTATCATGATTCCATTGGAGTGCAACTACTTCGTGGTGCCTCGTTTCTGATTCGATTCTCGCAAACTCTCTTCATGGTATCACAACTACACGACTTGTCGTCACACCAAAAGCTCGAAATTATGGTGGAGAGGGATCTCATCGTGTTAATCAGCTGCTATGCCAACACCCTCCCACATGATGGAGCCGAGTATACACCCAATCAGGCCCAACGACATATTAAGAGGAAGTGACACCGGAATTTCCTGGGAGGTCACCCATCCCAGAACTACTCTGGGGGAAGCGTGCTTAACTGGTTGGTATCAGAGCTACATGAATTGCCATCACACCAAAAGCCAGGTAGTTAAGCGTGCCAGCCCCAAAGTAGTTCTGGGATGGGTGACCTCCTAAGAAATTCTAGGTGTCACTGCCTCATAATGTTGTTGGGCCGATTGGGTGTATACCCGGCTCCATCGTGCGGGAGGGTGTTGGCATAGCAGCTGATTAACACGATGAGATCCCTCTCCACCATTAGTTTGAGCTTTTGGTGTGATGGTAAATCATTTGGAATCAGAGCTGAGATCGGGTAAACGTGCACTTGTTATTTTTTAGTTGCGATTACTCTTTCTTGGTTTCATTTTTTTTTACTCTGCATGCAAGTTTTTCGATCACTATTTTCTGGAATTTTTGTTAATCTCTCTAACAAGCTTTCTCGGAAAGTTGTGTCGATTTTTGTGCCTTTTTTCATGTATGTGTAGGTTTTCTTCATGCCTTCAAAGTTTCTATTCTTTTTGCAGCTACCAAGTGGATTTACTCAACAAGGGTTATTTTTTTGGTTTTCTAAATTTATTAAACCAAAACTTTTTTTTAACAGAATTTTTTATTATTAAAAGAAAATACTAATAAATAAACTATTTTTTTGCAGGTTTTATCTACGCTACCCCCACCGCTCAGACCCTGCCATGGCTCACTGCCCTCATGCTCCCACGTTCAGACTGCCCCCCACGTCCGGACTGCATTTTTTTTTCTACACAAAAAAAAACTTGCGTTTTTTTACACACCAAACCCTGCGTGGATTCCTGTGTTCCTGTTGTGCGTGGATTGTGCGTAGACTGCTATACGTGGACTGTTGTACTCTGCGTGGCTTTTTTTTTTACACCAAAGTCCATACTTGGCTGCTCCAACAAACCCTATATTTTTGTTTTCAACGGACTGATTTTTCCTCCTCACAGTTGCGCAAGTCACCTTTGGGTAAGTATTATTTTCTTTGGTTCGTTTCACGTTTTTGGTAAGTTTTTTAAAAACATACTTCCCAATTTTTTAAACTACGGCAAGTGTTTTACTTTTCTTTTAAAATGGCCGTGGTAAGTTTTTTCAATCCGTGTTCTTTAGTAAGTTTTTTTTTAAGTTTTTTGGTACGCATTTTTTGGTAAGTTTTTCCAATTTTAAAATATGGTAAGTCTTTTCACATTCTTTTAAAACTAACACATGCTCTTTGGCAAATACTTTTTAATCTTATTTCTATTTAAAAACTTCAAAAAGCTTTTTAAAAATATTTAACCAAACAAACGTAGCTTTTTAAGTATTTCCTTTATTAAGATTTTAAAATTTGTTTTTCTTTAAAACTTACTTTTTTTAATAAAAAAGTGGAAACTTTTAAATTAAGTTTTAAGTGGAAACTTTCCTTTATTAATTTGTTTTTTTAAATTAAGTTTTTTTAGATCTTAATTAATTCATAATATTTAATTAATTTTTTTAATTAGATATTAAATAATCGTAAATTAATTAAATTAATTTGTTTTATTTTGCGATTATAAATTACGATTAGGTGTTTTTTTAAAATCGACATTTAAAATAATGTTATTTTCATTTTTTTGTCCTAAACTGCTCTAACTTTAGCTAAATTGGACGTTTCCAAATGATAATTTTACTACACGTTATTATCGATTTTTTTTCTCTAATTGTGCATTCAAGTGTGTAGCGACATTCTGGGCCTACTTTTGTCTTCCAGGAGTGTTTTCAACCTTTTGAAGATCATCAAGATTCCTTTTGAGTCCTTATTTAAAAACCTTGTATTTCACCCTTATTATTGCTTGCGACTAGTGAGCACATCCACCATAGATTGTAGCAAGGGGGTATCCTTCGCGACGTGAGACACTTTTTCTCACAACTAGGATTCGATTTTGGCTCCTTCCTAGTTTTTTGTAATTGTGCTTATGTACGGTGTCACTTTGTTGTGCTCCATGAAACATGATTGTGGTCTCCTCTCTTGAATGTTATTACGTTTGATTGCAAAGTGAGTTACCAAGTGTTTCCAGATGCATGCTCAGACCTGATTGTATTTAATGCGCTAAACTATAAAGTGTTGAAAGTAGGGGGATTATTATATTGTCCTGGGTGGTTGTATTTCTTTTCTGCATTCCTTCTCTCTCCCTTTCACTATGGATGCACTTTCAATTCCTTTTCTTACGCTTGTAAACTTCTTCGAATGGAGATTGAAAATAATTATGAAACTAAGGGGTAAAGGGTTATTCTGCATCACCATGGGAACTAAGACTAAACTAGATGATGACCCTAAAAAATCTAAGTGGTTAAACCGTAGTGATGAAGCTTTAGGTTTTCTTTGCATGTCCATTTCTCCTTACTTGATCTTCCACATTGAGTCATCCAAAACACCTAATTCTATGTAGAAAATGTTGGATGGGATATTTGGACAACAAGATGACATGAGAGCGCATGAGTTGGCAAACAAACTACTAGGGTTAAATCCTAGTTATTTTGAAAACCTACAAGCATTCTTCTCTAAATTTGTCCACACTAGATTTTTGTTAAAGGAATGTTAAGTAGAGAAGAAAGATTCTCAACTGATCTTGTCAATTCTATCTAAGTTAGGTCCTGAATATTCTTTCTTTGTGTCAATTTTTTACGCTATACAAAATCTGCCTTGGGAAAGGATTGGAATATGCCCTCCTTTGACTATTTTTCATCCCAACTCATTCAAGAAGATGAAAAACTCATTCAAATGGTATCTCTCAAGTCCAAGTCTCATGCCCTTATAGCAAGTACTAGTAAGGAAAAGAAGATTGAAAAGAAGAAAGAAAAAAAGGATCAACCTAAGAAAGAAACCAAGACCAAAACTAAAATTAACATGAACACTTTGAATTCTGAGCCAAGAGCACAGAAAGATAGGTATTTGTGCTCCTATTGCAATAATCCTGGTCAAAAAGAGCATACATGTATGAGAAAACAAATTGATCACCTTAATCATTTACTTGAGAAAAATCAAATAGGTGTTCCTAAGTCTATCAAACAAAATGCTCTGAAGGTCGAGTCTTCTACTGCAAAAGGTTCTAAATCTAATAAGAAGAAAGGAAAGGCCTTTCTAGCCAAAGTTGCTCCTTCATCAATGTGGATTATAGATTCTGATGCCTCACACCACATGACTTCTTTGCATGTTTAGTTCTCCAACATCGAACCTTGTGGTATGTCCCAAATCACGATGGGTAATGACATGACAATGTTAGTTTCTGGTAGTGGATCGGTAGAGATGGATGGGGGAACATTCAACCAAGTGTTGAGTGTTCCCAATATCTTTATCAATCTCCTACCGGTTTACCAAATTACTCACCTTGGTGAAGGAATGCGAGTGGAATTTGGTCCTAACTTGGTGATTATTCACAAGCTTAACGATGACACTAAAGTGGCTGAGGGAAAGGCAGATCACCATTCACGGTTGTATACATTTTCCCACTTTACTTCTAATTCTACGCCCACTGCATTTCTCACTCATGAAAATGAGGTTAATAAGCTTTGGCATGAGCATTTCAGACATCTAAATTATTGCTACCTTGAATAATTGAGCCAAAATGAAATGGTAAATGGGTTACCCCGGGTCAAGTTTTATAAGGGTCTTTGTGAGGGTTGTACCCTTGGAAAGCATCCTAAAAAGAAATTTGACAAAGGAAAATCCTGGAGAGCTACTCGTCCTTTGGATCTTGTTCACAGCGATATTTCTGGTATATTTATGTCTCCTTCATTTACTAGAGCTCTTTATGTACTGACCTTCATTAATGACTATTCGCGATATACTTGGGTATATTTTCTTAAGCTTAAGTATGAAGTCTTTGAACATTTTTAGGAATTTAAGGCTCTTGTTGAGAAACAGGCGAAACGGTCTATTAAGGTTCTTCAAACCGAAAATGGAGGTGAATATGTAAACAATAGTTCATGGATTTCTGTACTTTTGAAGGGATCTCCTTGCAACATACAGTTTCATACATCCCTTTACAAAATGGAGTAACAGAAAGAAAGAACTATACTCTTAAAGAAATGGCCACTTATATGATTCACTCAAAGTCTCTTCCTCCGCAGTATTGGGCTGAAGAAATGAATTTTGCTAATTACATTTAGAACCATGTTCCACACAAGGTAGTAAAAGGGATGACATCCTTTGAATCCTGGTTTGGATGCAAGCCTGATGTTGAGCACTTTTGAGTCTTCAGATCCAAGGCTATGGCTCGGATTCCCAAGAAAAAATGTAAGGCATTGGAACTACAATCCAAACGTTGTATATTTATAGAGTATCCTGATGGTGTGAAGGGATATCAATTGTTGAATCCTACTTCTCATGAGCTTTGTATTTAGAGAAGTGTTAAGTTCGATGAGTCTTCTTCAACTTCTACTTCTCTACCTATTGAGGTTCTTCAGGTTGATGATTCAAATTCTGACTCATCAAATGATATGTTGTTGAGCATGCTCCTCTCCCTAATCCTCCTGATCATCAGACCCTTGAGTTTTACGATTCTAATTGTAGTGATGAATAGGACTATGTCCCTTCTCACTCGAGTAATGAATCTTTTGACTCACAAGTTGACCCTCCTAGTCCTCTTTGGGCTAGGAAAACTCTACAAAGTGTTGGAGATTTTGTTGGAGATACTTCGGATATGAGACGTACTCACTCAGATTTCATTGGACCCCACTCTTTCTTCACCTTTTCCTTTGATCCATAGTCTTTCTGGGAGGCTTTTGGTATTCCTGAGTGGGATTCTGCCATGGATGAGGAGTATTCCTCTCTTATGAAGAACGATACTTGGGATCTCACCCCTCTTCTGAAAGGAAGAAAAATTGTTCGGTGTAAGTGGGTGTTCTGAACAAAGTATGGAGTAGATGGAGATGTCAAAAAGTTTAAAGCATGATTAGTAGCTAAGGGTTTCTCCCAGATAGCTGGGGTTTATTATACTAAAACCTTTGCACTGGTTGTAAGGATGACTTCTATTCAACTGACCCTAGCCATTGCCACAAAAAATAGATGGAAATTCCATCAAATGGATGTTAAGAGTGTCTTCCTTCATGGTGACCTAGACGAAGAGATCTACATGGAACAACCTCTAGGTTATGTCCATGATCTCTCCCTCATTTTTAAGTTAAATAATTCTCTTTATGGCCTTAAACAAGCCCCTCAGGCTTGGTATGCCAAGATGGAATCCTTTTTACTTACATCAGGGTTTACTAGGTGTTACTCTGATCCAAATGTTTATATTCTATGGAAAGATGACTCCATACTCATTCTTGTTCTCTATGTTGATGACTTATTGATCACCGAAATATCTTCCTCTATCATTGATTTTGTGAAGACTGCCTTGGCCAAAAAGTTTTCCATGACTGACTTAGGTCTGCTTCATTACTTTCTTGGGATCTATATTTCACAATCTAACTCAGGAATTTTGATTTCACAACCTAAGTATGCTCTTGACTTGCTTTCTCATTTTCAGATGTCTGATTGCAAGTCTTCTCCTACTCCTTTTCTTTTCGGGGTTAAGTTGGTTTCTAATTGCTCTATTCCCTTGGTTGATGGTACCCTTTATCAACAGTTGGTGGGGAGCTTGACTTAATTAACCCAAACTCGACTGGATTTATCTTATGTTATTGGGATTGTGTCCAGATTCATGTAAGAGCCACATGGGTTACATTGGAAATCAACTAAGCGGATCCTTCATTATGTTCGTGGCACCTATACTGGTGGCATTCACTATTTTGGAGGGGTAGATATTGACTTGATTGGGTTCATAGATTCTGATTGGGCTAGTGACTTAGATCATCAGAAATATACCTTTGGCTACAATTTCTCTCTTGGTTCGGGTCCTATTAGTTGGTATAGCAAGAATTAGATTGCAATTGTGATACCTTCTATAGAGGCAGAATATAGAGGAGCAATTAATGCTGCCATAGATGATATTTGGCTATAGGGTATTCTGATAGAGATTGGCATCCACTTTCAATGGCCCACGATTATCTATTGTGATAACATGAAAACTATCTCAATTTGTAGAAATCCATTTTAGAATCACCAGACGAAGCACATTGAGATCCATATGCACTTCATACGAGAGCTTATTCATGATGGTATCATTGACATTCAGTACATTCAAACAGCTGATTAGATTGTTGATATATTCACCAAGCCCTTCACTGAAGTGAAGTTTCTTCACTTATGGTATCTTCTTAAGGTGAGGTCTTATGCAACTACTCATATTCTTCAAGCTATATAGTCATCTTCTTCTTCTTCTAGGAAGATGTTGTTTGTACATGGGCACCTTATCAAGCCTTTAGTTTCCAGGCCCATTGACACATCTTTCTTAGTTGTTTAGGAGTGTCTTCTTTTTCTGTCTGACTCATCATAGTTGCTACCCCAACTTCGATGAAGGGGGGTGTTGGTGTGTGGGATCCTATATATCCTCCACACACATATGGAGGGTCATCTCACATGGGTTAGGTTTAGGGTTAGGTTTATGGTTTCTTGTGTTTCATGCACTAGGGTTACTCAACACCCTGTATGTATCCCTTCATTTAACACATATGAGTATGCCAAGACACTCTATCATCTTTTCTCTATGTGCAATCTTTGTTCTGTTATGCAAGCTCTTCCATTGATTGATCGATTCTTCCTTGTGATTATGTTGGAGCTATTATGATTCCATCAGAGTGCAACTTCATCGTGGTGCACACTTTTTGATATGATTCTTGCCAACTCTTTTAAGAGGGAGGAACAGAGGATTCTCAACTTACCAATTTGTACAGGTTCATATCCCACCAGGAAACGCTTCTCCTTTTCTTCTTTATGAAAACTTTTCCTGAAAAACTTTACCACATCCATGTTGATGCCCATAATGAAGGATATCATCTCTTCAGTAATACTAAATTCTTTGTTTTTGAAATGGATGACTCTTCCCTTCTAGTTTCTGGAAAAATTTAGGGAGATATGGACATCATGTCCCTTAATGCACTGCATGAAATGGGTGAAACCACCTACATTCAAAACTTTCCATAGCTCCGCATTATTTTTCCATGATGGGTCACAAATTGGCTCGATCTTGCAAAGCAGTCCCCCGTGATACAATTTAAACAAGGTGATAGCAATATCCTGAACATAGAAAAAGAACTGTTTAGCTACAAAATTAGTGATACAAGATAAAACTCATTTAAATTGAGGGAGATTGTGAGATAAGTACATGATCCTTGCATCTGAAATATTTTACTCTTTGAATAGTGGACACGGACAGAGTTTCACACTATTGTGTATCACCTTAAAATTTAGGATGGGGATAGTAGGGCTGAATAAACTAGTAGAGACTTCCCCGGTGAAATTTTTTCTTGTTAAGAAGGGTTGGGATGTTCTAACAAGTATTTCCTCTATAGAAGCAGATGATCTCTTTTTCTACAGTTACTTGTGTCTTATTAGGCAAAAATATGTGTTCTATTTTTTATGGGGAGGAAAAAGAAATTAGTTGAAAGAGCATTGTGATCACTTGTTTAGACTTGTAACATAAATAGTTAAGGAAGCTATGGTATGAATTTTATGAATGTCCAAATTTTTCACTCCATAGATGTTCTAGTTTATGAGTTGAATGTTACCCAACCAAGGATAAATCAAAGAATTGTACTCAGGTAATTAAATCTAATATGTAAGAATTTCTATTGGTTGGGATTACTAGATGTTGAAAAGGCATTGTTGAATGATGAATGCAGTTCTAATTTTCTAGATGGTAATCCTTTTGATAAACTAGTTTACGATGTTGACAAATTTAAGTGTTAAGATCAACATCTATTTAGAATAAAAACATGACTGTTATCCATATATGGAAGCATTTTAAATAAAATAAAGTACCATTAAGAAAAGATCACCTTGGAAGGCATTAAGATCACCTAATAGGAGAAAGGTGACTTAGCAAATATAAAATCCCTTTAGGATTTGAATGCATATATCCATAGATGTTTGGCTTGGGTAATAATTTATATTAAAGATATTGTAAGAGATCATAGTTATTTGGAAAAGTGATTTTAGAACTACATTGATTTCAACATAGTAAGGATGTTGTAGTGCCCACATTTTACACACACAATTACAACAGTAAAATACCAAGATAAATTTTTTTGACTTACATTGCTCACTATAGACAACATAGCCTAGGGCTTCAAGTACAGAAACTTGACTCACAAACGACAATCACATAAGTCATCGACTCACATAGACACATGAAAACAATGATAGGCATGTTGATGCCACACTTTTCCTAGTGAACGAATTACTAGCAATGCCCCAACCACGGAAAGAAGACTTCAAGGAATAGGAAAACCCACAATACATCTTTTCTTTAATTGTATTTTAGTTACGATTAACATTCCAAGAACATTATTGAGCAAGGATAAATTTATCGTTTGTCCACCCTACATATTCTTTAAGTTTATTCCGCAGTTAAATTTACCAGTTCAACCCTTTTTAAGTTGACTTCTTATTCTTTACAAAAGTTTCCATAACTTGCATTCTTATTTGACATAATTCAAAAACATATAAAGTACTTAATTATCTTGTCCTTATGTTAAGAATATTCTTCTTGAACATAAATTTGGTGTCTACCTTTTTTTTTTTACTCTTACGACTCAAGTGAATTTGACTTGGTGTCCATATAGTGATATTAGGATTTAACGGAGATTTAGATACAAGATAGCTTTTTACCAAAAACATACCTCGATCACGGGTTAGTTATTTCCCTACCATAGTTATTCTAATTCAATGACTTGTGAAATTCCATTTTGATTTATATATGTATTTTGTTTTCTCGAAGGTTGATCACACCAAGAACAATTCATATTCTTTGAAACAAAAGAATATGTTTAATTGAGTTATAAGGTCTTCAAGGGTGGCATTATTCCGAACCTCAAATCTCATTTTTACTCTTATATACTTTATTTTCTACGTCACATTATGGTCTTACCATTAGCATTGTCTTCTAAAAGGAGTTATGAAGTGTTTTGTCTAACCTCTTGAAGACATAAATGATTAGGAGACTTGAAGCTACACGCTAACCCTAAATTAACATCCAAATCAACTGAGGTTTAGATTAATTCCAACTTCACCTAAGGGTCTACCCCTCAACTATATATGAATTTTAAGCAAGAGAGACAAATTTATGCTAAACCACCTTCAAGAAAGGGCCAAGGTGTTATGTTGAGAGGAACCAAGGTAGCACATTTGGCTGAGTCGAGCTAAGGGGTTCATTAACAAGAGTTTAAGGGGTTCACAACCTCCATCCATGTCGTCTGGATCCAACCATGTTTTCAGTCAATGAAGAACTTTAATTTTAAATCTATCTTTGGAGGACAAGGTAGTCCGCTAGGCTATGAAGGAGGAGTTAGCTCTACACACTCCAAGAAAAGTTTTGACCGTGTCATTCCTATCAGACCAAGTTTAAGACAATGTCACTAAACATACTGACTAAGATGATAAACCCATTCTTGGGCTCTTGTTTACTCAAACTAGGAGATTCCATTGAGTGTAGAGTTTAAGTTCATCCTACGGTTTTCCGTGTCTTCTACGGTAAGGAGTATCGCACATGAAAAACAAGTTATGTCCCACTATTAAACAAGGGTAGAGTGTTTCGATTTAATTCTCTTTATTGAATTTACAAAGTATGAATGCTCAAGATGAATCATTAATCATTTATTGAACACTAAATATGCACTACAATATATTACTTCAAATTCATTTACCTTACATGAATATCAAACCTTTTTACCAGGTGTATTATAAATCAGAATTGCCATATGATTAAATGCACATTTCCTAGATGTCCTTGAAACTAGCATCTCATACATAGCAAAAAATTATCAAATATAACCTTCTGTAACATGAGACTACATTATACATTTATTCATTTAAAAATGAACTATATAAATTACAATGATATTTAATGCATTACACAATCACCTTTTCGTCATCATTCTTTCATCCTGCAAAACCACGTGAGCATGATATCATCGATAATTCACTAGCATGGTATCCACCCTAATCTAACATAATTATCATTTTTTAGTTTCCCATTTACATATGATAATCATTACAATTTACAATCGAAATAAAATGTTTAGAGACATGTATTCCTTACATTTCATTTTACTTCATTTTGTAACCCAAGAGAGAGAAAAGAAGGGAAGAGAGAGAAAACACCATTTTGTCAAAAGTTCTATTTCACACAAAAATTTACACTATAGAGTTTTAAATAGTTATTTACATGTGTCAAAAGTTTCCAGGGTGGTTTGGCAACCCGACGAGGGTCCCGCAACTTCTATTTTTACATTTTCTTACTAGCTACAAAACATTCAAAATGGCTCGGTGGCTAAGAAACCACTTCCAAAAGTTGTCTTCTGATGAGAAAGCACACCATGATTAACTTTCTACGTGTCCCCAGATATACCAAGAGTTCATAGCAACTGACGGAATTGGGAAAAAGTGAACGGTTTACGTTTGGCGGCTAGTTTTCCAAGGCTACTAGTCGTAGCTGACCCAGTTGCAAATGAACAAAAGTTAGCTCGAGGGCCCAGAAAACCACGTCCATAATTGACATTTGATGGATGAATGTGCAAAGAGAAACTTCCTACAAATCTCCTTATATAAGGAGAGTTCAACAGAGTCGACGAAACTCAGAACTAGAAAACAACCTTCAAACGGCGACAAGTTTTCTGAAGCCACATGTCCTAATTTGTCTAGTTTGACCTTGTCAAACTATGACCAGAGGCCTATAAAAAGCCATTGTCAAACTATCCAGAAAATTATATTTCCCTAAACTGAAAGCTCCATGAAATTTTCTAGTAAAAACACTAGAGGTTTGCGAAGACGGGAAATAATTTCTCTATCCAGGTTTCAAATGGCAGTTCAAAACGAAAGCCAACTTTCTAGATTTAACAGCTTTCTACTGCTGTAAACCAGTGTAACAGGGCTCCTATAAGAGTGTCAAAAAGATCACATATGTTCATTTGGGGTCAATCCAGAGGTCAAGGTGACTCCTCACATAACAAGGTACACAAATGAAGCTTAACATCTCATTTTCAGAGTTACGAAGGGTACTTAATGAGTCTCCGAAAAATGCAAAAATTAACTATTTAAACAGGGAGAAGGTCAACATTATTACTGGGAAGTCAATCTCATCTTGTCGATAAAGCAATATTGTAGCGATCTAGTTGGGTAGTAAGTTTTCTAAATCACCTCAGAATGAGGGTGGAAGTTCATGGTTTAATGCAAACGAGTTATTTTGACTTTGTGAGCTACAACACGACATCTCATTGTTTTGCAACGAGTTGAAATAAACATTTAACTGTATTAAAATCCTAATATTTTAAAATTCTATTAAATTAAATAAGAGAACTAAACACGAGAATTATGAGAGGTAAGGAGAGATGAACCATGTCTGGGAGGAATGAAGTTAGTCAAACCCGCAGGCTTCAGTCCAGCATCTCCCTTGGGCACTTCGTCAAACAGTTCACGAGCCTCCGATCTAACCTCCACCTTTTCTTGAAATCCTCAAGCTTTCCCAACGAACCCATTTTTCCAAACCAACAATAAAATAATATGTTTAAATGGTGTTGGCCAATATAGTTTATAGCTCCCTGAAATTATCAGCAGAGGCCTGACTTTTAGCTTCAGAGTCTAGAGATCATCAAATGAAGAACCACCCTCCACAAGATATCCCATATCTTCTACTCCTGCTTAAACTCACATCATGGAAAATACAATGTTTCTAAAACCTTTTGAATATTTCAACATATCCATTATGTGCATATCCTGCAATCTCCACGTGGCATTCCATGAGACAACATTTCTTTGAGGCATCTCTCACCCCAAACAATATTTATCCACTTGTAAAATCATTGATAAATTCTTATGCAAGGATGCACTGTACACATTTTTATTCAAACCTCCAAATGTTTCCATCCATGAGACAATTTAGACAATCAGTAATCAAGGATGAAAGCAATAACATGAATAATGGTTTAAACAACATAAAGCAATAGTTTGGTAATTTTTGCAACAAACAACTCCAGGCAACAGTTCAGATGGTTTACTTTGGCATTGATTTCCAACAAGTAAGATGCAACCAGATCATACACTTCTTAATCTTGCCTCTCAATTTGCGTAAACTATAGCGGCTTCACAGGCATTCCAAGTAAACCATGGACGTCTTTGTACCCTTTCCTAGAGATTTTATTTTGGCACAGGCCAAGAGTGCGCTGGTAAATGTAAACTACTTGGGTTGGATCCCTGTTTGCTACATACGGTGAAACAACGTGACTACCTCACGAGGAAATCCACATCTTCTATACACTGTTGTAAACATATTCCATGAGAATTTGTCTTATTCTTTCCTTTGGTCAAACATTGTAACAACGTCCACCAAAGCATTTACAACTACAACATCTGACAAAATCCCTCTCTTTTTTTATGCTTTGATAACTATCTACGCAAGTCAAGGGTTTGTGTTTTGACGCAGGCTGGGAGAATGCTGGCATAGGCCACAACCATGGCATTCCATGAGATGACATCTAAAGAGGCGTTTCTTGGAATAGTAAAAAAGGTGCCCTAAGCACATTGGTTTGAGTACAAAAAAACTGTGGCCAAAGCATTGCGTGAAACCACGTTTCCTTTAGGTGTTTTTTCCTTTACCATGCACATTTTCAACTGGCACAATAGCCAGAATATCCTCTATGCCTTCTTCACGTCTGGTGGGTGTGCAGATCGAGTTCGAAGCTCCCTTCCTCATGGCGGCAACTGCGCTCTCTCTCTCCAACCAAAACTAAAGGAAGGAAAAATACCATAAGGAGCCCTAACACCCTTTGTTCTAAGCTGCCCCAAAAATTCATGGGCCTTTTTTTTTAATTATTTTATTTTATTTATTTATTTATTTTAAATAAAAATGTTTTGTCCTGATCGGCACTACTCCCAACATTTTTATTTGTTTTCTTGCACCATTCCTAATGTAATTAATCTCTCCTCTACGTGGTGAGTCGAACGCACATCATGCCAGCAAATATGCACTCTGAATACCATTGCACCATTCAACACATGCCGAATGTTCTTCAAATTCCTCAATGGCCTTGTTCTTTTTGCCTCTTAACTCTTTGCCTAGCTTGTAAACTCTTTCCAAAATCTTTTAATATTTTGTGGGGGACTTTGACTCGTATTTTATCCCTCAAAACCTTGTTCACCACTACCTCCAATACGAGGCATCTGCAAAGTTGATTGTTTGGCCAAAGTCCTCATACACTACCTTGGCATTCACAACTGCTTTCTTTGTTGTAGCGTCATCAATCTCCACAACCGGCACCCGTTCTTGTAACTCCTTCGTAAACTTCATTTCCAATCTTAGGTTCATTGATCCAGAGGATATTTGACATACCCGAAGTTCCCTATTTCTCCCTAACTCAGTTGCATGCGGAACATCTCATCATCAGTTTCTTGATGCCTTTTGAATGAGGTGAAATAAACGTTGTACGTAGGAGATACCATCCGTGCAAGCTCAGGTGCAAGAGGTCAAAATAGAAGGCACTGGTGCAATGACAAGTGGCACTACACATCATCATAAATTACTTCAGTTTTATTCATTACTACTATAACATGTAAATTTGATGCATGTTTCCTTACCCATTTTGTAACCTCCATATCTACGGATGGATTCCATGTATACTATCAATCGGAAATATAGCCATGAGAGACTTTCCAATCACGTTGTTGGAAAACTTGCAGTCAATGTTGTCCTCAAGACAACTTTTTTTTGACATTTTGTTAAACAGTTCACCCGCTCTGTGTAAGGTTCCATATTTTACATACACGTCTACTAGAGCATTTGAGACTACAACATATGACCAAATTCCTCTATCTTTTATGCTTTGATAGACGTCCAAACCTGCTCCAAATATCCCATTTTAGCGTAGGCTGGGAGACGTTGGCAAAGGTGAATGAAATCTGGCTTTAAACCTGAAAATGCATTTGCTTAAAAGTTTCAAAGGCCTTTACAGCAAGCCCGTTTCGTGTAGATCCTGCAGTCAAAGCTATCCACAAGGCCACGTTCTCTTTTATTTTTCCTTTTTATTTTGGACAGTCTATAAAACAGTTCATGTGCTTTCCTATTCTTCCACATTTGCGTAGATGACTAACTAAGCATTTGCAACTACAACATCTGAAAAAATTCTTGTATCTTTATGCTTCGATGGACTTCCATACCTTGTTTCAAGGTTCCCTATTTGGCATGGCTGAGAGGGTGTTGTGAAGGGAAACACACAAGGGAGAGTGGAAGAGACAAATCTTGCAAAAATAAAAGGTCAAAGGGAGGGAAGACAAACACTGACAAAGGCTGTGAGGATGTGTGTCAAGGGGGAAACTATCATGTCTTGTAGACCCCTGCCACACTCCACCCCCATGACTCCACGCCAACCTCCTCTGTGCCATTACTCCACCACCAACCACGCAATCTCCCCCTATCTGTTTTTTTATAAATACATTTTTTTTGGTTTTTTATTTTATTTTATTCATTCATTTTAGTTGGGCACTATAAATATTAAATTCATGGTTTTAATTTATGTATATGTTGTTGTGATTTTTTCTAGTGGGAAATTGATATATGAGGGGAGTTTTAATAAAAGGGTTTTAATTCATTAAGTTGTGGATGTTTAAGTGTATTAAGGGAAAAAATAATTAATAAAAGGGTTGTAAGGGGTATGTGAGTACTAAAAGGAGTGGTGTAGGAATTATCTTTTGTTAGGAATTTAATTATACGTGCTTAAGGAAATTTAACAATTAATTTGAATAAAATTTAGCATAGTTAGTTTTATTAATGTTAGTTAAGAAATATAATTTAGATATGATTTATTTAAATATTATTATTAACCGTAGTGGGAAAAAATTCAACGAAGTTAATTTGCGGATTAGTTAATAAATTAATTGAGTTATTTAATTAATTAAAATAATTAAACTAAATTTGAAAGTAATTATTGTCACAATGCTATGGGAAATGGAAATGATAAATTTTGGTTCGATTAACGAAGCTAATGTAAGGAGAAATTAATTATCTAAATGGATTAGTTAATCAATTGAAATAATTAAATAACTTTAACTATGGGATTAATTAATGGAATGGAACATTAATAGATTAATCGTCCTAGAATTGATAAAATAAATTAATCACGCAGAAGAATGATTCATTGATTGAGTAAGCTTTTATTTAATAATGAATAAAGTAATCAAGATTTAATTAACGCACTTAATCCTTAAAAAAAATTGTCGAAATTTTCTAGTTGTTTTTTGGTGGTTTGACGTGGCAATTTTCAGGCATCATAGAAATAAAGGATGATAGCTTTAAATTATTTAAAGTCAATTATCCAAGGAATATTATCCTTTCTAATTTTAGAATTAAAAACACATTCCAAGGGATTTAGAAAAATCTACGACACTATGGAAGATGTATTCCGGTTTGAACCAAGAAATAAACTAAAAAAAAATTAATTGATGTTCAAAATATAAGACCTGAAAAAGATTATTTGAATAGGGAAAATAAAATATGCATGGTAAAAATATTTGTGCGCTAAAAGGTAGTATATACGATTGGGTGATATTCTAATTAAAAATATTGCATTATGTATTGCTTTGTACTTATTCTTATACTATGTTAAAATATCTTTCTATGTGTATACATTATCTTTATGAAGGGTAATTCATATACAGTTTCATGTCCCCTTGTATTAAATATTTATGATTAGGTTAAATTTAATTACAAAAATAACATTGAGATGGGTCTTAAAAGATGCATATTTACTATTTGTAAATTCAATTTTGATTTCAAATTATAATTGTATCTAAACATGATTAATATAAATATTATAATATGGTAGTAAATAAGCAACTCCTAAACACTAAACATAAAATTATCTTCACAAAACACCTAATAAAAAACTCACAACATACATAACACAATGATGGAAGCATAAATTATAACAAAATTCCTTAAACACACTTTTAGCACATTAAACGCTCTTCAAATTTCCTAAATGTAAAAAACCATCAACAATAACAACATGTATACATATTCCCAAACCATACGACTTAAGGTTTGGACACTAGAATGTAAATTCTAAGGTCCAAACCCTAAACCCTATTAAAAAAATAGAGGGTTCTGACACTAAATATTATGTCTGGAATCTTAAACATGAAGAGAACTCAATCTTAAATAATAAACCACGAATCTTAAATAGAAAAGCTAAACATTATGCATTACATCTTTAGTATGAACCCTAAATGTAAACGCAACATTAGGGTTTTAAACACTTTAAATATTTTTTCTCACATTAAATAATAATTTGATCATTTATATGACATTGTAAACTATAAGTCATATGCCATAATACCGTAACCATTCACACTATATCATAAATCCTAATGAATAAACATAAACTCCTAGCAATTATACACTTAATATAAACGTCTATACTTGCACAACACAATGAAGGAAGTGTGAATGATAACATAATGCTTTAAATAATCTTGGTGTTGTGTCTACAAAGTTGCATTGGTGATTGGCGTTTATGATATAAATTCATGTTAAAGTTATGTTAATAGTGGTCGGGATGTAATTTGCTTGTTAAACGTGAACATTATGTGACATCGTGGACCATGAAACCTAAAGACCAAACACATAACTCTATACATGATGAGGACATTGTTAAGAAAATATACACCACCTTGAACCCTCATTTGACACCATAAGCTCTCATGTGATCCCCTTAACACTAGTGGGTGATGTTGAATTAAACAAATGATCATATGAAATCATTATCTATAAACTATAAATAAATAAAAAATAATTATATGTACATAATGAAAACACCATTAAATAATTATAGCACCTTAAATACTCTTTGGAAATGTGAATAAATTCCATGACACCCTAAGAACTAATATAATAATCTATATTGAAAATATACTCATGAATAGTGAAATGTAAATAATGAACATAAAATCATAAACCATGGAAATAAATATAATCCTTACAATTGGAAAGATGATATTAAAAATTTGAAAATATTTATTGTTAATGAAATACTCATAATGTTTAACCCTACATGCTAATAAGTGAACTCGCAAGAGGAAGCATTATCCACTAAATAAGAATTGTAAACGTTAAAACATTAGTACATTAGACACTAAAAAGTGGATCATAAAGTCTAATTTTAAAACCCTAAACAAAAAATATAAATGTTAACCCTAAACAGTGATACCAAAACTTCAAACATACACCTTGAAATTAAGACATGATATCACACTTGTTGTATAGGGTCTTATATTTGAGGGTTTACATGAGTGATTACAAAATTACATTGGTCACTAGTGTTTACAATATGAATTCGTGGTAAATTTTTGTTTATGGTGGTCAAGGTTCAATTTGGTTGTTGTTATGTTTGTGTTTTATGGTCAACATCAATATTGTAATATCAATAATATAATCAAGAATGTTATAACTATATTGGGACTTATAAATAAATTTTCATATATATATTTTTTAAATAGGATGGAATATTGAAACTTTTTTTAAATACTCATAAAGGATGAATATCTAAAATCAAGTCACAATATTGAAAAATAGGCATTCTTTTGTAGAAGTTAGATGAAACCTTAAACTCTTAACACAAAAACCAAACCATATATTTGAATATGACATTGGGAGTTTGTGTTTAAGGGCTAGTGTTTAGGATTTAAGGTTTAGATATAGCATATACAATAGTTATAACTCTTGTATTTTATTTATGATATATTATCACTCTGCATAACGCGTCAAAAATAGTTTAATGAAAACATGACATGTGAAATGATCATTTGACAAATAGTAATTAACTACCTTAATAATTTATATAACATCTTGAACCATCAATGCTAAATATTAAGAATTAAATCACGGAGTCATAAATCCAAGATTTAGAACCCTAAACACGTTATGTAATATTTAACTATACATAGCAATACCAAAGCTATAAACAAGAACCCTAAATAGCAACAGATAAATGTGAGTAACACTGAGATTTAAAGAACATTTTACACCAAAAACCCAAAATAATCAACACACAAACCTAAACCATAAAATCAGTACACTAGGGGATTTGTCAATGATTGAGCGAGATTTCGTAACATGTTCAGCATGGAATGTTTTTGAAACAGACCCTGAGTAGGATGATTTTTCAATTTTTCCAAGGCGGGATATCCCAGATATGGGCTCCAGGGAAGGGGTTATTCCAATAGTAGAGGCAAGAGGTACAGTAGCTCTATCTCAGGCAGACATAGTGGTTGGAAGAAAGGACTTGGCATAATTTCATGTGTCTCCTACTTGGCTGCATGGAGATCCTTCACTATTTGTTCCTAACTAGGTTGTGGATAATGTTGTTAAAAGGTATGAGTTGAGTCTATTTGGGTATTTTTATGGTTTTAGACCAAAGATTGATCAGGTTAGGGAGTCGGCCAAGAGAAAATGGAAAATAAAGGGTTCTCTTGATGTTATTGCCTTTGATAATGATTCATTTCTATTCATATTTTGATTGGATGTTTATTTGCATGAAGTAATACAAGGGGACCCTGGTTTTATGGAAAAGACCATCCTTAATCTCTCCCAATATGAGCCAGGGGCCTTTATGGTTTCCTTGGTTCCTTTCTTCCCTGTTTGGGTGAGTCTTCATGCCCTGCCCATTGATTTTTTGAATCAATATGTTATTATAGGGATTGTTAAAGCTGTATATAGTTTCTATCTTTTGATTCAAAACTCTTGTTAGAGCCAGGATGGTATGTATGAGGTTTTGTGTTAGACTGAGTTAAAGGCAAGTCCCTTCTAACTTCTATTTACTTAACATGTTCCTTTGGAACCAGAGACCAAAATATTGTCTATGAAGGTTCTCTAGTATTGTTTTTGAATTGTTTCACAGTTGGTAATGGGGCAGTTGTTTGTAAAGCTTATCTACAAAAATAGAAAGTAAAAAACATATCAGATGCAACCATCCTAAGGTCGAATGATAAAAGGTAGAGACCCCATGATTCTGACTATTTGAAGGATTACGCCTTGTGTGATGATCCTGACCCGCCTTAAGGTTCTAAGTAGAATGTTTTGTGCCCAAAAAATGATGTGTAAATTAATAATCCTATTGTAAACCTTGGTGGATCATGTCTGGACCTTAATGGATGAATTTTTGACATGTTTGGAGTTCCTTCTAGTCCTGAGAGGACTTCGAATAATGTTCCTCTTATTTCCAGTTTGGCATTGGTTTTAGACTAAAACCTTGACGAAAACTTGTTATCTAAGGTTGGAGATGAATAAATTTGTGGGGGATCTAATGGTATCCCAACCCTTAGCATTTTGGAAGTCATGTTTAATCTTGAGAAGACTATGAGTTTCCAGAGAAAAAAGATATGGTGCAGTCTGGGCTCACAGAGAGGAAGGCCCTTTGTGACCCTGATAGGCTTAAAAAATTTCAATTTTGTAAAGGTCCACATTATCAAAAGTGTGTTTTTAAAGAATTTGGAAACAAGAATCTTGATGTTTTTAACATGAATGAACTTGAGGAAGAGGATTGGTAAAAAATGTAGTCAAGGAACTATAAAATGTCTTATCTTTCTCAGGGTTGATTGCCTTGTCTTTTGCTATTGTTCAGCTATTCATTTTTTTTGCATTCCCATCACTGTTCAGTTGGTTTATTTGTTATCTATTTCTTTTCTGATGGTAAGTTGTGTTTCATGTTCACTTTTCACTTTTATCAATTTTTCTTGGTATTGACCAAGTTTTTGTAATTCTTTGCTAGGATCCCAGTAAAAAAATCCTTTTATTTAAAAAAATGTCTTTACAATGAATTGAAGAAATAAACTCTAAATTTTGACACTAAACATTGAACCTCATACCCCGAGTAAAGATCCTAAACCCTAAATACTAACCCTAAACCATAAAGGTGAACTTAGAATGTCTGAAATAAATTTAGGATGGTTACACTGATCCATGCCTTTATGGAATTTAGAAAAACTATTAATTTCTTGAAGAATGTCCTTAACCCTATGTTCGGATATGATATTGGATGCTTGTATTTAAGGTTTAGAGCTTAAGGTGTAAAGTAGAGATCTAGCATCTAGACTTTATGTTTCATGTTGAGATTTTATACTCTAGCATGTAGGGATTAGCACAAGTGTTTCTAATATAGGATGTAGTGTCACTGGACATAACTTGGTCACAACACTATATATTATGATATGACAAGTGGAATGCTCATTTGACATTCTAAATGCATGTGAAACACCATAAATGATAATGAGTTGTATTGAATATCATTAAAAAATGGTACGCCATTGTAAGATTAAAATCACGTACTAAACATCCTTCAAACAGTCTAAATAGTAAAGGGTTTCTTTGAGTAACAAAAACACTAATATGTCATCATGACATTTTAACCCTGGACAAAAAACAAAAAACCTAAACACCATATTATAAACCGTAAACACTAAACACAAAACCTCGTCATTGAATGGTTCGCACAATCCTTCAAAGCTAAATAATATGATGATTACAGCATAATTGATAAGGCCAAACCTTAAAATCCCATTGGACCCCTAACAAATTGACATGACATTCTAAATAGTAGCACTCATCCTCAACAACACAAAACTTGTACAAAACTCTTATTCGTAAACCCTAGAATCTAAACAAGTACGAGAATGATGATGAATATGACGATGAAAATGGTGATGATGATTAAAATGACCATGACCATGAAGATGAAAATCATGATGATGACGATGATAATGATGAGGATGATTATATTAATATTAATATTTATACTAGTATTGATAATAATGATAATGATCATCAAAATAAGAAAATAATTTCTTCAAAGTAGTACTGAGTCGAATCCAACGCACATGAAGCTTAGATATCACTTGGCTTCTTTGGAATGACCATTTTGTCTTCATTTGTTTATGACTTTTTGGTTAGTTCTCTTCTCTACTGGTTGTCTAAGTCAACTTTGTTTGATTCTTGAATGAATGTTTCTTTATCTCATGTGAATTTTATTGTAAAAAAATTCTTGTAATGGCCCTTAGAGCCTATAAAAAACTTATCAATCAAAAAATAATAATGTTGATCATCATAATAATAATAAAAACAATAACAAAAACAAAAACAATAATAATAAATTTTAATATTTTAAATAAAAATATAATAATATTATTAATATCAGTGATATTAATATTAATATTAATATTAATATTCACAAAATTAATATTATTAATATTATTATTATAATAATAATAATAATAATAATAATTTAATTTTAATAAACAAGTCTATTTAATTATGAGAACTATATTCCAGCTTTGAACTTTAAAACTTATATGATTGTTGTAAATCACATTTTAGTTTTCCTATGAATTCTAAATGTTCTCCGCAACTTAAATTTGCTTTAATCAGAGCCTGGCAGGGCCACGGGACGAGTTCAAAATTTTTGCCAAATTAGCCAAAAGTAACAAGTTCAAAAACAAACCCGCCGCACCCCATCTAATTAGAAGAAGCCACGTAAGCACCAAAAGAACCAATCAGAATTGAGTGGAGTCACAGGACCAAATTTGCCTTTTTTCTAAAAAAGCAAAAAGTGATAAGTTAAAGCATTTTTCTGGTGTCCCCTGACCAACCAAAATAGGCCATGTTCCTTGTCAATACAAGGATGCAAATTTGACCGGTAGAAATTCCTGTCAAATTGTAAAATGTAGAAAAACAACCATTTGAGCCTGGAGATGAAATTTTTTTCCGAGGACAACGGGATTTAGGAATGTTACAAGGCTCAAATACGATCTTCAGAGCTACATCCATTCATTTTTTATCAAGTATCTAGGGTGAAAATGACAAGGACAAAAAATCCTTACTGTGGAAAATGGAAAGAATGAGAAAGCCTGAGTTTTTAGATAAACAGAGAATGGGAGATCCAAATTATAGACCACTTTCAAAGGAATGGATAAAAAAGGAAACATAAATTTGGACCCATACATGAATTTTGACCCAGGAACAGATTAATTATGGCACCAAAAGAAAGAAGAGACATCCCTGGCACAACATGGGGGAACAAAATATGACATGGGGCATAAATAGATGGATTGCAAAGTAAAAATGAGGCAAGACTATTTTGAGCACCAACATCGGCTCTGACTCGGGGATGGGTACTCCCTGTGAGTGCCATAAGAAACAAGGTAGACCAAGTGTAAAAATATCCATTGGGAAAAGGAGTCAACTTGCATAGTAGAGAAACATAGCAATCTCTCAAAGACGAATAGAGAATCCAAAAAAATAGGTCACCAAGGACTAGAGCGAGCGAAAACATAAAATACAAGAAACAAACAACAAACTATAAACTGTACAAAAGGTGTTTAATCTTGATTCTAGGAAATCAATCCAATAAATGCTTCAAATGCCTGCCATTAACATGCAACTCAAGAAATTCACCATCCGAATCCGTCACGAAGAAGGTATGCTCACCAATCTAAATATCTATGGAGTAAGGGCCCATCCACAGTGCATCAAATTTACCATGCTTTCCCTTATCTTCATGCCTACTATCCCATAACAGCACAAGATCTCCAACATTGAAAGCTCTTGGGGTGACCTTATTGTTGAACAAGTTCTTAAGCTTCTCTTTAAAATTTACATGCCTTTGGTGGGATGCCCTTCTTTCTTTATCAATTTGAACAATTTGGTTAATGCAAGCATCATATGGACTTACTTCTTGATCTTCCAGATGTTGAGTTAATTTAATATGAGGATAATTGCATATGCAGGGGCAGTAGGGCCCAATTTCCATACACTAACTCAAATGGAGATCCTTCTAGTGGCTCTTTTAACAGTAATTCGGTATCAACCTAGATAGCAAACTTCAACTGTTCAACCCATTTTCTCTTTGTTCAGCTCCAAGGTTCTTTTAATAATCTTTAGCAAATTTTTATTATTGGACTCAGCTTTTCCATTTATTTTTGGGTTGTAATTAGATTCATACGTCAACTTGATCCCATATTCTTTACAAATTTCCACCAAGGGTTTAGCTCTAAAGCTCAAGGCATTGTAAGAAACAATCTTGGCTGGCACCCCCAAACCTACAGATGATGTGGTTCAATAGGAAAGTACATGACAATTTGGTGTGTTGCTCTTCTTGGTGGGGATTTCCTTCACCAACTTAGTTAACGTAATCAGTGGCTACAAGAATCCACTTATGGCTAGCACTTGAAGGGTCTGAAATGTCACCAATGAAATCCATCCCCCATTGCTTGAATGGGGCTTCAATTGATACAAGTTACAAAGGAAGGGATCCTGAAGCTTTCAGTCTTCTGGAGAAGCGCTGGCAACTTTCACATATTCTAAGCAAAAAGAGTTGTATCCTTGAAAGAGAATTGGATACCAATAACTAGCCCTAAGGATATTGTGTGTTGTGACTCTTGCAGGAAAATGCCCCCCACAAACTCCTCCATGGAGATCAGATAATTATCTTGGGTTCTTCTTCTTCAGTAATGCACCTTAAGAGGACTCCCTCTGGATTCTTCCAAGCTAACCCATAATCAGTGATGACATATTTTTGGGAATCTAACTTAAGGGCTCTTTTCTAGTTCTTTCTTAAATACTCTAGGACAGTTCAAATGTCTGAGCTAAAAAACTACATCTTTGTACCAATCAGAACTCATCAATGTTTGAAAAACATCTACCCTACCTTCTTCTACCTCATTTACCCCAATAGTTTGCAAGTTGCTCTTAGCCATAATCTTAGCCAAGCCCAAACCTCTCATCAGCTTTGTGGTTTGGATATCCATGTCATATTATTGCAACTTGTTCACCCATTTGCATCTTTTTCTTGAGACTTCCATCTCTGATAAGATGTCTTTCACCATGGTGTCGGGAACATAAGCAATAATCTTAGAACTCAAAATGTAAGGCCTGAATTTTTTTTTTTGCTTTTACCAAGGCAACTGCTTGTTTCTCCATAATAGTGTATTTCAGCTCAGTGCCCTACAATGCCTTACTGAAAAAGGAAATTGGCCTCTCAGCCCCTTCATCATCCTTCTACAGCAGGACAGAAGCACTAGTGTTTTCTGAAGCAAAAGAGAACAGTTGAAAAGGGTTTTTCTAATCTGGAGCTACTAGAACAGGTGCATGCTTTAGTGCCTCTTTAATCCCATTGAAAGATTGGATGGTATCCTCCTCCCATTTGATGGCCTGGTCCTTTTTTAGCATGGAAGTGATTGGAATGGTCAACTCAACAAAGTTTGATATGAATCTCCTGATGAAGTTTATCTGCCAAAGAAAGAATGAATTCCTTTCTTGGTTAGACTTGGGATTGGAACCTTGCTGATGGCCTCTACCCTTTCTGGATTAATCATTACCCCTTCTTGTGACACAATGTGACCAAGCAATTTTTCCTTCTTCACTCCAAAATGGCACTTCTTTGGATTGAGTGAGATGCCATATTCTCTACATCTTATCAGCATCTTCTCCAAGTGCAGTAGGTGATCACTTCTCTTCCTAGAGAACACAGTTACATCATCTTGGTAGACAACAATAAAATCATTGATGTAACCAGAAAAAGTAACATCCATAACTCTTTGAAAGGTTACTCCAGCATTCATCATACCAAAGGGCATCCTAACATACACATACGTCCCCCAAGGAGTAGTAAAGGCTTGTCTTGATCCTTTCTGATTCCTTCACCACAACTTGGTTATAACCAGAGAAACCATCTAAGGTGGAGAGTAATTCAGAACCAGTCACTAAATGCAAGCATGTTTTCCATATTTGGTAAAGGATAATTATCCTTCATAGATGCTCTGTTTAGATTCCTGAAATCTACACACAACCTGATATCACCATTTTTCTTTCTGACTGGTACTAGGTTTGCAACCCAAGAAGAATATCTTGTGGGATGAATGATCCCTCCATCTCTTAGCTTCTTCAGTTTCTCTTGCATTTTAAGAGATAAGAGTGGATTGATGGGCCTCTGTTTCTACTTGAATGGCTTTGCATTAGACTCCAAGGGAATCTCATGTTGAAACAGGTCCTCTCTATATGCTTTTAGTTCAGAATAGGTCCAAGCCATGCAATCTTGATACTTTTTCAACAATTGGATGTATGATTGCTTCTCCTCCTTGGTGAGATTGCTGCCTAACCAAATTTTCCTTGGCCTCTCCTTTGTGCCAAGGTCATGCTCCTCAATATCCCTCGAGGCTGTTATGCATCTGTTAATAATGCAGATCAACATTATCAAAATTGGACTCAAGAGCAACCAATCCTCTAGGAATGGTATTAGTCTTTAGCTGGATGATGCCCTTTCCAAACAAGGTTTCCTTCCCCTCTGTGGCACATACCATTGGCTCCAAATCAATGCATTGATCAACAAATTCTCCCTTGTTCTGCAGAAATCTTCTGATCTGAGCATCATCATCAAATACCTACCAGTGTTTAATGTTGTCAGGGACAGAGGGTCTTGTCAATACTTCCACATCATATTCACAATATGGGGACACTGCACAATTGTCAAAATGAGACCCCAACACTGCAAGTTTGTCTACCAAGTCATTGAACTTCCTATCATGATGCACAATGTTGAATGAATCAAACATATCAATGAAATCCCAAACTGCATGCTTGTATTGTTTCATTCGTTGATTCTTTGTGGCATACATTTTTCTAACTTGTTTTACTATTAATTTTGAGTCTCCTTTGACAATGATGTCCTTGACACCATATTTCCAAGCAATTCTTAAACCCAACAACAGTGCCTCATACTCAGCAATGTTGTTAGTGCACTCAAAATTTAGTTTGAAGGAAAAAACAAAACTTTCCTGACCTGGAGAAAGCAGAACAACACCAATACAATTCCCAAACATGGAGCAAGCTCCATCAAACAATAGAGTCCAAGGAGATCCCATTTTTTCAAGGCATTTACATTCTTCAATCTTGTGCTCCTTTCCATCAGAAAATCCTACAAAATTATCAGCATCAACACTTGTGTACAATACCTCATAGGATGCATTGTTGGGATCTTCAATAAGGTGCAACATCTTCTTTTCCCCATACAACTTGACAAGGCTGCCCTCAATTGGGATGGTAGCATAGGACATGTCCATTTGGACACTCCCACCAACACTTGTAGCCCATTTTCTAGACAATAGCATGCCCCACTTGGCTGGGTAGTCAACAATGACAACATCAAGTTTTAAATTTTTACCTGGGTAAGCTACAAGCTGCACCACCAAACCCTTCACACATCCAACCACTGGCACTTCTCTGGAGTCCATGGCAGTACACTTCCCATATGTTGTTGTTACTTTAATATTCAACTCATTCATGACCTCCAAAGGCATGACATTGCATGATGCCCCTGAGTCAAACATGCAGTTGTGCAGAAGTCTATCCTTAATGATCAAGGTAGTGAAGAATGGATCCACATTTAGCTGAGAGTCCACCAAGGATGTCCCCAAATAGACCTCAGGTGGTTCACCTAATTCTTCCAATGCTGGTGGTGTTTCTAACTCTTCAATGATTGGCGGAGTCTCCACAATGTTTACATTTCTGCCTAGGGCAGTCTTCTCTTCTTTCAATCCCAAGTATTCAAATGCTCTCTTTTTGTGCTCAGGAATCCTAAGCAACTCAATAATTGGAACAAAGACTTTGATTTGACTTAAAACTTGGGAAATGTCATATGGGACACTCTTTGGCAAGGAAGTATTTGAAGGAAAGCCAACACACTCACTAGGTGGTACAAGATTTTTGACAACTTGGGCATGAGGAGGGGTATGATTTTTGTTTGGAACTACAGGGCTTTTGGTAGATGCATCTTTTTTAGGAGCCTCCTTAGGAAATTTTGAAAGTAAGGGAGCTTTTGGCTTGGCTTGAGGCCCTGTCCCTTTGACAACCTTACTTCTTGTGTTATAATCCTTCTCCTGGGCAACACCAACATTCATCAACAACTGTCTATCCTCCTTAGATGGGATTCCTCCATCATACTTCTTTATCATTAAAGCCCTTAAATATTCAAATTCATTATTGGGAAATTCAAAAGCTTGTACAGTATCTACTTCTAAAGTATGAGAGGGAGGAAGAATAGGTACCCTATGAATGCAGTCCTAAAAAGTGGCAGCAGTCCGGGCACTTATCACCTCAGTTGAAGTTGCCCCTTGTTGTGAGCTCGTGGAACAACCCATCATGCATACATCATCATCATTTTCATCATCAAATTCTTCTTCTTGTTGATATTATTCACAAGGAGCATGGGGCATGAAACATTTGTCACACCAATTAATGAACTTTGTTTCCTCCACAACAACAACTCTGGTAGCCAAAGGATCAGGCACCATTCTATTTTCCCTATCTTGGGACTGCCTATTTCCAAATCCAACAAATCCCTTGCCTCTGTCATCAAATCTTTGGTGATTTGTGAACCTTTCTTGGCCTTGCTACTTGTGTTGACCTTGTGAGCTCTGCCCAATTCCCTTTCTCATCCTGGGCTAGTTTGTATGATATTTCTTTGACAGCCCCTGCCAAAGTCTTCACAACTTCTTCCAAATCTGTAGCCTTGCTTGTTTGGGGTTTTTCTGGGTTAACCAACTTTACACCCTCCCTCTTAGGAGGCTTTCCAATTACCTTGATATTATTCTTCAATCTGCAAAGCCATGGTGAATGCCTGCCTCAAATTAGTGGGGTTTTTGTCTCTCAAGTAGTAAGTAGCCTTTTTATCAAATGCATCTGAATATTTGATCAAACATGATTCATCACATGGCCTTATCCTAATAGGCAATCTCCTCAAGGTCTTATTAAACCTTTTGTTGAAATCATGTACTGACTCATTAGGATTCTTTTTGATGTTTTCAAATTCTGTCAAGAGAAACCTAGGGTCAGTTCTATCACCATACTGTAATCTAAATGCATTGCTCATCTCTATCCAAGAATCAATGGAATTATCTGGCAAATATTTATACCAGTCCCTTGCATCCTCTTCCAGAGTATGGATAAACAACTTGATATACACATCTTCATGTTCAATCTCAAAGTCTTCCATCATATTGATAAAAAGATTTAAATGTTGATCACCAGTTATAGCATTATTTCCTTGGAACTTTGGCAATTTGTTCCTTACTTCTTGAGGAACTGCATTTGGATAACCAGCCATCCCTACAAAATTTATAGGTCCAAAGGTATTCACAACAAATGGAGGTCTGGGTGGGGGAAAGGCCATGTTGTTTTGAGGAGGTGACCCTAGAGGGGTGACAAATTGATGAGGGGAAGAAGGTCTTTGAAACACAGGGGTATAACTTTCAAACTAGGATATCCCCTAAAGGCCTAGTTTCTTGGAAATCCCTATCAACTTCTGAAAAGATAGGGGCATAATGAGAAGTAAAATTTTCAAAATCAAATAAAGGCCCCTCTCCAGTTGGAGAATTCAATTCCATAAAGAGGCTACCTGATTCAAAACCACTTGAATTGCATTCTTCAATAATAGGCCAGTCACTTTCATTAATGGAGATCCCCTTTCTTGTATGTTGATTTCCCATAACTCTCCAGGATTTTATTCCTTCTAACTTTGCTTTTCCTAGCTCTAGAAATAATGTCCTAGCAGGATCCCTAGCAAAGAAATATATTCTTCCTTCTAGATTTGCAAAGGTTAGTAACAAATCTCACTTGACAGAGGTTAAGACACTGGTATTCATTAAGAATCAGATCAACAGGGAGTCGCCACTAAGGATTTCCACCTTAGTTGTGTAGATGCACTAAATATGATCTGTCAAATGTTGTCAACACTAGAAACTGGAAATGGAAAGAATCTGACTTTTCTTTACCCATATTTATCAATGAAAGCTAGTGCACTAGGTGTAGAAACTGAAAGAGTTGCACATACACTTGGAGTATATAAGAAGTGTTTTACCAAGGTCTGACCAGGGCATGAAAGTGTAACAACTATTGTCCCCGACAATAATGCCATTTAGGTGTTGGTACCCAAATTTAATCTCCTTCAAAGGCCAAGAAGCATCATGGATTTGACAGAATGCTTAGAGGTAGATATATGATGATGTATGTCATTTTGTAGTCAGGGAAGCAGATCTATCTGGCCCTTTGGCACTCAAATTTGAAGAAAGTGGGTAGCACCTTAAGAGGATTTGATCTATCCTCACTATTTTAGGTTGTGCCTTTCAACCAAGGTAAGAGAACCCTTTTGTAGCCTAATTGTTTATGGAGGAGATGGAGATATCCTTCCTAATGAAGTTGTTAAGGAGACCTTGAAGAAAATATGATCAATGCAACAAAATCTAACTCTCACGAGTTGTCACTCTAGATAGTGGAGATATTCTCTAAGCAAGGTTCAGGCTACTTAAAGACGTTTTGAATTGTGATTGTTTCTACATGTTTTGGTAGTAAAATTCATGCATTTGTATACACACATGACAAATAGGGGTAGTATGGGTAGGATTGATTGTTTTAAAATAAATTTTGGTGGGAGGTGAGGTAGAATGAACTTGATTTTCCAAATCTCTGAGAACTCTTACAAAATGGAAAGTCTAGACAACAGAATACTTCAGAATAGCTAAAATGTTCCTTTAACTAGAATATGTGCTTCAATGGAGGCCTAGATTAGCACTTTTTCACACAATCTATGAGATTTTAACAAAAAGGCTATCGAGTTAGAAGACCCAATAAAACATCAAAATCTAAGATCAATCACGCCTGAGGTACACCTAGAGGCTTACAAACAATCTCTGTCAACAAATGAAAGAAAAGTGATTTTAAATCATTTATTTCACTCCCAGATGAAAGCTCTTCTGATAAATGAGATTGCAGATGCCACTAAACTGTCACAAGGATTGAGACCTATGTGATTAAGACATAGATTTTGATACAAGATTGCAGTAGGAACAAGAAAAACTATTTGCAGACATTTAGAAATGAAACAAACACATTTTTCTCAAGATCAACCCAGAATAACTTGAGTTTGATTAAATTTATCAGTAGGGGAAAGTTTCTAGAACAATATCAGAGCTTGTCAATGGTTGTACACTTGCAACCACCTTGACACGATCAAACTTAATACAAAAGAGATATACAGGTTTCTCAGATGGCTTCTCAAAAGACAGGCTTTGTCAAATTTTCCTCTTGGGAATTTTCTTCGACCTCTAATAACTCCAACCATTTGCATGAAAAATTTGTGCCATTTATAACATTTACAATCAAGCCCTTTTTTCCCAAAAAATCCAAACATTGAATGTACCAATCTCGCCATGATCTCTGATCACGATTCCCAGAATCAGATCTGTAAAATGTTTTCAGGTGCTCATGGGGCAGATCTCTTCAAAAATCTCAGCATTCAACTCCTTCATCTGGTAGAACACTCATCCTTTAACTCGCCAACCAATTTCACCCCTAATTTATCAAATATGGTTCCTTGCATACTCGAGAAAAAAAATGGAAAATCAGATTGAGACCAAGAGTCAGACCATTTTAATGGAAAAAGATGTCTCCAGATCTCCTCCACCAAAACTTAGATATCAAAATTAACTCTCCTCTTTGTTTGGCATGTAGGAAATACCAAGAAATCATGAAGACTCACACTTCTAGGAGTGTTTCAGTAAAAATGGGGGGAAAATCAGATTCAGACTTATAGTTGTCGTTGATCTTTACTTTGAATTTGGGCCATCCACGTGGAAGATTCAACTTTAAAATAGGCTCAGGGGTTTCCTTTGACTTTTTACAACCTTTTGAAAAAATGGAAAAAAATTCCATTTTTCTCCACACCTCCGCCCTTGAGAAATGAGCTTGACACATGTCCTAAGGTGGGTCCCAACAGAACTGTGGGATATTTCCCTTACTTTTGGAAAAGGGAAAATTATCCAGTTTTCCCAACAACTCCACCCTTAAAAATGGGTCTAACATTATGGGTCCCAACAGAACCGCACTTTTTTTCACTTTTAACTTTATCTCCCAAAAGGAAAAATTTCCAAATTTCCCCCAATAGTGCACACCTCCACCGTTGACTGGAGCAAGCTTTGACACGTTCCCTTTATTGGGCTCATGGGTCTTTTTGAGATTTTTAGTCATTTGAATATCAAGGGGCCAAAGATCCAAATTGCCCCTCATGGCCCGCCTCACCCACCTTTTGACATTTTCAAGGCAAACTTTGACTAATTCTTCATTGGGCTTCGCAGGCCTTTTTGAGATTTTAATCCTTTTAAGGAATAAGAGGAAAAAAATACAAGTTGCCTCCGAATGGTCTGCTTCCCTTTTTGACTTTTCAAACTGCTATGTGTCATAATGGCTGCATCTTGAGATTTTCCCCAAAATTTTGAGAATTTGAATGAGAGTGCAAGGCTTGCCACATTTCCTAGCCCAGCAAAATTTGTCTGGAAAGGCTTAAAGCGCAGTGGAGGGCGCCATGTGTCATGCTCCGAGGTAATCTCCTTTGGCCATTAAAAAGTCTAAGAAAAATGCAAAGTGAGCGGAGGCCTCCATGTGTCATTCTGGCACTTCTTTAAAATGAAACTCAAGGGTCGGTCCCCAAACATGCGTGGTTCCTCCATGTGTCCCAGATCTCCCAAATTTTTTTGAAAAAGGACTAAGTATGGCAAGACCCGGTGGAAACCTCCATGTGTCTCCCTGGCACATTTTCAAAATGATGCCCAAGTTTGAGACCTTGAAAGAGTGTGGGCTCGCCACGTGTCCCTATTCCCGCCAAACTGTATTAGCTGCATAAAAATTTTTTAAGTCTGAGAAAAGTAGTGGAAACCTCCACGTGTCCTCCCAATGCTACTCCAAGGCCAAACCAAAAACCAAATCCTCAAATGAGCATCATTCTTCCATGTGGACAAATTTTGGGTTAAAATTTTCCATAAATTTTAGGAGTGCCCCGCCAAGCCGCATCAAATCAAAAATGAACACGTGGACACCCTCGGGGTGAAAACAAGGAAATTTTCCCTGACCACTTAAATTTTCTTAAATTAGAGCCTGGCGGGGCCACGGGGTGAGTTCAAACTTTTTGCCAAAGTAGCCAAAAAGAACAAGTTCAAAAATAAACCCACCACACCCCATCCAATTAGAAGAAGCCACGTAAGCACCAAAAGAACCAATCAAAATTGAGTAGAGCCATAGGATCAAATTTTCCTTTTTGCCAAAAATGCAAAAAGTGATAAGTTAAAGCATTTGTCTGTCATCCCCTGACCAACCAAAAGAATCCAAGTGACCCTTGTCGATGTAAGGATGCAAATTTGACTAGGAGAAACATTCATCAAACCATAAAATGTAGAAAAAAAACCATTTGAGCCTAGAGATGAAAACATTTTCCAAGGACATAGGATTTAGAAATGTTGCAAGGCTCAAATATGCTCTTTAGAGCTACATCCATTCATTTTTCATCAAGTATCTGGGGTAAAAATGACAAGGGCAACAAATCCCAACTGTGGAAAATGGAAAGAACAAGAAAGCCTCAAGTTTTTTGAATGAACAGAGAACGGGAGACCCAAATTACAGACCCCCTTAGAGGATCAGAGAAACAAGGAGACAAATATGGACCCATACATGATCATCGGCTCAAGGAAAGATTAATTATGGCAACAAAAAAGGAAAGTAGAGACTTCCCAGGCACAACACGGGGGATAAAATATGACAGAGGCCATATATTGATGGATTGTAAAAGGAAAAATGGGGTGAGACTGTTTTGAGCACCAACACCTACGTTGTGTGGATCCACAATGGGGGTTACATAACGGAGTGAAAATGTCTTGGCCTTTGTCAAATATGGTGGGGATCTGCCCCTTATATTTTTCACTTCCCTTTATGAACTTGGTGATGGGTATTCGTCCCAGAAAGTTATCTCTGCTTTGCACGGTGGTTCTGTGGATGGCAGAAGCACTATTTCTAGGGATGATGTTTCTTATGGGAGAATCATTTCTGCTGGCGGAGCAGTTTTTGAGAGCTCCAATACAAGACAACTAGATTTTGGTGGTTCCAGCACCTCTTTGCAGCTAGATCTGAATCTTGGGAAAATGGGGAAAATTATTCTTACCTCTACCTTGGATATTGTTTGAGATGCAAAGGATGCATGCCATAAGCCTAAGGATATGAGAATTTTAACCTAGGTGCAATATGTGTTGGGTAAATTCTTGGCTAATAAGTGTGCTCTGATGGGGGGATAAGAAAACCTCTTCTCTCATATAAAAGTCATCAGTCCCTTGTTCAAGTATCTAGTGCACCGGTTCGTGGAAGTTTGGTGGTGTATGAGGCATTTCCTTGGGATGATCCTATGTTTTCTAAGTCCCAACCAAATATGTTGATTCATAAATCCCCCTCTCTTTTGTCTGTCAAGGATGCAGTTCAGGGGGGAGGTAATAGGAGTTGGGGTTTAATGGACTCCAAGCATTATACAGGCCTATGGCTTATACTAAATATATACTCCTCTGTGAGTTTTAGGAGATGAGGTGGTTCAATATGAAGAGAAACTCAAGAGGAATGGTATGATATGTCATTTCAACAACTTTTGCCTGGGGTTTCCTGCACGCTTGATGCATAGATTTTGAGTCATTGAGGGTCTTTGCTTGGAAGATAGGTTGGATATATTTCCTACTGCACGTGGGTTTTTCATTGTTGCTTTTCCTAGTGCTATTGATATGGATTTAATATTTGGAAAGGTTTGGGAATTTGACACCAATATGCTATTGATGAAACCCTGGTTTCCTCTTTTTAACCTAGTTTTTGACACCTTCCTTATTCAACTGGAGTGGATACGTATTCCCTACTTGCCCCTCTAATTCTGGTTGGAAAGTTGTTTAACTACCATTGGTAACACTTTAGCAAAATGTTTAGCTATTGACCCAAAAACCAAAGATTTTGAACACACCACTTATGCTAGAATCTTGGTTGATATAGATACTTTTGTAGATTTCCCTACTACTACTGAAATTAAAGATGAAGATAGAACTTGGATTCAAAACCTAGAATTACGAAGGGTTTCCCTTTAGATGTAGAACATGCTTCTCTCTTGGCCATTTAGCGGCAAAAATGTCACTTGGTTCATAAATATTCTAAAGGAAGAAGCTCCTGGTGGAAGAAATCTAATTCTAATCACATGGTAGTGAATGATCCATTAGTTAGTGATTTTGATTCTAATTATGAGAAAACGGCTGATCCAAAAGTGATGGAAGTGCAACATGTGTGTAAGGATGTTTAGGCTTATTCATTTGATTCCCATGACTTTGGGGAAAATAGTGAAGTTTTGATTCCAATCCATAATAATGAAAATGTAATCGTAATATGGAAGAGGCTTGGAAAGTTGTCACTCAGAAAAAGAAAGGCACAATCTCCCCTCTTAACATGTAGCTAAGATCCAAATGGAAGGGACTTTACTGAGATTGTTGTTGGTTTTATTGTATTGTTGTTTGTTTGTTTTTGTTGTTGTTTTGATCTTTGGTGTTGTTGGTAGAGGTTGGTTTGTCTTGATCCTCAATGTACTATATTTTTCTCCTCTATTATTGTATGGGGAAGGGTCCCCTTAACCCTTTTTCACCGTTAATTAAAAAAATGGATGGTGACAATTAAGTATAAGAGTTGACCCAAGACATATTTTGATTTATAATACATTTATATGTTGTGCCTTGAGTCTAGATAAGTCATTGTGTATATATGAGATACTGTAGATTTTGTGTTATAAATGATATTGGACTGTGCTGAACCAATCACCTGATGAACTATATTAGAAATAAAAAGTAGATCGTATTGTATCCTCAGAAAAATGTGATAACCAATGTATCTACCTTGATTGGGACTCTTAGAATGGGTCAAGGGCACCTGCGGGTGCAACATTAATTTGCTAATTAGGTAATCATGATTATCGTTAAATTTTTCATTTAGAAAAATTGTTTCGCATGGTCGTGATATAGTTCGTTGTAAGCTTCGCTTTTACTTTCTACTAGTATGTTGCATAAATTATTTTTCAACAATGCATCGTTGGTGGAAACTGACATCCTTAATAATGACCTACAAAATTTCATCAAGGGGACAGTCAAATACAAAAAAAGACACAGATATGCAAATGAGGGTTTGGATTGTCCTCAATTGTCAAACAAGTGATCTTACAACTAATCACTACACTAAATTTAATGAAGCAATGTAGGCATAGGAGTGTGTGTGTGTGTGTGTGTTAGGAACTGTGATCATAGGTGGCTCTTGTCGCTTTCCGCAGATGATGGTGAGAAAATTAGCTAGATATAAGTCAATTTGTCTTTTCAGATGTGTGCCATGTGCTTTATTTTTAGAGTTCCCCTCCTGATGAAGTGGTATGCATAAGAATGCAGTCCTTTTCCCTAAGTGTTTGGATGCTATGATGAATAAATTGAAATTCTCTTGATTAACCTTTGGATGCAACCTTAGGAGGTTATAGCTAACATGCAATATTGCATTGGTCCATTATGTATGATCAACATAACTTTAGATTTTATACTGAGTTCCTTACTCGAATTTCATAATTAACCATGGTGTGAAAACTACTAAAATGGATAAGTTGAAATCACAATGTGCTAGACACAGGACATCATGAGACTTAAAGTGGAGTACACATGAGGTTAGAGGTTCCTAGAGGCGACAGGGGCACCTGAAATTGGTGTGTTGGCTGATCGCTAGTGTCAAAACCATCAGTGTACCATGATCATGATGAAATCAAAGATGAATATACTGAGCTAGAAAAAGTGCAACTATGTTTTTCCCCATGTTCACACTAAGTGGGGGAATGTTAGGAAATATATTTTAGTTCTCTCATTATATTTTTTGGGTAGTATTATTATCTTAGCATAATGAATCATATAAGTAGTAGTTTGTAATCAGGACTGTACCATATACACCTAAGTGCATTAGTTTGTATCTATTAGTTCATTTTTGTAATAATAGCACTTACCATATATGCCATATTAATTGTTATAGAGTTAGAATATGACACCTCCTATATATGTTTATGTTATGTGGAATTTCAAGAATGAATTAGATTTGTAGTTAGAGGTTCTTCATTTGTTTTTATCATCCATAACCTGATACTATATTCTTTTTCCAATTTCCTTTTCCCCTTCCTTTCTTCTCCCAAAAATACACCAAGGTGATGGTAATAAGATTCATGTAGGCCATATTATTAAACCACATTTGTTTTTGTGCTTGAATCTAAAATTTTGTTGGTAGATTCATTCATTTTTTGATATATCAAGACCTTTTTGCACATTTTTTCCCTCATTTATGCACCTACAATAGGAGTAAAATATCTTGAAATTAATTCCTGACTCCACAGATCCCATAAGATAAACATATATTGATATCAATTCATGTTTAAATACATTGAGTTCACTTTTAGTCATTCCTCGAGATGATATGACAGAATTAGTAGTGAATATACGTAAACAATTTGGTTGAATATTTGGATGAGTGTCCTTACTAGGTGAACATCCCTAACAACATATTCTATACAATTCTTAGTTTACTATCTACTTATTACACCATCCAATAGAAATAAAAAGTTCATTTTTCATACATACATTTTGGCTGGTTTGAAATACAGATAAGAAGGCATTGATTTTAAAATGTTTGCATAAATGGAACACAAAGTTAATCCTCCCATTAAATATTATACATCCCTACAAATTAAAATAATAACTTACATTCCATGAATCAATATCTGGGGTGCCAACTTCAAGCCTTTATGGATGGCCTTTTATTTCCCACAACATGTCAATGAATTTGGTATTGATCCATGTCTTGTTGGATTTAGTTGGTTGTTTGCAAATATTTAAAATTTCCTCATTAGACACTTTCGAAGATAGTATCCACACTTTAGAAAAATTAAGTACAACATGGAAAGATATTTTTGAGTCATAAGTAGAAATTTCTTCTATATGGTAACATTGTCTTGACCGTCAATGATGTTGAAGTGGAAATATTCCTTTGATATAGTATATTTATTTAGAAGCTCAACCAAATATTTTGTGAATGTTTGGAAAGGAATAATAAAAAATTCTCTTTGTATTGGAATAAAATTTATTGATATTGAATATAACACCAAGTCCACATTCTCAACATTCAAGGGGTGATATTTATTCTTATCTATTGCAACATGACATTCCGTAACATCAATTGGTAAAACTTATTTATTGAAGAGAAATAATTCAAATTATTTATAGTGGAACGCTAAGTGTTTTCAAATATATTTCTTGACTTTTTCAACTTATTTAAATTAGATCTAACTATTTAATGAACCAAGGAAATGTTGAAATAGTTATGTTAGTTTCCAATCTTGCAAAATAGGTCATTTGAAGCATGTTCAATTGTTTTGCATAATTTGAAGTAAAAATAAAATTTTTTCTATTTAAGTGATGGCATACGATTGACTTAGTTTCATAGAGATACGATATTTTGAACACTATAATAATGCAAACATGAATATCATATGCATAATTGCAGTCTATTGCATATGATTATGTTAGAGTTCCTAAATTCTAACCATACATTATATAAGAGGTATTGTTGTTACACATTGATGAATGCATCATTTATTTCCTAAACAATGACACTCACGGTTCCATATTAAAATTAATATATTTATAAATTTCAGTGTTTATGTGATTAAATTGAGTTCATAAAGTGTCAGCATCAACCACTCTCAAAGCCACAACCATGCCTATTTCCTACTCCCTATTGTCCATTATAAACAATAGCCAAATATCCACGTAGAAGTTTTCTAGGGTGTGGATTTGAATAAACCATTCATCATAATGTTTCTTCCAACACTTGGACCCTTCAATAAAGGGCATTTATGTATATGGGGTTCTGACAAGTGAATACATGTAATCTATCAAAAAGATAAAATGGAAGTTTATTAGATGTTAAATATTACATGTAATGTTGGATATACATCTCAATATGAGATATATATTTAATGATCTTAAAACATGATTCATTTTCAAGGTTAAATAGTTAAATCCTTAGTAATGGATCGAAAAGAAAGTTAGGTTATGGTGCCATGTTAAATGTATACCATGTAAAATTTAAAGTTTTTTTCTTGACAACCTAACCCCCACTTGAAAACCTTCTTTCCCTATCATTATGATCCCTTCCTCCAGCCAACCTATACACTGTGTCATACTAATTCTAGTTGATAGGAACATGATAATAGGGTTTTTAAGTGTGTTTCATGTACAAGTAAGTATATCTAAGTATAATTGTGAGTATACTAAGTTTTGAGGTGAAATAGTTCTTGTAAATCACTAGATTGACTATTTTAAGCCATGTCGCTACATGATAACATCCTCAAGAAGATAATTGTGAGGAATCAAACCATATGGAGATTGTGTATAAGAGTATGTAAGAGAACTAGGGAAGTTTCAAAGAATTATGTGATAGCATGTGGTGTTGGGATCCATTAAATAAAATCTTGGTTATTGAGGATCTATATGGAATGTGAGCTACAATAGAGAAAGTGAAATTTTTGTTGATATTTCGGAAGTTCTGAGAGGATTTAAAATACAAAAAAATATTCAATGGAAATATCTTTGAATTCACTACATGGTGGATACATCAGTTTTGGTCCAATCCTTCACCATCCTTTGTGATAGTCAATGTTATTGTCATGTCGGCTTTGTGATAAGAGAGTGAATCATCCTAAAAATTAAATATTAAGCTTCACTACTCCAAATACGGGCCAGTTTTAGTTTTATTGGAACACATGAATTTCTATGATTCAAAAGAAATTGTCCCAGAAAAAAAGCTCATTTGTGGGCTTGTCAACTTGTGTGGGAGGATTTTTTATTACAAAATAATAAATTGGATTGTATGAAATATTTGATAATGAGAAACATGATGGAAATTTTCTCTCTGTCTCCGTCGGGGATTATCTCAAAGTAAATGGTCACCTTTTTCAAAACACATGATAATTTTTAACCTTTGCATCATATTGTGACAAAGTCTCAAGATCTTTCCTCATAGAAACACGGAGGAAAAATTCATGCTTACAGAGGAGTGGAATTTTAATTGTGACTCAAGTGAGAGGGAAGCCCTCTCAGTTCCTATTTTTGGTCTCAAAGTGCATATTGGTCATCAATGTTCGCGAGGTGACATAATCAAGGATCATCATGGTTGCATTATGCAGACAAGTACATCGAGTTCATTTCACATAATTGATTGATCAAGACTTGGCATGGTAGTGTTTTATAGATTGGAAGGTTTTTTCAAGATGGGGAAGGAATTCTTCATTGGTATCAATGGTCCACTCATCAATTTATTCTCACTTCTTCTCTCATTGTACCAAACACAAGGTGTAATTATTGACCATTCAAAAGGAGACTTCTCGAGGTGTGGAATAGTTCTAGGATCTAAAGTTCATCATTTGATTAGATCATTTAACTGGATCATCTCAAGATTGGATCTTATTCACAATCAGAGCTTATTCATCCTTCTTCATTCAAGCTTGGATCTTCTCAGGTCTATCTCTTTCTTCTCTTTCTCTCTCTAGGATTATATTTCTTCATTGAGAATAAAGTTGTAAAAAGTGACTTTAAGTAATTTAAATTCCTATTTCTTAATTGATGGTTGCACTTTAATTCAAAAGGTCATAAGATAATATCAAGAGTTACATTGTAAATGTATAAATTGGGAGAGCCTCCTCATTTCAAAGGATGTTTATTATTGTTTACTAGCTTCCATATTCTCTCTAGGAATAAGTGATCAAATTTCCTCTAACTATTTTCCTATGTTTTTTATCCATCTTAACTACACTCCATGACCATGAACTTGTTGAATACTATGCATTGAGATTTTATGTTTTATGTGTTTTGTTTCTTATTTAATCTCACGGTGTCTTATCATTGTATTCATGGATATATTATGGTTTTGAAACAATAAACTCTAATATAATATTAATTTTACAAAACCCCCCCTTTGTTATTCTCTTCACTTTTCTCTTTCAAGCTATTTTCCTCCCTTGTAGTTTATACAATTAGTTTACCAAATGTGTAGCGAAGAACCCCTGTGTGATCCCCGATTGAAATACCACCCCCATTTTATAGAATAGTGTACATATTTTTGATTTTTTCAATAAATGAAGCTGCCCCATTCAAATAGAGGGACCTAGTCCTACAGAGTTGGTTAAATATCCTAATTTTTCCTTGTGGCGAATTATTTTGCCAATATTTTTTTGCACCCACTATGTGGTGGACTTAGTACATCTGCATTCAATATCAATTCCACAAAATCCATAAAAATTTTATATTTGAAAAATAAAAAACCATAAAAAAAATAAAACATAAAATCCATTGCTAAAAAAACCAATGTTTGTTTTCACAAGTGATAGTTCGTATTGCATAATGTTCTTTCATATTCTTGTTTCAAGATTTCTGAAAACTTGTTGAAAGAATATATATCATGCTGAGTGGATTGAGAGTAATTATTGACCTTACTTTTGAGACATTACAAAATCAGTAAGAAGAAATTAGATATAATCCATACTACTTCAAGCTCAATCTCCATCCTCATTTCATTCATCAAGTGTTACTCCTAGAAATCCTATCCAAAATCCTACTGATACTCATGTTACAAATCCTCTTGATTCTCCCATATTTCAACCACCATTGAATTTTGAATTCCTAAGTGAGGAAGAACAAGAAAAACAAGAGGAAGAATTTGGAGAACAAATTGTTGAAGAATAAGAAGAAGGTGAACTTGACATGGCAGCACAACAACTTATCCCTTGGGGACAAAACACTGGCCTATTGGATTTGGCTCAACTATTTAGTGAACTTGTTGGAGGTTCAATTAAAATTTTCCTAAAATTTAGAGGCGATGGTAAATAACATCTAGATGAACATATCATCACATTTATAACTACAAGTGGTGTGTTGGGAGTTCTCAGTAATATGTCTATGTTATCTTGTTCGTTAAATCATTTAAAGATGGTGTTGTTGATTATTTTTATCATTTTCCAAGAGTATTCATTACATGTTGGGCTCAAATGAAAATAAAAATCAAATCTAGATTCAATCTGGTAGAATATTTTCATTCCCTCCTTGCTCAATTGACACAAATGAATAAATAACCTCAAGAATTCATGAAATACTTCGTGGAAGAGTTCAACAAGATTCCTACCATCTATTTTCCTATTGTAGTTAATTTTAAAAGGTTCTTCGTGAATGCCCAGATTCCTAAAGTGAGTTTCTTTCTACGAAGAGTTCAACCAAGATATTTTAACCATGCTCAATAAATTTCCATTGATGTGGAAGGTGACCTCATCTTGTCAGGAAAGATCGAGAATCATTCAATAAGGGATAAGGTTGAGAACCCCAAAGATGAGAGAATTGATTCATTGTTGCAGATATTGACGAATGAATTGAGAATATTAAATAAGGAGGCTTCCCAAGAACATCCCATCAAAATCAGATAATGAACAAAATGACAGGAACACCTTGAATACATACCTTGGAAGCTCCACTAGTGAATGCAATTTGTTGAACCCTAGAAGATGAATAAGGATTTAAACAAGAAGGTGAGGACAACAATGTCCTATAGGTTGATGAAGTGGAAGAGGATGAAAAAATCATATTTTTTGAATATTTAGGATGTGAAGAATATGTTGAAAATCATGCACCTAGATTCTCTTGTGCATTATTCACCCTCTCTCAATCCCAAAAAGGAGCTTCCTCCTCTACTGCTCCTAAAATGAAGAATAAAGAATATCCTCATGTGGCAACTTTACAAAAAAAAAATCAGTCAAGGATTTCCACTTCCACCCTCCATGGAGTCTGAAATGGAGAGACCAGATCCCGTGGCAAGTAATATGCCACATGTTATTCCATGTAAGTCTCTTAGTGCTCCTTACAATTCTGATTCAGTTTGTATGAGAGATATCCTTTGAGATCTTCTGGTGTGCCTTGAAAATCCATCTTTTCTCCTCAATCATCTTCTCATTTTACCTTACCTTCATACACCCCTTTTGATATCATAGAACATATGAACAAGTCCAAAGTTCAGATTTATGAATCTCATTATTTGCAGAATCACATAAAAGAATTTGGCAACCTTTTCTGTCATATCAAGGGTAGTGGTTCAAATCCCAATGCTATGACTACTAGCTCTAAAGGACTACTACCAATTCCACCTACTCCTCCATCGTAGAACATGTTTTTTTGTGAGTGCATCAAATACCTATAATATTGAACTTTTATATCTCTCCCTTCTCATGGGAAGATACCTATTGAATAATTGTATTATAATTTCAGGTGCTTCTGACAAATTTAATTCTCATAAAATTTTCCAATTCTCTTTGACTTACCTTGACACAGGATAGTGACTCTTGTTAGTCCATAGAGTCAAAGTAAGTCCTAATTGTGGGGAATTTCAAGGATTTATAGGTGGCTCTCTTCGAATTTTTGAGTAAGAAGGTGTTATTGACTATCTTCATGGCAGACATTCTGACATCATTTATAATGGTGTTGAGCAGAAGCTTCTGCTGAGACTTGGGAGGTAAAATCCAGATGAATTGGTCTTCCGTAACCATTTTGGTTAAGCGAGATATGGAAATTTACTTCCAGAAAAAAAAAATGATATATACGGTGCAAAATTCAGGAAATCCAAGAGCTAACATATTATACCAAGATATCAGAATAGGAATTATTTCATAACATTCAAACAGAAGGATGAAATTTCTATCTTTATAGGACCAATAATTTCTTTCTGATGGGGTATTGATCGTGAAAAAACATGGAGAAATATTGAATTACAAAAGGACAACCCTGAATTTCCATATGATATAGGCCACAAAGAAGACAAAGTGATTCTTGATGATTTCCAAGAAAAAAAAAATACCAATGCATTTTTTCATGAAGAAGAGGTGTTTTCATTCCTATTAGAAGATGAATATTTTCTTCATCATGTCATGCATGGAAGAGAAATGAAAATTTGTCATGAGCATTATAAATATTTGAAATAGGATTTCGTACAAGAAAGGCTGAGAGTTGTAGAAGAAACTGAAGATCCTTAACTTAGCATTGAACTCCTAATGCAAGCCATGAAATTACAAGATAGGTATGAATCTGATTATCACTCCTCAATTGATTAAAAAAAATCATGATAAAATAGATCAAGATGAAAACTTAGATATCTCTCATGAGACAATGGTTTATAGATGTGACGATGAAAGTGAATTTTTATCTTTTCCATTTGAAGAAGAAAATTCTCTTTATGATGAAAAAATTGAAACAAAGAGTTTTGAGTCCTTCAGAGATGAGACTTCCCACCACAAAGAATTAGTGGAATGCAATGAGCTTTAGAGATGATGAATTAAATCTTCCAAATTATCTCCTTGAATTTCAAAATGAAGATTCTTCAAATGAATGCGAAGGTGAGATTTTAGCAGTTTTGAAAGAAGAGTATGTGCAAGAAATCTAGAAAGTTACAGAAGAAACATAATAGTCATAGCTCATTTTTGATATCTTGACTCATTCCATGGCCATACAAGATAAGTATGAAGCCAATATTTATTCTCCACTTGGTGCCCAAAATTTTCATGATATAACAGAACAAAAGGATGGACTCATTGCTTCTCTTTAAAAATGTGTTAGTAAGTGTGAATACAGAAAGATAAATACTTAGAGAATTTATGAATTCCAATTAAAAATAAGCCTTGGGGTAGTGGTGAAATGCAAAGTACTAAACCAAAAATGTCGGTGAACAAATAATTTACAATATGAGATTGATGGAATTTTTTAGCGAGGCTCTGAGCATCAAAGTAACTATGTAGGCTCATTCATCCCAAGTATACAGATATTCATGAAAGCAACTAGCTTTCATATACAGTTGAGAAAAGGAGGCCAAATCCTCGAACCAGTCAATGGATTTTCATAACATTATCACCCTTTGTTACCCATTTAGGGGTGACATCTGAAGAGATAAGTGCTTCAGTGAAAATGGATTGTCCCCCACATGTACCATAGCTGATTTTAGGTTGTGTTTTTCCCTTCTTAGTGTAATAAAAATTTAATTAGATCTTATTACAAAGTAAATATTGTAATATATGATATTCAAATGCTAAGGTATAATAAAGAAATAAGTAATAAAGCATGTAAAATATATAACCCTAAGAAAGATTAAGAATTAAGAGGACTTATCTTATTTTTGAATGGATAGGAAGTGATTTGGGTAGGTGTGATAGCTGAAAATATAGAAGATAGGGTCATAACTAGTCACTATAAATTTTGGAGCTCATAGATAATGTTGAACATGGGTGCGTATAACTAGATAGGGGCACCTAGGTTCTGGAGACTACTTCTGAGAACCTATGATTGCACAGATGCTCATAATCAATTTCTCATTGTATCGATAAGGTTTTGCTATTTTTCCCTATTGATCAAATGATATTCCCTCCTTGGTCGTTGATTATACCTACAACTTGAAAAAGAGAATTTCACTTGCACAAGCCCACAAACCACATCAAACCTAAAAATAAAAATGTAGAATGGGGAGTCATACTGACCCCGGTGGTCACTCAAAGAGTTAACTTATGACCAAGTACTACACTACATCTCAGTATCCATGTAGTTCTTGTGATTGTATGTAGAAATTGTGCCCTAGGATTCCCATGTGCAAGTTACACAATGATAATAGGATAGATCTAGAATGTAGCAATGTAATAGTATGTGTGGATGGATTAGAATTGAATTTCCATTCCTATGTAATGTATGCATAGTATACATACCTTGTCCCTTGAATGGATGCTTGATGGATGCTTTGAAATGATTTTGGTTCCTTTTGAATGCAAGCTTAGGTAATAATAGTAATGCTTTGTTCTTGTTCCTTCATTTTGAAAACATAACTATGTATCTATATGATGTGGGGTCCATGATTTACATTTTCCAAAATCATCTTCGTCATGTTAAAAATATGGCTTACACCACAAAAATCCCATAGGATTCATGTATCATTAGGCATTCTTGCTAGGTGTGTTTTATAGAACCAATCCAAAGAAATAGAATGATACATTACTTCATATTAGATCCTGAAAACTGAATTATTGCATACCTTGTACCACATTGAATTTATATTTATCAGTGGATGCATCATCCATAACCTTCACATACATCCAAAAGTTGCAATCTTGAAAGTAAATTGAGTCCCACAAAGCCATGGAAATTTTATTCATACAATCTTGAAAATAACATCTAGTTCGCTTATCAGCATTACACCTTAAGCATCAAACTGAAATTATCTTCTTCTAGGAATTGTCAATGATCTTGTCTTCATGAGTGTTTCTTAGCCCCCAAGAGTGTTTTATAAAAAAATAATATTGATTATTCACCGTGTGGTTAGAATGCACAAAAAACCCTCTATGATTTCTCATAAATTTCCTTTCAATCCAAGTGAAAGAAATGATATTTATATTGATCTTCCGAAGACCACCCATATCAAAGTGAATCTTGACCTTGAATAAAAGAAAAAACATTCCCATAGTTGTCTTTAACATGCTTTTGAGTTTATTTCCCATGATGAAAAAATTATCCCAACGATATAAGAGGAATTAACAAATTTGAAAATGATCATTACTATCATAGCTTAGGTTGTCCTCAACATGTTCACCTTATTTTTCCATATGAGGAATGATTGAGATATCTTCTACACTTCCAATCTTGTGACTCATAAGTTTTGAGTTAGAATCAACCTTTTCATTCACCTTAGATTCAATGAATGAAGCTCTTTCCACCTCGGTTTGATCAACATTTTGTTGACACATGCATGGGAAATCTTCATGGTTTTTTCAGAAGTCATGTACATCATCAACTCACCTCTTAATAAATGTTGTTATGAAAAATATAGCAAGTTGAGCATTCTCATTATCACCCAGAGATTGGGCTTCAACCACTAACCCTCGTCCATGATTTAGCACATCATATTTCCCTTTTTTCTTGGGCTCATGCTTCATGGTTTCTTCATTAAACACATGCCCCTTCACACTACTCTCCTGAAAATCAGTCAATGACTCATTGCTAGGAAGGGTGATAAGTACTTCTAGGGATTCTATGGGTTACTCCCTCTCAATGCCCAACAACTCAAAGTGTTCTTCTTCTTCCTTGATCACAATGGATGGATTCTTTGCCTCTAGGACAGTAACATATTTCCCATTTTCCTTGGGCATACCTCAAGGTTTAGACTTTGGTTTGATTCCCACTTTACCTTCTTCAACCCTATGAACTCAGCGAGTGATATAACATCACAAATATTCTTTGGAAGAGCCCTATAATCCTCATAGATGCCCAGAATTTTGTGACCCACTGAATTTCATGTTTCAACCACCAGAATGAATTTATTTCTTGGGAGGAAGGTAGGCCAAAATGACCTAGATGAAGAATCACACACGATTCTTAGTGGTTGAATATTATTACTTGCCCTTGAAGAACTTCCTTCACTATTTAGGTTTTCCATGGCATGAATCAACTGTGTCATCCTATTTTCAAATCTTTCTTTCCCTCAAGAAAACCTTTGAAACCTAACATCATAAAAATGTATGTTCACCATTTATCTTCTCCTTCTGCATGAAATCCTCCAAGATGTGAGGATCGAATATATGATACCATTGTAATGTCCCTTTCTAGCGCTGAAACTGAAAAAAAGGAAATAGCACAAACTCAAATGAGAGTTATCTAATTTTTATAACAGATGAAACCCTAGTAGAAAATTAAACGTACACTTTTAGGGATTTAAAAATCCTCCAAACAAGCTAAAAATAGGTGTATAAATCCTCATAAATATTATATTGAATCAATGTAATAAACACTAAGCCAAAGTAATTCAAAACATGTACAAATTATGAAATTGTACCCAACTGTAATTAAATCAATGACAACATAAATACAACTCACAATAAGGGATACAAAGGGAGATTCCAATCCAAAAAAATATTATAAAATTATGAAATTAATCTTATAAATTATAAGGAAGATGAATATCAACTCTAATTGTAAGGATGTGGCCTAGAAAACACTCAACTCCTATTCTAACCAATTCGTTACCTTAGGAGACGATCAAAAATTGATGTAAGAACCTTAGTAGCTCTTCATCTATCAAACCCTAACTAAAAACCAACATCACTTTTCTCAAGGCCCTTAAGAACGACTAATTGAAGAGTTTTCGTTCTTCAATTGAACAAAGAGGGGTTTCATCCTCCTTGTATGCCACACCAAAGGATTTGTGGCCTCTAGTGAAAAGAAATTGAGCAATAAGCCCAAAAACAAAGAAAGTATATTTTTATGACAAGATGATGCCCAAAAGGAGTCCAAACGACCCATTTTATACCCTTTTGGTGGTGTCAAAACCAATAAGAGAGTATTCCCTCATGACCAACCTCATAAGGATGTTTTATTTTAACTTTATCTTTGGATTTTCACCTCTTCAACCCAGGCGACATGACTTATGAGAGAAACTATGAAAAAGAATGCAAATGGTCACAAAAATACTGAAAAACATGATAAAAATTTCCCTTTTTCACTTCCTTCTTGTTACTCTCGTTCTTGCTTCGTTGACCCTGTTGCTAAGCGTTGAACTTTGTGTGTGCTCTCGTGGTTCATTAGTTGGCTTCGACCTCGTTACAGAGGAAGAATTAGCATCCTTCCTCTCTGTCTTGCCTCCTCGTGTCGTTGTCAATGCTTCTTGTGGTGGGCCTTCGTAGCATCCTTTGCGATTATTCTATTAAAGGAAAATTGTGTTCTTAAATCTTAATAGGTTGCTTAAATGACGTTTTGGTGCCATAGCTCTAATAGAATATCAAAAAAAAATTAGGATATTTAGGGCGTGTTCTTTTAAAAGAAATACATACATACATATATATATATATATATATATATATATATATATATATATATATAATATTATTATAAATCATTGATCATTGATTATCATTATTAATTGTCGATCTTGACTGTCAACATTATTAATATTGTTAATAATTATGGTTAAGCTATAAACATGATAATAATAATAATAATTATTATTATTATTATTATTTCACTGTCGATCAGACGACTATTTTTTCTATTATGAGTTGTTAGCAATATTTTATTAATTATATTAATGCTATTTTATTTAATTGTCGATCGTTCCCATCGAGAGAGCCTCGATTCAAGCAAAGGAGGAGGATACCCCATTAATGGTGCCATGGTTTATGCGAATTGGTCCTTATTCCATGGTTGTATTTGAAACTCTAACCACCAGCTTTCCCCCCTCCCCTTTTCTCCAAGCTTACCTTAATTTTTTTTAAAATATCTATTTATTGGTAAACTTGTGGATGTAACCACCTCCTTTGGACATGTTTTAAGGTGCGTCCCACCATTTAATATCCTTTGTTGGCCACTCACTCTACTTTTATTGCTTATTTATGACATGTTTATCATTGGTGGAAGTCATGCTTGGCATGGGGAAGAAGTTTATCCAAACTGCATGTTTTGGTCCTTTGTTGGAGGGAGGTAGGTGGAATCAATGGCCACCTACCATTCCTTTATTTCTAACTCATTATAACCTTGCTCTATCTAGTAAATGCAAGTTTGCATCACTTCTTCTTGCTCGCTAGCCACTTCCCTCTTTTATTCATTCACTTTTGTATTTTGTTCTTGTTCTGGGATGTGGTGTCTGGTTGCGCCATGTCTGGCCGTGTCAGCTGCTTTAGGGGGAAAGTGTTACTATGGAGGGTAGCTAGGATAAGATGTGAATATCAAGGCAAAGTGCGAATGGACAAGAGTAGGGCCTTCCTACATGGCTGCAACAGCATTCTTCCCCTACCGATGCCAAAACGTGACTGTGTTTAGGGTTCGATCCTCCTGTAGGCCAAAGCAGGTGAAAATTTCTAAAGAGTGTAATATTGCTGGAGCCCAGTGGACATTGTTTTTGCTATCTAGGAGTTTAGTCAAGCATGTTAAAAAACTACCATTAGATTTTTTATGCCATTTTTAACAATATTATGAGATGAATTAATTCTATGTGCTGAAATGGAAATTTGATTGGGTTATTTGGTTGTCTCCCAATCTCTCGTAGCCTCTAGGAACTATTCCCTATTTACATTACGACTTGTTACATTTAGTTATTGCTTAAGGAAATGTTCACAATAGTCCTTGTTTGGATTATGGGACTATTTTATTATGTGTTCTCTTCTTTCTAGGTAATGTCGATGACCATCATTATGAATTTCAGTATGAGACAGATAATCCATATTAGTGGAGGATATTCTCTTATTTATTTTATTTCATGAAGAAACATGGTTAAATATTTAAGTTTCTATTAATGCGCTGAGCGGAGTCAGCATGCTGCGACTATCCCCACAACTTGTTCTCATAAAAAATAATAGGATTAAAAAGAAAAGACAAGGAAAAAAACGAAAAACACGATTAGGGGGAGGCTGAACTAGGTATCTTTTAAGCCCTGTCTAAATGGTAGATTGAAGTATTTAATTTGGTAATTATATTCGAGTTAATATATTTTGGGTTCTCCACTAAATAAAATAATTATTAAATGTTTAAACCTGGGAAAACAACATTTTACAATAGAATTCTCCTCTGTCTTACACGTTTTGAGCATTTATGATTTCAACCGTTGCCAAATTGAGGAAGTAAGTTGATTGATTTATCAGGGTAAAAAGATTATAGTTTTTTTTGTTTACCATCAATTTCATCTGGGTTGGAAGCTACTGGTTCACTGGGCCACCCTATAGAGAGGACTAACTTCAAGAAAATTAATATTTACCCCCCTTTTATCCTTAAACCTACTGAGTAATTGATGTGGGGCATAGTTACCAAATACGGCCGTATTTTAGGATTTTTCCGTACTTTTGCGTTTTGCAGTGTCCACCATTTGGAACTCCGAAATTTTCGGGATTTGATTTTAAAAAATTAGAAAAAGCAGAAACTTAGGGAACCAAAACCTGTAAAAGCCAAAAAGTGAGGAATTACAGGGAATTGAGGGAATTTGTTAGAATTTTCTATTTTTATAGTAGCCCGCACCATATTAATTAAGGGCAGTTAGAGAGTGGAAGTGCATAGTGAGCACCATATTAATTAATTATCATATTTTTTATATATACAAATTACCGTATTTATCATATTTTTTCTATAGACCATTTTTATTCCATATTTTGTGTCCACCATTTAATACTCTCCGCACGAAAGTTGCTACTATGATTTGAGGAAAGTGCTTACATTTGTAAGGGCATGACGCGTTACAATTTGTAAATTTTTAATTTTGATTGGTATTTGGTTAATATGTTCAAGGAAGTGAGTATTACCTTATCTATGTCGAGCATGTGATTTATCTTGGTTGTAATACAAATTTTTGACTCATGTACAATCGTGTGCATTAGGGTTAGCTCATCATAGAAAACCGAAAAGGGGTACATCCTTGGTAATTTAGAAGTTGTAGATTAAATTAGATTGTTTGATTAGCTCAATACGGGTTATTTATTTGATCGTACGTGATGTCTGATTATGTAGGGCATGATAAAATAATTAGAATATTTGAACCTATTTTGGTTTGAAGTTTCCTCCATATTCCCTGTTGCAAAGGAAACGAGTGCCAGACTATTGTGAGGTTAATTTCTATTTCGAAAGTGTTGAATAATGTGTTAAGTAAATAATGTTAAAATTATGAATCTAAATCTATTAGATCTGATGATTTATTTAGGGAATTGTTGATTGATGTTTGAATATTGGATTTTATTCAAATAATATATATGATTACATGATTAAAATCCCAATACATTACACACTCTTATTTGAACCTATCAGGGCTTTGAATCCTAATATAATGATGGGTAGACTTTTGTTCTTAAAATAATGTTCATAACGGGTTCTTTTGGATCCTCGCTTGACTTTTGTTTTGGTATTATTCCTAGTATGATTAATGATGTTGTTAGTGAATTTTCGTTTTGGAGTTGTATCTCCCTTTTCATTAAATAGAAGGTCCTTTTCATGATATTGTTAATAGTTGCACTCTTATCCTATGTGTAGTATTTAACATGCTGAGCTCCCATGAACTAACCTAACGTAATAATTGTGCAGATAAATTTCAGGAGTAGAAAAAAAAGGGACGAACTATCTAGTGGAAAATTTGCATCCGGTATTGATAACAAAGCCCTTTTTCTCAAATCCTTAATCTATCGAATGGTCCTACTATAGAAATTGCTCGCGAAAAATCATAAGGAGTTAGTATGCTAGTAACTATGTAATTGCTGATGTAAAGTTGTCTTTTCTTTTGTTTACTAAGGTAACAACTTCTGAAACATTTCGGTGAAGAGATTAAAATGAATTCTTTGTTGTTATAAGTATCTTGTTATGTGCCTCCAATTTTTTGAAGGAAGTTTTGGCGTTGTTATGACCAACATTGTTCTAACTATTTAAATCTGAATCAAGGTGCCAAAAAATTTTAGCTACCTTTGGTGTGAGTCATTTTGGATAGGGAACTTGGCTTTCATGAAAATAATAATAATAATAATAATAATGGTATACACATTAGAGATGATAACTCTGAGTGGTAAACCCTTCTAGAGTAGGGCAGTAATGTAATGTTAGGCATAATATGATGTTGTTACAATCCTTATAATGGTCTTAGAAATATATGCATTGAATTATATATGATGTTGTAAACAAGTTGGTGAAGTAATGGGTTCTTAAGTGGAATAAAGGAAACTATCATCTTGTGTCAAAAAATATATACCTTATTACTCTCAATCTATGTTGGTAGTTTCACCTTTTGAGTTGTTGGGATGTAAATGATATTAAGTTGTAAATTAATGTAAGTAAATTTAAAAGTTAACGAGGTCATGCTAAATGGGGTAGTTGGTTAGGAAAACACCACAAACTAGCTTATCAAGTTATAAACTCTAAATTGTAATCATTAACAAATTTTTCTTCTATTCTTACGCTTAATTGCACCTCCTACCTTAAGCAAATAAGGGTCCAAGTTTGTGAGGTTTTTATAGCCGGTATGCTTGGTTTCATCGCCGTAAACCTGTCTTTTAGAGATGGCATAATTATACCTTACCCTGGCATGTATTGTTTCCCCTTAGGTTTGGATGTTGTGTATGCCGTAAGGATAATGTCGTCTTCTAGGGTAGTGCCTTCAAAAAACCAACTTATTTCATATTTTAAAACCCTCTTGGACGATCACCTATTTTTTTCTAAGACCGTCAACTATTCCGGGATGCCACCTTAAGAGTTAGAATCACTTTTTAACTCGTTATCCAAATTGTTTCCCAAATTGGATTTATGCATCATTAATTATGTTACTGGTGAACCTTATCAAACCTTGAGTGGTGGTAAGTCATAGAGTTGTAACCTATTTCAGTGTGCTATGAGAGGAGCATGTTAGGATGTTTTCCCTTAGAAGTGAATCCTAGAGATTTTTTTTAAGTAGCCTTGAGGGTATTTGTATATAATATAATATCATGTCATCTCATGATATTATATTATATACAAATACCCTCATGGTAGCCTGGAGGGTATGCACGAGGGTATTTGTATATAATATAATATCATGTCATCTCTCATATATATTTTGCATACTTCAATGTGATAAGAATGAACTGCCAAATAAAAAAGATACATGATACTTAAGTCCTTATAATCAATATTGGATTCAACAAGATGATTATTTTTTAATTTGTTTTAGTATATTGTCTTTCATTACAACAAGAGTATGACAAGGATAAAATAGGGGAGACACAAGACAAACAACTTCCAGTTGTTGCATTTATTCAAGTAATTATATGTAAAATACAAATAGGTGAATTTTTCTCTCATGCGAAAATTCATAACGTAATCTCTCCATTTCTTACATTGTTGGCAGTGAAAAACAAACTTCTAAACAATAACAATTTTCTTATACTCAAGCATTCTTCACAGAAAACAATCATTTCGCAATTCCTTTATAATGTTTTGTGAGATCTTGCAAAATGTGTTAAATATAAGATAGTGAACAATCGTTGGTATGCTTCCCCTTTAATGTTGTCATCACAAGTGAGTAGAGCTCTTTCAATCAAATTATAACATCCCATTGATATTGCAATATAAAATTTTCATAATCAAGACTTAAGTAAATTCAACATACCATTTAAGTATTTCAAAAATACCATAGCAAGCCTTATTCTGTAGGAATCAATTCGTACATATTTCACAGATTACATTCAAACCTTGCTCAAAAAGGTGAAAACCTTAGTTTGAGTGAGCATATGTGCTTGCATCCATATGACCAACATGTTGATGACATGATATACTCTTACCCAAGCCCTAAACCAACCCATACAAACAATCAGAGAATGGAAACACTATCACACCACGAGAGTTGAGAAATCCTCATTTAAGAGGTGATCAACCAAGAAACCTTCTATTAGAAGCACACAAACATGCACAAAACAACATATGAATCTATATACTTAAGCACTTTGAACATATGTCAACCACCACCATGTTACTTACACCAGAGATAATTTCATCCAACAAGTTCACTCTTTGAAATCAAGAACTCATAACATTTTTCAAGATAGTGAAGAGGGTTAGCATGTCTGTAACAAAAGATAAAACCAATGCCCTATAGGCTCCAGCTTCAACTCTATCTACTGCCTGCTTTCTCCTATTCAAGCTCTTAGTTCTACCACAAAGTTCAGATTTCCCCTCAGTCTAGATCGCTTCCTCCATTATGCCTTCACAATACAACTTTGTGGGCACACCCTGGTTGGGTTTTTGAAAATAAATACCACCGTCAACAACAGTTGACTTGGAGTTGCATTGAATGCAATGAGTTCCTCAAATTCCCCATAATTTCTAGCTAAATAAAACCCTATCTTTTCCACCATGTCTAGATTAAATGATTAATTAAATATAGCTTCCATAAACTGGAATCACTTAGGAATGCGACAGAATTGAAGTTCCAATGCAAAGGTCACATGCAAGGGGTTCTGCACAATGTAACTAATAATGAAACAACCACGAAATAGAAAAGAGTTCCTTCATAGAAAACTAACTGGTGTGTCGTTGTTATGCTCTCCTCTAAATGGCCAACCATCACATTACATTTTGGAAAACAAAATCTATTGTTTCCCACAATGCACAATGAAAGGCTGAAAAGGTCAACCTCTCCTTTAAGTGGATCCCAAGAAAACTCAAAATTATTTTTAACCACTTGTCGGGTCTGAGACCCTCGATGCCATGTTGGAATCATCATTTCTTGCAAGTTAAATAAAACAATTTCTAGCCAATGATGATGTTAATCAAGCATTTCGTGGCATGGTCTAAATGTTTTAGAGTAAAACAATATAATAGGATATATGATGCTATGATTCCAACTACGTACAACATCCTAATGGATAATCCCCTTACAAACCTTTATTCACACAAAGTATTAAAATGAGCATTGACCTTCCATCAGCAAGTTTCATCATATAACCATTCAAATTTATATAGCTATAAGAAATGTAATCCACTCAAAGGTCAATGCAAACAATGTTCAATGATAAAAATAAAGTCAAAGGTAATACTCAATTAATATCTCAATATAATGATTATTAAATAATCATATCATTAAGGTCAAAAAGGTTCAACAAGGCCCACAATTCTTGCATGTGAAGGTCAAATATTGAATGTCACTTACACACATTACAATGCCATATTCTATAAGGATCTAAAGCCAAAGTATTGTTATTCATTTGATATCAATGTCAGGGTCATGATGACCATCATGGTCCATAACGAAATAATTATGCATAAAGAAGAGACCCTAAGCCTACCAAAACATGTAAAGGAATAATGATCCTAAATCATTATATTCATAATGCCCCTAAGTAATGTCATGATGTAGAGTTATAGAACTGAAATCATGGATGCCAATATCATTCATATAATATTATGCATCTCACATAATCTAACCACATTTTTATGACAACCATATTCCATATATCAAGTGTTGTATCACATAATCAAAGGTGCTCTTAGGGATATCCATGGCCATCAAAGAGAAGAAACAAGAGTTCAAAAGATATAACCTAAAATTCTTCAAAGCTCTTACCATTGCATAAGAATGCTTTTGCGAGCTAATAATTGTGACAATAAACTCAACATCGAATGAAAACTTACACCATTAATCAATATTTAAAATAGATTAAAAGAATTGTGTTTGCCAAATAATACAGCCTCATAGATGTCAAATCTGGGGAACCCAAAAATGGGATGTGACACGTTGCCAATTACATTTGTTAGAAAACTTCAAGGCCTTTTCAACAATCCCATTTGTGCATATCCTATAAACATTGTAGTCCAAGAAACTGCATTTCTTTCAGGCATTTTTCCAACTGTTTGTGTGCCTTATTAATGCTTCCATATTTTACACACATATCTACCAGGGCACTTGTACCTACAACATCTAATTGTAGTTGTTTCTCCATAATTCTTTGGTGGATATCCATACCCTATTTCAATGCTCCTATTTTTGGAAGAGGTTGGAAATATGCTAGCAAAGGTGAACTAATCATTGGAAACCTAGTAGTAGCATTTAGTGAGGCATTATCAATGCTTTGTGAATATGTGTGTGTCTTCTGTAAGCTACAATTATGATATTCCATAGGGAAACATCTCGTTCAGTAAATAGCAACAGGGTCATCAATGAGAGATACAGACACGTGGCATTGCCCTTGTCTTCAATTATCACCATTCTGACAACCTCTATCATTCTTTCCTTGTCTAGAAGTTTATTTGTTAATTTTTTTGTACTAGAGAAAGACAAGATCAAACTTGTGGAAGGAAATAATCAGTATTCCTTAAAGTTTTGAAGGCATTTTTAGCGAAACCGTTTTTTGCATATCCTACATTCATTGTAGTCCACAAGATCACATTTCATTAAGGCATTTTTCTTACATATCTACCAGGTCACTTGCAACAACTGATAATAATACCTTCTCCATTAAATATGATGAATTTTAGAAAAACTAAATTGGTTGTGACAAATCTCTCCAAAGAAAACCTATAATCAACAAAAATACCAGCATTAGAGAACTTCAATTAAATACACTAACACCTCTACACCCTCCACGACTTGTATGGATGGGTCTAAAATTGAAATTTTACAGTCTAGAATGAGGATCCTAAATCTCCAAACCTAAGCCCTAGTAAATTCATATTTGTAAACACCATAGGTTATGGTACTTTGAAGGTTGTTCCACATATGCTACAACAAACATTTTTTCTTGAGTAGATCATTTCTGGGCCACAATTATGGATGAAGGCCATTTCTCTTCAAAGCACCGTAGCCAAAGAAAATTTATGGATCCCCTCCCATAAAGCATGACAGGATCCCCTAATGAGACCAAACTAAATTTGTATGATAAAGCATGAAAGTTTGATATTTGATTCCTATTAATTCCAATTTCTACCTTGGTCAGTGAGCCCAAGAGACAAAACTTGGTGTCATGAAAAAAAGGATAGGTTTAGGTTTTTTATCATGGAGGAAAATATGGAGAGTAACAAAGACTAGGCAAAGCGATTTGTGGATATTTCATAGAGGAATATTGGGTTGAAGGATCTAAATGATGCCAGGAAATTTGTACTGAAGGCACAACAGCTCTACCTTCCCCTGCCTACCCTCTCCCAGTGCATGCCACTAGCAAAGAGAATCTTTCCAGAAAAGGTTGTTGCTAGAAAGATGCCAAAAAATAGGTACACTTTCTGAAAAAGGTGTAGTACCCACTCCTCTTCAAAAATGTTTTACCTTGATATTGATACTATTGGACTGATATTCAAACATTTGATTATGATACATTGATCAGTAGATGATAGATTATTCTAATATGTGGATTATTGACACTATGATGTTTATGTTTTATTATGATGGATTATTTAGTGATATTACACAGTTGGATGTATGTTGTTTTTCATTGTGTGAATTTTATACTAACATGTTATGTTTTTGGGATGTTGGAATATAATTGTAATCTCATGGATATTAGCGTTAGATTTTGGTATATTGATGGATAATAAAATTGCTAGTGTCGAATGATGAATATGATTTCTCGATGTTGTTAATACGGCTGAAAGACTAGAGAGGTAATTTTGTTGTGTGCGGGACTTTTATCACATACATCGAAGGGGATAGGGGACCAACCATGGAAGGATGTTGGGCATTGAGAAACAACACCAAATTTGACAACTTGTGTAATGTTGTTTAGTGTGTGTTTTGTTTGTCTTGTTTGGAAGTTTCCCATGGGGATGACTTCACATGTGTAGCCATGGGGTGAATTGTTTCTCTTTCTTTAAATTTTGCATGTGCTTTATTTATGATTTGTGTATTTAAAATTTGGAAAATTTGTCACTTTATTAGCATGTGTAAATGTGTGTTTATTAGACTTAACCCTTCTTGTTTTGTTTAACCAAATTAGAAATGTGACAAATAGTTATGATGAGATCTTGTAGTCCTTGTGTAAGTAAAATTTATGTTGATTTAGGAGTGTTTTACTCCACCCCAAGTTCAAAATTCATATTTTGATTTGGGAGTAATTTTGTCCATTTTTGAGTGTAAGAGCAGGAAATATTAGTGCACTTTCTTCTACACCAATTTATTAGGTCCTTTAAAAACATGGTGTGCTAGTTTTGAGCCATGTGGGTTGTCATAGTCCTTGCTTGTGCATTGATGTTTATTGATATTTGTGTATGAATTAAGTGTGGGGATGGGAAATGATGAAGTGGCATCCTACATGGAGCTACCTCATCATCCTCACATTACATTTCTATTTATTGGGGATTTTTGGTTGGAATGGGGGTTACTTTCTCATTTTTCTTCTTGTGCAGTTTTAGATTTTGGAGCTTTTGGAGTGCTTGGAAATTACTTGGTTTGGATTTAAAGAGGCTTTTGAAGGTTTTCTCTCGGATATTGTTGGATAGGTAGGCTCTCCACCTTTTATTATTATCTTATTTTGTTTATTATAAGCAATTTTTTGCTTGTTAAAAGTGTTTTGTCTTGTAATGGTGTTGTGTGGGTTGGTTGGGTAGTTGGCCTTAGTTGGGTGTGTGAGAAGGGCTTATGGGACCATTGGGGAGGGAAAAGGGAGTTTATGTGAGGCATGCTTTTGGTGGTAGTGTGAATGGGAGTCTTACCTATGGGAAGAGAAAAGGAATTCATGGATTTGTTGCATACTTGCAAGGGAGAGATAAGGATTTTGGATGATTATTTTGTGCACTTGGAGGCTTAGGGTAAGACTCCCACTTCACTTGGGAGGCATAAAAAGGTGGTCTCCCATAACCCTTTCTCTATTTGGTTTAATCCTCAAATGTTTGTGTTGTTGTGAAATTATAATTTTGTGTCTTATGTTGTCATGATTGATTTGAATTCATTGTATGTGCTTGTTGTGAAGCCACCTTGTCCAAGTTGTCATTGTTGCTCAATTCTCCTCATGGTTCCTTGGTTGGGGCTCGGGAGCCATTAAGGGGATGGTTTCACCTCTTAATGGATTAAAGGTTGGGTGGAGAGCGTTTCCTACTCCCCCTTCCTTTGTTTTGTGATCCCATTGTGAAGATTTGAAGAATGCAAGCTTTGGAGATATTTTTGGAATGAAGACATACATATTGGAGACTTGAAATTTGTCTTGTTGACAGCCTTGTTGTAATTTACTCATTTCTATTGTATTCCCACTTTGTGTGGATGATTGTAATATTTTGTAATCTTGGGAGAAATTGTTGTAATACTTAGAAAGTCTTTCACATTGTGAAAGGGAAAGTGCACCAAGTTGGGGGGGCAAAAGGGGGTCTTAAGTGGACACATTTTTTTAAAAAAACTTCAACTTGTATGATTTTTTTGAAATAGTTACACTCAAAATTGGAAGATGTTGTAGAAATATGAATCATAAAAATTTGAGTTTAGTTTCTAAGCTACTAAATTTTATTGAAAACAGATAAGTTTAAGTGGGTCAAACAACTAAAATACCAATAGATGCTCTTGTTTTTGTTAAAAAGCATAATAGAGTGACTTTCGTGCCCCCCACCATTTTTTGAGCACCATTTAGTATTTTTTAAAACCCTTTGGTAGAAAGATAGCTAGGAGAATCTAGTTTGGGCTCCTTTTTTTTAGATTTTCTTAGAAAATATTTTTTATTTATAATTTTTCTAGTACAAAATTTTTATGTTTTAAAAAATAATGGAGCTCCGACCATGCCCCCCCCCCCCCCCACTACCTCAAAAAATATCAAAAATTAGATTTTTTTTTGAATATGTATAGAATTATGCCTAGTTTGTGCTAGTATAACTATTTTTTTAATTTCGATCACCCAAAAAAAAGATACACCATGAAAGATAGACATATTTACACTTCAAAAAATAGCTATAAAAAGGCATAGTTAGAAAATAAATAATATGGAAAGCTTATATTAGTCAAAAAATTTGAAAAATTATATTTTTAGAAAGAAGAGACTCTGCTCTACGTTGTGGTATAATTTTTTTAAAATGGATTGATTTTTTTATTTTGATTTATCATAGAGGAAGTGTCATTTTTAAATTTTCTTGTAAAAACTCGTTGTTTGTTGTGTTTGTGCAGGTCCATGCCTCAGGCTTGGGGATCCAAACCGGATCCCAAGCCTTGAGGCATGGCTTGGGAAAAGATAAAATGAAAACGTGTACGCGTTATGTAACGTGTATGCGTTACATAACGCGTACAAATTTTTCTTTGTTTTATATATTGTGGCCCCCAATGTCCCTTTCATCTCTTTCACGGGAATTTTGCAAACATTCTTTTTTGTCTGCAATTTTCTCTACATTATTACAGAATGTTTTAGTATTTCATTTTGTCCCCTACCCCACTAGTTGATTTTTTCTAATCATGGGAAATAAACGTCGAGCTAAGGACAAGAATAAAGTCAAGAATAAGACATCAAAGCAATTGGAAGAGAAGAAAATAAAGAAATTGAAGAGAATGCAAAAACTTCAAGCAGGGTAAGGTACATCCGCTATATCAAATGTAGCTAATGTATTAGAAAATTGGGATGAAATACATAATGAAAATGTAGAGAATAATGATTTTGCAATGAATAATGATATTGAATTTAATGATAATGTTGGAATGGAAAAAGAAATTGATATGAATCCAATTGTTGAACCCTTACTTAAAAATCCAAATGTTAACCTTGAAATTTGTATGAAAACACTGAATGAAGAAAGTAACCTTGAAAATAAATCTTCACCTCTAAGAACACCTCCTTCCATTTCGCGAAAAAAACTAATTCACTTAATTGAAATTGATGAAAACATTATAAAACCAATGCCTAACAAAATGTCTGAAAGAAATGCGAGAAGAAAAGCTAGTGGAATTTGGGATAATTACTTTGAGAATTTAAATGAAACACAAAGATGTCAATTATTTGTTTCATTGATGAAATTAATTAAGATGAGACCTATAATGAAGACCCTGGGGTTAAGAACATCTAATGTTGTTGATCAAAATGCGTCAATTGTTGAAAACATACCAAACTGTAGGTGGAAAAAGATGCACCAAAGATAGTAATGATACACGACATGCACTAACTAATTGTATAGTAAGTGATAAAACAATTAATAAACACTTGATTAGAAAAAAAAAGTAGTGCTTTGAAGCTAAACAGAAAAACACTAATGAAAGTAATAGAGAGACGTAAATGTCTTGAGTTAGTCAATAACACTGACTATTGGGCTTTCTCTAGCAGACTTCCACGAAAAGAAAAGAATACATCTGATATTCTAAAAGAATTAATTGTAAAATTTTGGAATGAGAACACAAAGGTGTCACCGAATAGAAGAGATATAGTAAAAAGAAGAATAGGTTCTCGTAATCGTGAATCCTGTGCAAAAAAATTCTTAAATATGACTCAAATAGAATTGTTCTCTACGTTTAAAAATTAAAATCCACAAATTAATATTAGCCAAAGATTCTTTGAAATGAGCAAACCCTTTTATGTGAAAATCAATCACTCACGCACCACTTGTTGTTGCAGGCATCATGTTCAATTTTCAATGCATTATGATGTTTTTTGTCAAATACGTAGTGTTTTTCATACTGACATCATGTTGCAGGAGTTTGGAATAAATGTCTCACAAAAATCTTCAAAGGAATTTATTCCGACAATCTTTTGTGAAAAATCAACAAGAAATTTTTTTTATAACAAAGCATGTTTGGATGGAACGTGCAATGTATGCGATGGCTTGCCAAATTTGAAAATTTGTATCCACGAGGAGAGTACATATTCAATAGGAAAATAATTGGTTGATTTCACCAAATATAAATCAGTGACATATCAATTAAAAGATGGAAAAGAATCTAAGAGGTGTGAGCTTATTACAAAACAATTACCTGTATCAGAATATATGGTCAAATTCAGAGAGAAATTTTTTTATGAGTATGCAAGGCACACACATAGAGCTCAATAGTTAGATGAACAATTCAAGTTAAGAAAGGACACATTCCCACTTGGTACTATTATTTCAGTAGTTGACTTCATAGAGAATTACACATTGTAGCCACAAATGGAGGTTCAGTCTCAATATTATAAATCAGTGCAAGTTTCTATTTTCGTGCATATAACATTCATGCACTCTCTTGAAAGCACTGAGCAAGATAAAAAAAAATTAAGAGAGTATAATTTCTACATCAATGATGATCAAACACATTCTACAGAATATGTACAAGGGTGTTTCCAAGTGTTTTATGCGAATTGGAATGAGAGGAACATTAGTTTCAATCAACATCACAAGTCAAGAATGCACGGATGTTTTATTGGCTAAGAAGGATGCACAAAGAAACAAATGTACAACATATCTAGAGTTTTACTGAGGCAAGGCATGGAAAAGGATAGCATGATGGTGCAGGAGCATGTGTGAAAAGAGCACTCGCAATAGAAGAGTTAAAGTTCAAGGATGGTGCTAAATTTACAGATGCAAAAAATATTGTTGATTGGTGTGTCAAGAATATGGGCCATGAATCTCAAGAGAGATCAATGGTTCGTAGATATTTTTGGTTGATAGAGCAACAACATCTGGCAAACTTTGAAGATTGTATGATAGTTATAAGATCAAGTGATATGCACTCATTATGTAGTTTAGATGCAAATGCTTGGACTATTTATAATAGGTGCATGACATGTTTTTGTATATCATGCATGGATTTTACGTGGAATGAATGTGAGTCACAACAGTGGGTGGATGAATGGACTTGTAGACCACTAATTCCAGTCAACACACATCAAGTTCCATGAGCATTACAACTTGCAGGGTCTTCAGATCAGATGACAACATCACCCGAATTTGACCAAGTCTCTGATTTAGTGCAACAAGGTACATACATATATATACATGCCATGTTTTAGATTTATAAATTATTAAATGGTTAACTCTTAATGTATTTATAAATTGACTGAACAGTTTTACTTTGTGATACATAGGGCACGTTTTTGTAGTTATTGCGATGGAACTTAACGAAGAGGGAACATACTACTTCTTATCTCATTGTGTAGAGGGGAAAAATTGACTTCCACAATCATTGAGGGTGAAGACCTTAAGTATCCCACTGGATCAGTGGTAGTCACTGGAACTTGGCTTGGTCAAAAAATCAAACATTTGGTTGTTTGAAGACTATGAAGTACACCAGAAGATACTTCACTATTCACATTTGGTCCTTGCAACAAATATTAAATTAATCAAATATCAAGGTCGGCCATCAAATAAAAATCTATGGAAGGTTCATGAATCAGATCATGAAGCAATTATTGCTACTGTCAAGAATAGAATTGATCCTTGCAGTTCATTGTATTGAATTTGCAAAGGTATGTTCTTCATGAATTTAATTTGAATATTTACTTAAATGATTTTGTTTAAATTTTGTATGATTTAAAATTCTATTTAATTTCTTACCAACATGTTTATGTAGGTTAGTGGTGCCAAAAAAGCTTCCACCTTCACGTGGATGACATTGTCAGTAGAGAATTTATTATTCTCGAAGCCAAGTGAAGCTAAGAGAAATTAAATATTAAAAACAAAAATTCTCATTTCACCACCTATATTGTAAAAATATCTTATTAAATTATCATTTCACCACCTATATTGTATGAACCACCTATATTATTCAGATGATTGGCAATGGACAACCTTACATTGACATAGTCTTATTAGAGATGGAGAAAAATGTGAGAGGCTTTTATAGAGGGCCCTGACATGGAGGTCTCAGATCTAATGAGACATCTCTAGGTGCCACGGAGTCTGAGAAATCACCCGTCGAAGATATGGCGTGTTTGGGCCTCAGGGCTCTTAAGCGACTACGCACGGACAGTGTAGCTCGAAAGCACAGGGAGCATAACAAACCAAAAAAAATCCTCCACTAGCATTCACCTGGCCACCCCAACATGTTGGTGCATTTGGTTTGGTCCCACGAGCTTCCGTTTGCAAACTACAACGTTTGGCAACCCTACATTGACTCAGACTGCACTATTTCGCGCATTTGTAAAAAATAGCACATCGAGAGAACCAGATGGAGACGGAGAAAACCATGAAAGGCTTTTGTAGAGGGCCATAACATGGAGGTATTAGATCTGACAAGACATCTCTAGGTGCCATAGAGTTCAAGAAATCACCTGTCGAAGATATGGCTTGTTTGGGCCCCAGGGCTCTTAAGCGACTACGTCCGAACGGGCTAGCCCGAAAGCATGGGGAGTGTAGGGAACCAAAGCGAAGCCTCTACTAGCGTTCACCAGGCCATCCTAATGTGTTGATGTAGTTGGTTTGGTCCCACAAGCTTCTGTTTGTAAACTACAGCGTCTGGCAGCCCTATACTGACTCAGACTACATTATTTTGTGTGTTTGCAAGCAATAGCACAACGAGAGAACCGGAAGGAGACGGAGAAATCCGTGAGAGTAGTTCATATAGGGCATCGACATGGAGGTATCGGACCTGATGAGATGTCTCTAGGTGCCACAGAGTCTGAGAAATCACCCATCTAAGATATGGCGTGTTTGGGCCTTAGGGCTCTTAAGGGACTACGCCCGGAAGAGGTAGCCCAAAAGCACGGGGAGTGTATGGAACCAAAAATAAGCCTCCAATAGTGTTCACTAGGACACCTCAATGTGTTGGCATAGTTGGTTTGGTACCACGAGCTTCAGTTTGGAAACTACAGCCTCTAGCAGCCCTATACTGACTCAAACTACACTATTTCGCGTGTTTGCAAACAATAGCATAGCGAGAGAACTGGATGGAGACAGAGAAAACCATGAGAGAATTTCATATAGGGCCTCGACATGGAGGTCTTGGATCTGACGAGATGTCTCTAGGTGCCACGGAGTTCGAGAAATCACTCATCAAAGATATGGTGTGTTTGGGCCTCAAGGTTCTTAAGCGACTATGCCCGGACAAGGTAGCCCGAAAGCACGGGGAGCGCAACGAATAAAAAAAAATCCTCCAGTAGTGTTCACCTTCCCACCCTAATGTGTTGGTATATTTGATTTGGTCCCACGAGCTTCTGTTTGCAAAATACAGCGTATGGCATCCCTACATTGACTCCAACTGCACTATTTCATGCGTTTGTAAACAATAACACATCGAGAGAACCAGATGGAGACAGAGAAAACCACAAGAGGCTTTCGTAGAGGGCCCCAACATGGAGGTCTTAGATCTGATGAGACATCTCTAGGTGCCACGGAGTCTGAGAAATCACCTGTCGAAGATATGGCTTGTTTGGGCCTCATTGCTCTTAAGTGACTATGCCCGGACGGGGTAGTCTGAAAGCATAGGGAGGGTAGGGAACAAAAGATAAGCCTCCACTAGTGTTCACCAGGCCACCCCGACATGTTGGCATAGTTGGTTTGGTCCCATGAGCTTTTGTTTGTAAACTACAACGTCTGGCAGCCCTACACTGACTCAGACTGCACTATTTCGCGTGTTTGCAAACAATAACACAACGAGAGAACCGGATGGAGACAGAAAAAACCATGAGAGGCTTTCATAGAGGGCCTCAAAATGGAGGTATTAGATCTGATGAGATGTCTCTAGGTGCCACAGAGTCTAAGAAATCACCTGTCAAAGATATGGCATGTTTGGGCCTCAAGGCTCTTAAGGGACTACGCCCGAACGAGGTAGCCCCAAAGCACGGGGAGCGTAGGGAACCAAAACGAAGCCTCCACTAGTGTTCACCAGGACACCATGATGTGTTAGCATAGTTGGTTTGGTCCCACAAGCTTCCGTTTGCAAAAAACAACCTCTGGCAGCCCTACACTAACTCAAACTAAACTATTTTGTGCATTTGCAAACAATAGCACAACGAGAGAACCAGATAGAGACGGAGAAAATTGCGAGATAATTTCATATAGGGCCCTGACATGGAGGTCTCGAATCTAACGAGACATCTCTAGGTGCCACAGAGTCCGATAAATCACCCGTCGAAGATATGGTGTGTTTGGGCCTCAAGGCTCTTCAGTGACTACGGTCAGACGAGGTAGCCTGAAAGCACGAGGAGCTTAGGGAACCAATAAAAATCCTCCACTAGCATTCATTAGGATACCTCAATGTTTTAGCGTAGTTGGTTCAGTCCCACGAGCTTTCGTTTGCAAACAACAGCGTTTGGTAGCCCTACACTGATTCAGACTACACTACTTCGCATGTTTGAAAACAATAGCACATCTAGATAACTGAATGGAGACAGAGAAAACTGCGAGAGGATTTCGTAGAGGGACCCGACGTGGAGGTCTTGGATCTGATGAGACATCTCTAGGTGCCATGGAGTCTAAGAAATCACCCATCGAAGATATGGCGTGATTGGGCCTCAGGGCTCTTAAGCAACTACACCCGGACGAGGTAGCCTAAAAGCACGGGTGGAGGAAACCACCAATGTTCAATGATTTTGTGACATGATGCAACTATGTAGACTATGAACTTAGTTTTGTTGGGGAGACCACCAATTTTCCAACTATTCATTTTAAAATAATGAATATCTTCAGTCAAACAGAGAATGAAGAGCCTGAATTTTTTTGGACATTACAAAAGGTTGTTTGTTCCCAAAAAGAAGCCGAAGACCATATAAATATTTAGTCTTCAACTTTAGATGACAATGAACATCGTGAAGAAAAATAATTAGGTGAAGATGTCACTATGATTCAAGAAGAAATGCCTCCTGAAAGTCATAAAGAGTCAATTTTATTACCCAAAAACATCTGGAAGAACTTAAAGAGAAGATACAAGTAGAATAAAAGAAAAATGGGAAGCGTGGAAGGATCATAACTTAACTGGAATGGAAGATCTATGTGATGTTGTCGATAGAATCATGGATAATCTTAAGGAAAACATGCCAAATTGAGTATTTTGTCTAATCCCAACTGCTTCAAATTATCAAATCAAACCAGGTAGCTCCAAAAGCATCATACTAGCAAGAAAAACTGCAATGAAGTATTGATAATTGAGCCTGAAACTCATTTAGAATTGTAATTTATTTTTTGATTGAACATTCACCCATAGTTTCTTTTTGGAAGGTAGAAATTCATTTTCATTTTATATGTGAGAAATAGAAAGCTGATTTAGTCTATTACTCTGAATATTTAGGTTATATTTATGTAGTCTACGAAAGTCTCTCACGGTTTTCTCCATTTCCATTTGGTTCTCTTGATGTGTTATTGTTTGCAAACGTGTGAAATAGTGTAGTTTAAATCAGTGTAGGGATGCCAGAGATTGTAGTTTGAAAATGGAATCTCATGGGACCAAACCAACTACGCCAAAACATCAGGGTGGCCAAGGTGAACATTAGTGGAGGCTTCCTTTTGGTTCCCTATGCTCCCCATGCTTTCAAGGTACCTCGTCCAGGTGTAGTCAGGTAAGAGCCCTGAGGCCTAATCATGCCCATATCTTCGATGGGTGATTTCTCAGACTCTGCGGTACCTAGAGATGTTTCATAAGATCCGAGACCTCCATATCGGGGCCCTCTATGAAATCCTCTTGCAGTTTTCTTCGTCTCTATCTGGTTCTCTCGTTGTGTTATTGTCTACAAACACTCGAAATAGTGCAGTTTCAGTCAGCGTAGGGCTGTCAGAGGCTGTAGTTTGCAAACAGAAGCTTGTGGCACCAAACCAACTATGCTAACGCATCAGGGTGGTAAGGTGAATGCTAGTGGAGGCTTTTTTTTGGTTCCCTACGCTCCCTATGCTTTCGGGTTACCCCATCCAAGTGTAGTCACTTAAGAGCCCTGAGGCCCAAACACGCCATATCTTCGACATGTGATTTCTTGAACTCAGTGGCACCTAGAGATGTCTCGTTAGATCTGAGACCTCCATGTTGGGGCCCTCTACAAAATTCTCTCATAGTTTTCTCTATCTCCATCTGGTTCTCTCGTTGTGCTATTGTTTGCAAACACACGTAATAGTGCAATCTGAGTCAATGTAGGGCTGTCAGACACTGTAGATTGCAAACGGAAGCTCGTGTGACTAAACCAACTATGCTACCACATTGGGTTGGCTAGGTAAATGCTAGTGGAGGCTTCATTTTGGTTCCCTACGCTCCCTGTGCTTTTGGGCTACTCCATTAAGGCGTAGTTGTTTAAGAGCCTTGAGGCCCAAACACGTCATATCTTCGAATGGTGATTTCTCAGACTCCGTGGCACCTAGAGATGTCTCGTCAGATCTAAGACCTCTTCTTTGGGGCCCTCTACAAAATCCTCTCACTTTTTTCTCTGTCTCCATCTGGTTCTCTCGTTGTGCTATTGTTTGCAAACGTGTGAAATAGTGTAGTCCTGAGTTAGGGTAGGGGCTGCCATAGGTTGTAGTTTGCAAACGGAAGCTCGTGGGACCAAACCAACTATGCTAACATGTCAGGGTGGCCTGGTGAATTCTATTAGAGGCTTTTTTTTGGTTCCCTACGCTCCCTGTTCTTTGAGGCTACCTCGTCTGGGCGTAGTCCCTTAAGAGTATTGAGGCCCAAACACACCATATCTTCAACGAGTGATTTCTCAAACTCCGTGGCACCTAGAGACATATCATAAAATCTAAGACCTCCATGTCAGGGCCCTCTATGAAATCCTCTCGTGGTTTTCTCCATCTCCATCTGTTTCTCTCGTTGTGCTATTGTTTGCAAATTCATAAAATAGTGCAGTCTAAGTCAGTGTAGGGTCTGTCAGACGTTGTAGTTTTGTAAACGGAAGCTCGTGGGACCAAACCAACTACACCAACACAACTAGGTGGCCTAGTTAACACTAGTGGATGCTTATTTTTGGTTTCCTACATCCCCCGTGCTTTCGGGCTACCCCTTCTGAGCATAGTTGCTTAAGAGCCCTGAGGCCCAATCACACCATATCTTCAACAGGTGATTTCACGGACTCTGTGGCACCTAGAGATGTCTTGTCAGATCCGAGAGCTCCAAATCGGGGCCCTATATGAAATAATCTCATAGTTTTTCTCTGTATCCATCTGGTTCTCTCGATGTGATATTGTTTGTAAACGTGTGAAATAGTGCAGTCTGAGTCAATGTAGGGTTGCCAGACGCTGTAGTTTGTAAACGGAAGCTCATGGGACCAAACCAACTACGCCAACACATTAGGGTGGCCAGGTGAATGCTATTGGAGCATTCATTTTGGTTCCCTACGCTCCCTATGATTTCAGGCTACCCCGTCTGGGCATAGTCGTTTAAGAGCCCTGAGGCCCAATTATGCCATATCTTCGACGAGTGATTTCTCAAACTCCGTGGCAGCTAGAGACATCTTGTCAGATCTGATACCTCCACATTGGGGCCCTCTACAAAATAATCTTGTGGTTTTCTCTGTCTCCATCTGGTTATTTCACTATGTTATTGTTTGCAAACACTCGAAATACTGCAGTCTGAGTTAGTGTAGGGCTGCTAGAGGCTGTAGTTTGCAAATGGAATATCGTGGGACCGAACCAACTATGCCAAAACATTGGAGTGGCCAGGTGAATGCTATTGGAGGATTATTTTTAGTTCCTTATGCTCCTCGTGCTTTCGGGCTACCTCATCCAGACGTAGTCCCTTAAGAGCCCTGCGGCCCAAACACGCCATATTTTTTACGGGTGATTTCTCAAACTTTGTGGCACCTAGAGACGTCTCATCAGATTCGAGACCTCCACATTGGGGCCCTCTATGAAATTATCTCATGGTTTTCTCTGTCTCCATCCGGTTCTCTCGTTGTGCTATTGTTTGCAAATGCATGAAATAGTGCAGTTTGAGTCAGTGTAGGGCTACTAGAGGCTGTAGTTTGCAAACGAAAGTTTGTGGGACTAAACCAACTACACCAACACGTCTAGGGTGGACAGGTGAATGCTAGTGGAGCATTCTTTTTGGTTCCCTATGCTCCCTGTGCTTTCGAGCTACCCCGTCTGGGCGTAGTCGCTTAAGAGCCCTAAATGACTAGATTGGCTTAAGAATGAATTTGATAGGGGTATGTCTAAGAACACTTGGGAGTTATCAATCACCTAGTAAATATTTCTTGGTTTAGTTCTGGATGGGAGTCAGCTGGCCTACGGCTTAGTGACCTTCCATTCGTTGATAATTTATGTTATGATAAACCCATTGTGCTTTTAAAAGTGCCTTAAAAAGGATAGGGGTAGTCATCAAGCCTAGTGAAGGGTGTGATGTGATTTCCAAATAACTTGAAATGCCTATGGATTTAAAGGTAATAACATGAATTGGACAAGATTATAAAATCAAGAATCATTGAGTTTCTAAATCAGAATGTCATTACATCTGGAGACATTCTCAAGCAGTGGAGTAATGTATATGGAGAGACATTCTAAAAATATCAATAGATGAAAGACATCAAATTGTGATGACTGTCAAGTGTTTTAACATGTGAGAAGAATACGAAGCATAAAATAATGTAGTAAGTGCATGATATGATAGGAACCAGTACAAAGATACCATGAGCAAGAAGAAGCGCAAGTAAGGTATATACACATTGATAAATTGAATGAATAATTACTCAAATTAGGTAACTCTTTATATACATACATTATATAAATATTGATTTCCAAATTTTGATGCATTTTATACATTGAAAATGCTAGTACATGTACGTCACCAATAAATGAAAAAATAATCCATAATGTCTTAAATATTGTCAAGTGCACATCATATTAGATTCATGCGAAAATAATCTCAGAAATGTAAGGTCTCATACAAAATTATCAAGTTACAAATAGTATTTTAATGTGCATAATAAATACAAAAATGTCCAAATAGGTCATATACCATCAAGTTCAAATGCCATATAGGCGTACATACAATGCCATGCAAATAGGCATACAAAAACAATGTCAAGTAAGACATATTTCCTACTCATCAAAATCTATCTCTCTCTTGGCCTTGCTCAAAGAAGGCCCTCTCTTAGATGAAGATGGAGATCCATGAGATGACTTTGGATTGTTCGAGCCCATGCTTCGAGTCCTCTTCCGCTGAATACTCGCCTGTAGATGAGCCTGTAAATGCAAACAATGTTTTTTTTGTCAAAACTTAATTTATATATGTTTTCAACATGTATTTAAGACCATGCTAGAATGAAAGTATTTACATAAATACAAAAACTTACCGCAAGTTGTCGATCACGCCGAATTTACATCTCACGCTTAGATGAGTCATTGGGAGCTCCTGTAGTACGAACGGGGGTACGAAGACGATGAGATGGAGGAGTCTGTGCCCTCGAAGTCAAAATGGAGGGGGTTGAAGTTGGCTACATACACATAAGATTAAAAAATCTAACATCATAATTAGCAAAAATAGAGCTAAGTACATGTATCTACATAATGACAATATTTTAGCTAATTTTATCAATATAGAACTATTGTTTTTACCCCGCCATGACTATGAATCAAATGAACAGGGCTGCTACCTGTCACAGGTAACTCCTGCATATACACAATGAAGGCCATTATTAACATAATTTAATAATTCTACAATGAAAGACATTACTAACATGTAATTTTAACATAATATGAATTACATGAGAAATTTAACAAAATTTGTGTGTTATTTGAATACCTCAGTGAGTTGTTGCGCAGATGAAATCGTAGTGGCTACACCTTTATCTACTTGTCGCAGAGATGGTAGGGTGTCTAGTGAAGTCAACATCTTTATCAAACATGTATATCACGTAAGTTAGATGGGACATACAAGAACATACATATATTTGACTTCAAAACTAATATATATATACATGCAAATATATATATACATACACACACACACACATGTATGTGAAAATTTTACATAATTAACATTCTAAATTACCTCTGTGAATGTATGTGTATGCATGGTGCTCACCGCTTGTGGTTGGGATGAAGATGCACCTCCCTCGCGCTGTAATATCAATGCATGTACATGTACAAATACAATTATTTCAAAAATTTAACATATATAAAGTAAATCAGGTACTCCAAACTTTTTGTAACACACATAACAAAACATAACAAATTTACCTACGAAGGTGATGCCGATGAATGTAATCCAAATGTCTCACTCAAAAGGGACATATGACATAGTGACATTATCGTGTTCACCCCTAGCACCAGGTGCACCAAAAATTAGTACACATGAAAGTATCGTCCTCCTCAAGCCCCAAACATATGCTACCACATGACGAGAAAAAATGTGGCCTCATCTAGTACTCACTGAGGGAATACTCTGTGTACCTCCGTGAGCATCTGGCTCAGAAATATCCCTTATATGTCGAACAAGGGTCGCAGATAGCCCCTGAAGAGCGTGGAATGTATAAATATCTACTGTCTCCTTCACTGCTTAAGGGAAAATCTTAGGGTGAGGGGGCTTATGTGCGGGGAATCTATCTTGTTGAATAGGTGCACGTTGTGCACCTGGTCAATCCTATGCAGATCCTTTTCCTCGGCCCTGGAAATCTCGGAAATCAAAATAATTTGGGATCTCATTGAGGATAAACTCAAAATAGATTTTCCTCATAAAGTATAGTGGCACCTCGTTGTTATTGCAAGGTGGGAAAATCAAACACCATCCACCATCAGTTCCAAAAATTATTTTTAATCAAATTGATGGATGGGAAATCGTTTACATGTCAACGGAATAGGAAAATTAGTGTGGGGGTCCGTGAATAAGGCACATATGAGTTCTTTTGAAATTTCTTTTTTCTTTACATCCACATATGAAAATTTGTTGGAATAATAAACCCTACAACCCTCTCTGTAAGTTTTCCAACGATCAATTTTCCTCGTTTCCACATCAATTTGAACAAGTAATGCCTCCAATGTGTTTGCAAGAGAGGCACAGTGGGGGTTTGTAGATTGTGCATCCCTCATTGTTTTGATTAAATCCTCAATTTCAATTTTGTTTTCAACTATTTGGTCTGTTAAATCTTCTTGGCTAGCCAAGGGATGTTGAGTAATTATGGGGAGTGTCGGGAGAGATGACAAGAATAATAGGGTTTGGTTGTGGTTGATTCCCTTGACCTTTAACTGTAACAATAAAAAATATGTATTCAATTCAAATTTTAATCGATAATTATCATATTTCAGTGTAATGTTGAGAAAAGAATTGTGCTTACCTCTTCTCCGTGGCACCATCATTGATTCAGATCTTCCCAGTGATTTAGAAACGATCCTTTGAGCTTGAGATCCAGTTGAATGAAAAAATGCGAAGGTACGAACAAGCTCTGAAACTCACATTTGATGGAGGTAAAATGATAGAGGCTCGGGACTCTTTTTTTGTTTATAGTAGGCATAACGCGTATGCGTTATGTTTTGGTGATTCCCATGCCAAATAAATTAAAACACAAGCGTGTTTTAACAAAAAGCGTACGCATTTTTCTTTTTTCGGATTTTTGTCTGCTTTTTGGCCCCCCAACTTCGTGCACTTACCCGAAATATCCTTATGAGTGCTCATTTAAGAGACTTGTATTTTCAAAAGGATTGATTTGGTGAATGGAAGTTACAAAATTGGTTGCATTAGTTAAACAAATTAGACAACTTGAAAATGGGTGAAAATAGTAATATATCTCCTCCTATAAAGTTTGTCTCACTCCCTCCGAAGTGGGTTTCTTGTTATTTCACAATCCTTGATAAGTCTTGTGAAATTTCACTTGTTGATTGGAAGGGTGGAAAATTAGTTATGGTGAATAAAAGTAGATGGTTACTTATTTTATTGAAACGAAAGAAAATTTGAAAATGGTAGAACTCATATCTTTATTCTTTGCTTTAGTTGTAGTAAGGATTTTTCCTTACAAACGTTATTAGAATTAATAAGAAAGATTTCCCTTATCACAATTTTGCCCAAATCACTTTTAAAGTAATATGTAAAATACCTCAATTTCTTGATTTGCAAAATTACTTGTATTATTTATGTAGTGGTCACTTTTAAACTAAGTTTAAAAAAAGAAGGGGAAAAACATTTAAACACTCACAAAGTTATGGATGTGATTAGTTGTATAACTTATTGCAATCTTATTATATATCAAATATAATAAAGTTGCAATTTGTAGAAAGGAAAATAAATGGTAATATTTTACAATGTGAATATTAAACACAAAAAAACACTAAGATAAAATAAAAATCTACATATTTTAATATAATGGAATGAAAGTGCAATTATCCTATTATTATTTTTTTATTATTGGCAAATAGTTTTTTGAAAGGGACTATACCCTTGAAAACAAAAGAAGGCCTGAGAGCCGGAATAAGAGTGAGAAACAGAGCTAATGGATCAAGATCCAAGTATTACAATGAAGCTCTACGTAGCTTAGAAACAGCTACACAAACGAGACAAAACAGCAAAACAACAGCAAAAAAACAGTAAACCGACAGCAGAGAAACAACAAAAACAACTAAAAGCTGCAGAAGCATCCAGAACTACTTCTTGGCAGCTTTATCGATACTGATCTTGACTCTTTTCCAGGCATGAAACATACTCAAAGCAGTCATGTGGGCAGCATCAGTCTTATCAAGCTCCTCGATGGTAATTATCCTATTATTACTAATGTATTAATATAATAATAAAGCTACGATTTACTAATAACAATCAAATTAAATATTAATAATATATATATATAATGCTACTATTAATAAGTGTTATCAATAAACATTATCAATAAAAGGGAAATTTTATATTAAATAAATCCAAATAATAAAAAAAAAGAAAAAAAAAGGAAATCTTAAGTTTTGTCTTGAAGTGGCTTGGCCGCATCTTTTATAGCTTATAGGAAAAAAGGGTGGGGAGGGGTCACCAACCCCGCCCCTTGCCCCATTATTTATTGGGATGGGGGGTGGGGTCAGCGACCCCTCGCCCCCCGCCACCCCACCCCACTTAATTTTGTGCACTATAGTGGGTGGGGGCAGAGACCCTCACCAAGCTCTAACAAAGATAAAATAAAATGCTTCACTTTCCTTTTTGTGTAGCCATTCCAATAGTTTTGCCAATCTGAGTCTCTCATGGCCGCGGTCAATCATACATTTGTTAATACAATTATTATATAGCTATTATATATTTTAATTCGGTTTTTTTTTAATTTATTAGTAAATTTTTAAATATACACACACATATGTATACACACAAAAGTGTATATAAATGTAAATGCATGCATGCATGTGTGTGTGTGTGTGTGTGTGTGTGCGTGTGTGTGTGTGTTCTTGATTTGGAAGATCTACACAACCATGTACATATACATTTAAATAAGAAAATAAATATTAGGAGATACATATATTTATGTTCATATACTCAAAATGAGAGTTTTTACAAAATAAGTGAAATAAAAAGATTACAAAAAAGTAGATCTTTTGGAAAAATGGAGAATACCCAAATGGGTATTTTTGGATTAAAAAAAATTGCTCTCAACATAAGAATAATAGAAATTTCAACAAATCCCTTGAGAGGGTAGATTAGAGATCTAAAATTCAAAAAAATAATATTGGGGGATGTGTGTATCCATCCCCAAGCTCCTTCCCTCCCATCCATCTTCCATCTTCCCTTAACCTACAAAACCAAAATGAGATAAATGAGCAAAAGAAAAGAATAAAAGCCTTCCTTAAGGATTTTTAGGTTTGTTTTAAATTCTTCCATCCAATGGCCTAGATTGGATTCATTTAATGACCCAAAATGTCTCCTACAAAAGTTAGGTGGGATAGGTGAGGTGATCATTTGATCACATGGGTCCCCTTTTTGAATGGGGCCACTTGTGTCTTTTGAAAGTAATTAAGTTTTTTTGTTTTTTAATTTAAATAAACCCTCCGCTTGTTAGTTTAGATTACTTTTACACCAGAGAATTAAATAATTATCCTTCTGTAAATGGAAAGGTTGTTTAGACTTGGACTTTTATTATTAAAGTATTGCATGACCTTAGAAGCCTAGGTATTAAATTAATTTAAGATTAATTGAGTAAAATATTTTAAACCCAACCGCAAACTTAATTAATTCTTTTATTTAATATTACTAGTAATTTAATTTTGTGTTGATCGGTTATTAACTAAGGGTTTAGCTAAACATTTCATTCATCTTTTAACAACAAAAAAAATATTCCATAATTTCTCTAGTATAACTTATGTTTGGTTTTGGGTTTCGTGCACAAAAATTTGTGGGTGTTACACTTGATATCAGAGTCGTGGGTTCAACTCTTGGACCCTAGGCACACCTAGAAAACACGAAACAAAAAAAAAAAAAAACCTAGTGCAACTTTAAACCTTTACACACAACTATGCATGATGTTTTGAAACATAGAAAATTTAGGAAATTAAAAACAAAATCTTAGATGAATATAAACTAACTCTCGCCTTAGTCTATGATCGAGGCACGGACCAGACGAGGGGTTCCTACACGTGGACCTAGATCAGGCAATATTTGATGTTGTGCCTAAGATATTACAGATGTTACAAGAGGTTAATGCCGCTATATGCGGAGGATCGATAGGAGGGTGACCTAGCAGGAAAGACAGGGAGCCATAAGTGGAGGCTTTTGCGCCTTCACGTCAAAGTACAGAGGAGATGGTAGAGAACTCCCATATGGAGTCATTTAGATGTTATTCACCTCCTAAAGAGCTCAGAGATTGAGATGTGATGCATAGGGATAGGTCTAGGATCTCTAGGCCAAGATTTGATCATGTAGAGAGGCCTAGAGGGCAACATTCATCTGCAACAGAGCACATTAGAGAGATACTCAAGTTGCACCCACCTCATTTTGCTGGAAACATGGGTGTATTTTAGGTTGAGGCATGGTTGGTTAGCTTAAGCAGATGCTTCAAGCTATACCCTTGTTCTAGCAACATGAAATCTCATGTTTTCATCCACCTTCTCAAAGATGGAGTAGTACTGTGGTGGAGGATCGAGGAGTAGAAGCTTCATGTAGATTCTGTGACACTCACTTGGGAGCTCTTTGAGGATTGTTTCAAGAGTAGATATATTTCAAAGAGGTTCATTCAGCAGCGGATTGATGAGTTCCATGATCTTCATCAAGCCACCATGACGGTAGTAGAGTATGAGGGATGGTTCCTAGATCTACTTCAGTATGTAGACTACACGCAAGATGAGCGGGTTCGGGTTCACAGCCTCATCGGGGGACTGAACTTGGACTTGGGTGGGGCAGTGTGTATTCATTTCCCATAGACATTATCAGAGGCCATGGAGAAGGCCTATATTACAGAGAAAAACAGGGGAAGACTCAATAGGCACATGACAGAGTGAGAATTCACATACAGCAGCTGCAGGATAGTAGGTTAAGGGAATCAGATCCTCCTTCTCGTGGTGGAAACACTTCATCACATTCTCCTTCCGACATCCTCCACCTCGTCAACAAAAACATTAGCAACAGACTCAACCGCCCTTTCGACCTCCACAATGCCATGATGCTCAAAGAGGGCATAGTATGGGACCTCTATCTAGGGGGGCCAATAGGACACAGGATCCACCTCAAGCACAGTCAACAAGAGCACATCCATCGCAACACCCACAGAGATCTATGGCTAGATCATCAGGTCCTTCAGCACATACTGTTATCCAATTCTTTCCCTCGAGAAAAATTGGACAAACAAGAACTTGCATGCAGTGAAAATAGAGGATTTGATTCAGTCATAGAGGCTTGCATTTTAGAATGGGGCAAATAAAGTTAAAATAGGTCGAAAAAATTGCAAGGAAGCTCAGGAGCTTGAGCTATTTCGTAGAATCAATAAATTCTGAAATCCAAAAATTAGACTTCGAAGGTGGAGATTTTTGGGGATCTCGATGAGAGCAAAAAGCCTGAAATCCAAAACTCCAAAATTCTGAAATTGTAGAATTTCAGGTTTCAAAGTTTCAGAGGTGTGGGATTCAAGGTTTCATAGTTTTAGAGGTGTGTGATTCAAGTTTTCGAAATTCTTGGCGATAAAATCGAAAAAATGAATGGAAATGTCTGAAATCCTGAAAATTTGAATCCTAAAAGGGTTCAGATTTCAGAGGTCAACGAGGTGGCATTTTCAAACTTCATAGGTTCACATTTTCAAACTTCAGAGGTTCAAGGTTTCAGACTTCAGATACTTCACAGAGAAAAACACCAAAAAACCCATCAATGTCTGAAATCCCGAATTCCGAAAGTCTGAAATTTCAGACTTTCGGGTTTCAGACTCTTAGAACTCTCAAGAAAAATTGGTGAATGAACAGTAACCCAATATCTGAAATAGAAATTTCCAAAAGTCTAAATTTCAAGATTTTAGAGGTTGCATGCATTTCAGACTCCGAAAAATGACAGAGCCAACCACCCGCCATTTTTGCAGAATGATACATCGACCTTCAGATGACCATAACTTTTGAATGGGAGCTTGGATTTGCACAAGTTAGACTAAGTTATTCAAATTGAATAAATACACTCCTCCATTTTTTAGGGTGTCAAACTTCTCACCTACCACCAAAATGAAGTATGGGCTTCCTTTCTTGCCCAACAAGGAATACTACATAGAGGCATGGGTTTTGTCATGGAACCCATCATTTTTGTAGGAGAATTCAATGCATTTTTGGTAGGTTGAAGGAAAACTTCAAATTTCTTCTCTCCCCTTCTCTCATTTTCTTCCTATATATTGTAAGGAGGGGAATTTTCTTAAACGTTGGACATTTTGGTTTTGCACCATCCCTTCTTCTCTTGTATGCAAGAGAATTTGTGGAGTTCAAACCTCCCATCTAAACTGTAAATGTAATCTTTCCTCTTGGTCATTATAATGCATTGTATCAAATATTTGGAGCAACAATAAAAGTTTGTGGATGATTTTTAACCCTCTCTTTTATTATTACATCTTCCTGATATCTCATTGCAATCTGGGTTATCTACACATGGTGGTTGTATTACATTTTTAATGGTTTGTATTTAATTACAAAGCAGGTGTCCAACATTCATTTGGTGCATCACCTCTGTTAATTTAGGTTTAATTTATTGCATCTTCTTAACCCTGTCTCCTTGACAAGTCAGAGTAGGTTTTAGAGTAGATCCTCTACAATTTGATTGTGTGCATCTGAACATAGGAATAGAAACTGACCTTCATCCATAGATATTTCCCGATTGCAAAGTCCCACACTTTGGGAAAATCTCCATGTTATGCAATCACACTGAGAGTTTCAACCCATCGATTTGCAGACATTCAAGGGTGTTGTGATTACGCATCAACATGTACTATTGGGCCACCTGGGGGACTGTCTACATAGAGGAGAGGACCAAGAACTTGTTATGGATGTGGCATGCACAAAAATCATTGGAGAGAGTGCCCTCAGAACCCAGCTAATCAGGGTAAGGCACAAGCTTTTGAACCTAATGTTGGCGACATGGTGAGGAGCCATAGGATATATGCAGCGGTCGAGAACCATCAGGCATAGCACCAGGGCACAGTGATAGAGACCACAGGTAGCATTGGTGGTATTTCTATCCCTATTTTATTTTACTCAAGCTCATCAAACTCTTTCATTTCACCATTTTAGTAGAGCGTAGCAAGTTGGTGGCAGTTAGGCAAGGCCTTAGTTGGGACATCGAGATGGAGTCTGGAGCTAAGATATCAGTTGACGCCTAGTCAAGCAGTGTGTAATGAACCTATGATCCTTTACCACTACTTTGGATCTTCATATCCTTCCCTTGGGTTCTTATGGAGTTGTTAGTGCAGAATCATAGCACCCCTGAATGGCCTGGTATCTAAGTGGGGCATTTGGTGTGATTGCACAACATTGGACCATATCTCAAGCTGTTGCACCTGGAAAACTTGAGATGGACCTCTGGAGAAAGCCGAATATCCTACTTCCTAATCTACCTACCACTAGCTACTCCAGTGCAGGAAGAATCTAACTAATCCTAATCTAACCATTCCAAGGGGACAGAGAGAATAGAGGGTGAAGAGAGCCTACACTAAGTGGTGATACACCAGAAAAGGAAGTGGCGAGATACTACTTGAGGAAGAATGAAATAGGGAATAGGGGACTGAGGGAGGTCAAACAAAAGTTACACATACCCAGATCCAAATTTTCCATCAAAACTCCACGAAGCACGACATATTACACCTATAAACGTGAAATACATACACATGGAGAAAACATGAGATAGAGAGGAATAAAGAAACAACAAAATAGTTCTAAGGGTTGACGGATGCCATAAAACAAGATTTTATTACTCTATAAGGTGCACACATTACATGGGTTCAGAGGAACAAATATGCTCGTCCAGGCATAGGAGAAGGATTACAGCTCAAATGGAGTTGGGAAACAACTTTGACAGAGTTTCACCACATCCCAGAATGTCTCCCCCTTCTCAAAATGAGAAGTGTTAGAATATATAGATAATGAAAACCAGAAAGAGAGAGGAGAAAATCAGCTTAGCTCTTAAAATCCACCCACCAACCATCAATATTTGCCACAAATCCACCAACTATCTGTCGAGTCCGCCGCTCTATGTTTTTTCTAGCGTGTTGAAGAAGGAAGAACGACAGTATCGAATCAAATATGATTTAGTAGTTGAAGAAATAGGAGTCTACATTAATGTCCTAAAATATTTTTTCCCATTTTCACCCACCTAACCTCATCAAAATTAAAATTCCAGGCTCCATTGCATAGATGAGGTCGAGACCTTTCCAATGATGCCAAATTTGATGGATTTCGAGCACTGGATCAAAATATATGTTCATTTGAATGGTTAAGTCGGGTCCGTACAAAAATGGTGAAAACTAGTTAAGCAAAACGAGTATGTGGGCCTGAAATTCACTTTGCACCTTTTGGCACCAAAAAAATAAAAAATGCAAAAAAAGCCACGCATCCCCACAATTCATTTTTCCAAAAAACCATCTTCGGAGCCCACCGGCCCACATTTTCTATTTGGGTGAAAAGTCTCTCCTAGGCCCATTGGCCCGCTCATAGCAAAAAATCACTCGAAGGCCCACCTTTATGCATGTAATTTAGGCTTAACACGTGGTTTATTGGGCATCAGTGGAGATGCGGTTCATTTTTATACTTTACACGTTTCGAGCTAAAAAGTTTGAATTTCCTCTGACGACCCACCTTCCCACTTTGACTTGGAAGCATGGCCACATGTAGAGATGGCGCTAGTACGGGGACCACTTTTGGATTTTGTTTTTGAAGTTACGCACCGAAGAGACACTTGGAACCTTCCATGGCTTATCTTTGTTTCTTTATTTTTTTTGGCTAAGTCCTTTTGTTTGGCAAGGCCATATTGTCTGACCTCTGAGACACGTGGAGGCTTGGTACACATTGTGAGAACCCACTCCGAATTTTACCTTTGAAGTAGCGTCGTACTGACACTTCACTCCTTTCGCTGGCTCTACGCTATTTTGACTATTCAACCCCTAACTCTATCCCTATTTTGGACCTGGGACACATGGAACCCTCGCGCTCATTTGAGTCTCCACTTTGGATCCCACCTTTGAATGTGTGTCGTTGAGACACTTGGCACCCTCCGCTGAGTCTTAGATATTTAGCAATTCGGGCCAATGAAACTTTATGTGGCGAGGGCTCATGACTCTGTTTTTTGGATTTATCTTTGAAGTTGCTTAGCACACTTGGCATCTTTGAGTCTTTTCAATGGTCTGGGGTATATTTTGGGGGATTCTACACATGCAGGCTCCACACTCACTTTAGATGGTCATTGGATTCTAATTGAAGGTGCATGTTGAGACACTTGGCAAGCTTCCACAGAATCTTTCATACTTAGCCAATTTAAACCCACTCTGAATCATTTGTGAAGCGTGAAGCCTTTGAGCCTTTTCCCCGTTTCTCCTCCTTTGAGACCTCTAGTTTCTTTGACGTTGTTTACCTTGTTAACCAACCCTTCTCCTCCATTTTTTAGTCCACCTGATACGTGATTGTTAGATTTGAAACATGAGCTCATCGGATGGAAGCAGCCCTTAGATTTCTTCCTATGCAGGGTTGTGTTTGACCAATTTTTCTGGGGGAAAATTTCTTGACAACAATTTGGTGACTCATGGGGACATCTACCTACTAGATGAAGAGACTAGCTAGCCTTGAAGCATCCATTGGAAATGGAGTCATAATTGATAGCCTGATATCTGATCCATTTTTGCTTTGAAAACCTTATCCCTGATTGCCTGCATCCTGCTGACCCTATTAGAACTCGCCCGCTTTGGGCCTGAATTACCCCGTTCCTCTGAGAATGGACACTCTCAAATCCAATTTTAGTTGCTCCGTATTTGTGTTTTATTTGAAACTAGAAACTGTTACAGGAAACTATAGGTCTCTCTATCATGAATACTAAAGGGCCCGACCTCTGCACCTCTGGAGCAATACGAACAAAAATTATGTAAAAAGACAAAAATCATACATGCCTCAAATGAGACATGTGAGTGTGCACAAGCACTTCTTCTACTGAAAACAAAATCTAATCCTTCTCCTATACTAACCCTAACAAAGAAAAGCTTAAACAAACCTTGCCACAGGTAAGGAGAAATAGCTTCCCTTTCTCAAAAGGGGCAGCCATGTAAATGGTTTGATGCTGAATATGGCTGCTTGTATGAGTCAAAAACCTGACAAGGGGTCAATCCTCCACCCATATCATCAAGGTATCAACATTAATGGAAAATACCTCCTTGAGTTGATTTGTATTGGACTCCTAGAGGTGTTGATGGTGACCATTGGTGCTTTGATACTCATCCTCATGCCCTGAAGTGGGCATGAATGGTTTTGGCTTCTCTCTCGGCCTCCAATGAAGCCAAGTATCTGATTGGGCACAGGTTTGGTCCTTTGAATTTATCCCACTTTCTCTGATATTTAACTCCAAAAATGGAGTCTTCTTGCAAATCTTCCTGGATGGATGATGTGAGAGGGATGATAGCCTCATACTCTTTCTCTTCCTTTGCAACAGGTTTGGCTTTTGGAAGATCAAAATCTTCCAACTTTGATTCAAGAAGGCATGTGGAAAACTGCAGGTTGTGCTTGCATGTTCTCTTCCATGGCAACAAGTTCTTATGGTTGAAGAATGAATTATGGGGAGAAAAATATTACAATTTCAATAGGATCCTTCTTATCAAAACATTCTTTTGATTCTGATAGGAAATCAAACTCTTTATTGTCCTGTTGTAGCAAGGTCTCTCCCTCTTGCATGGTGATCTTAAAATATTCATTATTTTCACCATATGAATCTTCATCTTCAAACATGAAGCTAGTGAGTTCAGGATCTTCCAAAAAATCAAACTTTTGGAGAGGTTGAAAGGGAGAGGGGGCCCTATGTAATTAGCTTATGCAACCATCTCATGATTCAGTGCCTCTGAATCTATCTTGGTCACCTCCATATGCTCCTCTTTAATTGGACTTGGAGCTAGTTGTTCTTCTTCCTTCTTAACTGATTGTGCAACTTGGATTAGATCAACATCCTCTTTAGACAAAGTGCCATTATGGACACTGAATTCAAAGAAAACTAATTGCTGATCTTCTCCTTCTCCTTCTTATTCTTGTTTTACTGCAAACTCAGCCTTAGCCACCACTGGCTCTTCAACACTTGACCTCCTCTATTGGCTTTACCATCAAGGGGATTTTTGTAAACCCAAACCTGGCAGCCCAACACTTCAGATCTTCTATCATTTCTTATTCTGTTGGGTCCCTCCTCTTGTAGTTCTCCTTAAATGGATCCTTGAGTCTCTTCCCAATATGGTCTTGGGAAAGCAAGAGGAGTGGCAGGTTGGGATTCAACCATTTTTTTTGTTGTTTGTGGTGGTGAGGGAAGTGGAACTTCTTGTTTATTTGGAGGGAATGACTGGTTGGGATGGAAAAGGGTAGAGGAACTGAAGGTGAGATGGAAAATCAAGAGATGGAGAAGGGAAATCAACACTTAGGGTAGCAAGTAGAGGGGCTTGACTCTTGACACTACTGCTGAAATGATAAAGTTTGAGAAAGAGAAAATGAAGGACAGGGAGCTGGTGATTGACTTACCCATTGACAAGGTCTTGCACTTTTCTCATATGCCTCAATATCCTCAATCCACTATTGTAAGTTGAGGTAACACTTCAACCATGAAGTCAAGCTTCTCCTGAGGGTTGTAATGTCTTGGAAAAGGGCCTCCCCATGGATAAGGTGCCCTGAAACCAATCCTGAATGCCTTCATTTGTGTTATACCCCTGGATTGCACCATGCTAGCCTCCATTCTTTGAATCTTCTCTAGTAGATCAGCATCTTCCATGTAGTTATTACCATTATATGCATCCCCTTGTTCTTGATAAGCTCCATAGCCAAACTGGTTTTGACCCTGCTCATATGGGTATGCATAATGGTCTTGGATCTAGTTATAATGCTGATCTAGAGGAGTTGGGAAATACATTGGAGGTAGACTGCACTATTGTAGGTGTGGATTCCATGACAGGAATGAAGTCATGATTACACAACTTCATGAAATGGAAGAAAATGAAAGATGTGGAAAGAAAGATGAATGAAGATGGGTGGAAATGGATGGAAAAGGTATGTAACTTTAGATATGAGGTTGTCTACCATATGGAGTTTCCATATGTGCTTTGCATGTGCCTCAAAAGGCTTGAATCTTAACAAGAACACACCAACCTACTAAGATGAAGTGGTAAGGTGCTTCAAACCTATCCCACCGGGTGTGCCAAAACTATTAGTGTAGAATCACAACACCCACAAATGTCTTAAGTTTGAGTGGGGAATTTGGTGTGATTGCACAACATGGGACCATCTCTCAAGTTGTGGGACTTGCAAAACTTGAGATGGACCTCCAGAGAAAGCTAGTTCTTGCTTCCTAATCTACCTGCCACAAGATACTCCAGTGTAGGTATAATCTAACTAATCCTAATCTAATCACATTCCAAGGGGACAGGGAAGAGAGAGAGGGAGAGAGAGAGAGAGGAGAGAGAGAGAGAGAGAGAGAGAGAGAGAGGGGGGGGGGGAGAGGGGTAAAGAGAGCCTACACTAAGTAGTGATACACCAGAAAAGGAAGTGGCAAGATACTTATGCTGAGGGAGGAGGAAACATGGGAAAAAATAGATGAGGGAGGTCAGACAGAAGTGACACAGAACCAGATCCAAATCCACCATCGAAACTCCATGAAGCATGACATCTCACACCTACAAACAAGAAATACATACACAGGGAGAAAACATGAGATAGAGAGGCACAGAGAAACAACAAAACAATACCAATGGTTGAAAGACGCCACAAACAAGATTTTATTGCTCTATAAGGTGCACAGACTATTACATGGGTGCTCAAGAGGCACAAATACGCTTGTCAGGCATAGGAGAAGGCTTACAACTCAAATGGAGTTGGAAACAACTTGACAGAGTTTCCCCACATCCCAGAATGTCTCCCGCTTCTCAAAATGAGAAGTGTTACAATATATAGACGATGAAAACCAGAAAGAGAGAGGAGAAACTTAGCTCTGCTCTTAAAATCCAGCCACCAACCATCAATGCCCACCATGAATCCACCCATGAATCTTCAAGTCTTGCTTCCTCTATGTTTGATTGACTTGTTTAAGAAGGAAGAATGGTGGATTGAATCAAATTAGATCTGGTAGTTGAAGCAATCAGATTCTGCATTAATGGCCTGAAAGACATTTTCCCATTTTCTACCCTCCTAACCTCATCAAAATTAAAGTTTCATGTTCCCATGGCATAAACGAGGTCGAGACCTTTCCAACAATGCCAAATTTTTTGAATTTTTGGCACTGGATCGAAAGATATGTTCATTTGAATGCTTGAGTCAGGTCCATACAAAAATGGTGAAAACTAGTTTAGCAGAATGGGTCCGCGGGCCCAAAATTCACTTTGTGCCTTTCGGCACCAAAAACTACAAAATGAAAAAATGCCCGTGCAGCCCACTGCAATTCATTTTGTAAAAAAAAAACCATCTTTGGGCCTATCGGCCCACATTTTCCATTTGGGTGAAAAGTCCTCTACCAGGCCTGTTGACCCACTCTTGGAAAAAAAATCACTCCATGCATGCAATTTAGGCTTGACACATGGTTCCTTGGGCATCAATGAAGGTGTGGTTCAGCTTTTTATATTTTACACCTTTTGAGCCATAAATTTTGAATTACCTCTAATGACCCACCTTCCCACTTTGACTTGGAAGCATGGCCACGTGTAGAGCTGGCGCTAGTTCAGGGACTGCTTTTGGATTTTGTTTTTCAAGTTATGCCAAAAGAGACACATGGCACCTTACGCGGTTTGTTGGTTTTTTATGTTTTTTGGCTAAGTCCTTTTTTTTGGTGGGGCCATATGTCTGACCCTGAGACATGTTAAGTCTTGGGTCACATTTATTTGGAAACATGCTCTAAATTTTACTTATTAAGTAGCACCGTGCTGAACAATTGGCTACTTCTACAAGAGCCTTGCCCTATTTTTGACTATTCAACCCCCGACTCTATCCCTTTGTCTTTACTTGGGACCATGTGGAACACTCACGTGCCTTAAAGTTTAGGAGCCTGCTACCTAATCTTACTTTGAAATCACGTCATGGATTGACATGTGGCGGATACCACGGGCTCCATGGTTTCCTTTGTATTTTGACTTGATTCAACCCCCGACTGGATCCCTTTTCGGACACTGTGCCCGACTCGAGACATGTAGAGGCTTAGCACGTTTGTCTGGAACCCGCTTGTCCCCAGGGTTTTCCTTTGAAGTTGCATCGTGAGACACGTGGAGCCTTCCATCAGTCTATAATACTTAGCCGATTTAACGGTCGACCCTACCTTTTCTTGAACCTTGACTATGTGGCGGGTTGGCACATGTTTGAGTCTTTTCTCTTTGGATTTATCTTTGAAGTTACACCGAGCCAACACTTGGCATCTTCCACTAAGTTGAAGACTTTTGAACGACCAGTGTGACTTTTGGGGGGATGTATAGAAATGTGGAGGCTCTGAGCTTGCTTGATACTGGCCCTTGGATTCAACCCCTGAAGGTGCGCCATTGAGACACTTGGCATCCTCTGTTAACTCTTCCATACTTATCCAATTCAGGCCTGGTCTGAATCATTTGTAAATCCCAAATACTTTGAACCTTTTCCCTGTTTCTCTCCTGAGACCCTTTGGTTTCTTTGACATTGTTTTCCTCCTTATCTAACCTTGCTCCTCCATTTTTGAGCCCGTCTGCAACCTGATTGTTAGATTTGAAATGTGGGCTCGTGTGATGGAAGCGACCCTTAGATTTCTTCTGTGTGGGGTCGTGTTTGACCAATTTTACACGGGGGGAAAAATTGGGATAACAAGAGTGATTTTGGGCATGGATTGGTTGTCTGCACATAGAGCCAGAGTTGATTGCTACAATAAGATTATATCTTGTGCAAATGATTTGGGAGTGGAGTCAATGATTGTTGGAGTATGGAGACCCATTTCTATTCACATTATTTCTGCTATGTAGCTAAAGCGATGTGCGCGGTGGGGTTGTCAGTTATATGCTATTACAGTTAGTGATACGTTAAAGGATGAGGCTAGTGGACCTTCACTTGATGATCACCCCATTTTTCAGGAGTTTTCGGATGTGTTTCCTAGTGAGCTGCAAGGGATGCCTCCCCCACATGAGATAAAATTCCACATTGATTTGGTTCCAAGAGCAGAACCTATCTTGCACGCTCCTTACATGATGAACACACCTGAGTTATGTGAGCTCAAGTTGCAGGGCCTTCTTGAGAAAGGCCTAATCTGTCCTAGTGTATCTCCTTGGGGGTGCACCAGTGATGTTTGTGAAGAAGAAAGATGGATCCTTACAATTTTGTGTGGACTATCGTCAACTTAAAAAAGTAACGATCAAGAATCATTTCCCCCTACCTCGCATCGATGATTTGTTTGATCATATGAAGGGGGCTACGGTATTTTCTAAGATAGATCTTAAGTCGAGATACCATCAGCTGAGGATCGTACAGGAAGATATCCACAAGTAAACTTTCCACACGAGGTATGACCACTATGAGTTCACAGTGGTGCCATTCAGTCTTACAAATTCCCCTGTTGTGTTCTTGAGTTTTATAAACGGGGTGTTCAGGACCTTTTTGGATCGTTTTGTACTCATGTTCCTTGATGACATCTTGATCTTCTCACATACGCATGAGGAGCACGAGGAGCACCTTCGGCAGGTTCTGCAGTGTCTTCGTGAGAACCAACTTTACGAGAACCTGGAGAAGTGTGTGTTCTTTCAATCAGAGGTGCAGTATTTGGGTCACATCATTTCTAGGGAAGGTATCACAATCAATCCTTCCAAGATTAGAGCCATTATGGATTTTCCAGCACCCACTATCATGAATGAGGTGCTTAGTTTTATGGGGTTGGCAGGATACTACAGGACATTTGTTCAGAAATTTTCTCGGGTTACGCACCCCATCACTTCCCTTCAGCGGAAAGGGAAAAAGTTCTTCTGGTTAGATAAATGTGAGTAGGCCTTTAAGACACTGAAGGAATGCCTTACGAAAGCAACTATTATTGAAGTGCTAGATCCTCAGGGTGAGTTCTTCATTTGGACAGATGCTTCTTTCGCAGAGTTAGGTGTTGCATTGATGCAGGAGGGCCGTGTAGTAGCCTTTCAGTCTTGTAAAATCAAGGATTATGAGCTCAATTATCTTACTTATGACCTTCAACTTCCAGCAGTTATGCATGCTTTGGTTTGATGGAGACACTTCCTTCTTGGTCAAAGATTTATACTCAGGACTGATCACTATAGTCTTTTCCAACTCTTCATGCAACCTAATCTCAATGCTCGTCAGTGGCGTTGGATGGAGTTTCTTTGCGAGTACGACATGGAGATAGAGTATATGAAAGGGAAGGATAATTTGGTTGCATACGCCCTGAGTCAACAGAGACATGTTACTATGGCTACCTCAGTGAGTACAGATTTATGGAGAAAGATTTTGCAGCAGCTTCCTCACGATAGCTTCTACCTTGTAGCCAGATCAAAGATTGGGTCTTAGAGACCCCTTGAGGGGAAGTTTGGCGGATATTCATTAGAGGCAGATGGTCTTCTCAGACATAGAGGTAAGATATATGTTCCTAGAGAGGGAGTCTTAAGACAGGATATCTTGACAGAGGATCATCATGCACCTTATTTAGCCCATCCAGGGGTGAAGAAGTTACACGCCACTTTGAGACAACTTTATCATTGGAGACGTCTTTAGAGAGTTGTAGCTCAATTTGTGTCACATTTTTTAGACTGTCAGATGGCGAATTCTGAGCTTCAATATCCAATTGGCTTTATTTACCTGCATTCCATACTAGAGTGGAAATGGGACACCATTTCCATGGATTTCATTATAGGTCTACCAACGTCGAGATACCACCACGAGGCCATCATGGTCATGGTCAATAAATTGACGAAAGTGGCTCATTTTTCTCCGGTGAAGACCACCTATACAGCTAGTACAATAGCGTGAGTATACATTGATGAGATTGTCAAGTTGTACAGGATTCTGCAGAAGATCATTTGTGATTGTGATCCCTTGTACACTTCTCACTTCTGGAATACCATGCAATGGGTTCTTGGTACGAGTATCAACTTCAATACAACTTATCATCAATAGACAGATGGATAGACAGAGCGGGTAATTCAAATCTTGGAGGATATGTTGCCGATGTATGTCATGTACCAGCAGTATAGGTGGGAGGAGTAATTCTACTTGGTAGATATTTCCTACAACAACATTTTTCATAGTTCGATTAGCATGGCTCATTTTCAGGTGTTGTATGGCAGAGAGTGTAGGACACCCTTGAGTTGGGATAGGTTAGAGGATAGGTTTTCTCTTGGGCCATTTTTGGTACAGGATATGCATCAACAAGTTGTCTTGATTTTTCAGAGGCTTCAGGAGGCTCATGATAGGCAGAAGAAGTATGTAGATATGAGGAGGACATATCATAGTTTTGAGGTGCGCACGAAGATGTTTCTTCGTGTCAAGCCTCATAAGAGCCTATCTATTATGGAAAAGGTTGTAAGTTAGCTCCTAGATTTGTGGGTACCTTCGAGATCTTGGAGTGTATTGGTCCATTGGCCTATCGTCTAGCATTGCCACCCAACTTGTCTCACATGCATGATGTATTTCATGAATTTGTACTTAGGAAATATATTTCGGATCCCTCTCATGTTTTGGATTGGACCTCATTACAAGTGCATGAGCAGGGGCAGGTATCAATGGAGATCGTGTGCATCATAGAGTGCAGGACCTTGGGCCTTCGAGGCCGCAAGATTGACCAGGTGTAGGTCCATTGGTATATGTATGACAAGACTACAACCACATGGGAGGATGCCACTATTTTGTGAGCTCAGTTTCCTCATCTATTCCACTGACTTCCAAGAGGAATTCGAGTCTGAGGGGATGGGGATGTAGTACCCACTCCTCTTCGACATTGTTTTACCTTGATATTGATACTATTGGACTAATATTCAGACATTTGCTTATGATACATTGATCAACAGATGATAGACTATTCTGATATGTGGATTATCAACATTATGATGTTTATGTTTTATTATGATCCACTAGATAGTGATGTTAGACAATTGGATGTATGTTGTTTTTCATGATGTGGATTTTATACTGACATGTTATTTTTTTGGGATGCTGGAATATAATTGTAATCTCATGGATGTTAGGGTTAGATTTTGATATATTGATGGATATTATAATTGCTAGTGTCAAATGATGAGTATTGAGCTTATATATATATATATATATATATATATATATATATATATATATATATATATATGATTTCTCGATGTTGTTAATACAGCTGAAAGGCCAGAGAGGTAATTTTCTTGTGTGCAGGAATTTTACCACATACATCGAAGGGGATAGGAGACCAAGCACGAAAGGATGTTGGGCATTGAGAAACGAGGCCAAATTTAACAACTTGTGTAATGTTGTTTAGTGTGTGTTTTGCTTGTTCTCATGGGGGGATGAATTCACATGTGTGGCCATGGGGTGAATTGTGTCCCTTTCTATAAATTTTGCATGTGCTTTATTTATGATTTGTGTATTAAATTTTTTGAAAATTTGTCACTTTATTAGCATGTGTAAATTTGTGTTTATTAGACTTAACCCTTCTTGTTTTGTTTAACCAAATTAGATGTGTGACAAATAGTTATGATGATATGTTGTAGTTGTTGTGTAGGTAAACTTTATGTTGATTTGGGAGTGTTTTACTCCACCCTATTTCAAGGATCCTATTTTTGGCAGAGGTTGGCAATATGCTAGCAAAGGTGAATTGATCATTAGAAACCTGGTAATAGCATTTAGTTAAACATTTTCAATGCTTTATGAAGATGTGTGTGTCTTTTGTAAGCTACAATTATGATATTCCATGGGGCAACATCTTGTTCAGTAAACAACAACAGGGTCGTCAATGAGAGATGCAAACATGTGTCATTTCCCTTGTCTTCAATTAGGACCATTTTCACAACCTCTATCATTCTTTCCTTGTCTAGAAGTTTATTCGTTAAATTTTGTACTAGAGAAAGACAAGATCAAACTCATCGAAGGAAATAATTAGTATTCCTTAAAGTTTTGAAAGCCTTTTTAGCGAAACCATTTTGTGCATTTCCTACATTCATTGCAGTCCACAAGATCACATTTCATCAAGGTATTTTACATACATATCTACCAGGTCATTTGCAATAACTGATAATAATCCCTTCTCCATTAAATATGACGAATTTTAGCAAAACTAACCTGGTTATGACCAATCTCTCCAAAGAAAACCTATAATCGACAAAAAGACCAGCATTAGAGAACTTCGAATAAAAGACACTAACACCTCTACACCCTCCACGACCTGTATGGATGGGTGCAAATTTAAAAATTTACAGTCTAGAATGAGGATCCCAAATCTCAACAACTAAGCTCTGGGACATTCATATATGTAAACACCAGAGGTTACGGTACTCTGAAGGTTATTCCACAGATGCTACAACAAACATTGTTTCTTGAGTAGATTGTTTCTGGGCCATAATTATGGATGGTGGCCATTTCTCTTAAAGCAGCTTAGCTAAAGCAAATTTATGGATCCCATCCTAGAAATCATGACACGATCCCCTAATGAGACCAGACTGAATTTGTATTATAAAGCATGAAAGTTTGATATTTGATTCCTATAAATTCCAACTTCTCCCTTGGTTCGTGAGGCCAAGAGACAAAACCTGGTGTCATAAAAAAAGGATAGGTTTAGGTTTTTTATCATGGAGGAAAATATGGAGAGTAACGAAGGCAAGGCAAAGAGATTTGTGGAGATTTCACAGAGGAAGATTGGGTTAAAGGATCTAGACGATGCCAGGAAATTCGTAGTGAAGGCACAATAACTCTACCCTTCCCTGGCTACCCTCTCCCAGTGCATGCCACTAGCAAAGAGAATCTTGCTAGAAAAGATTGTTGCTAAAAAGATGCCAAAAAATAGGGAAACTTGCCAGAAAAGTTGTAGTACCCACTCCTCTTCAACATTGTTTTACGTTGATATTAAGACTATTGGATTGATATTTAGACATTTGATTATGATACATTGATCAATAGATGATAGATTATTCCGATATGTGGATTATTGACACTATGATGTTTATGTTTTATTATGATACACCTGGTTATGTGATGGGGGACAGTTGGATGTATGTGGTTTTTTATGCATGCGAATTTTACTTCCTGACATGTAAAACTTCTGTGATCAAGGAATATAATGTGTTTATCTCATGGATGTTAGGGTCCCAAAACAAAGGATTACTTTTAATGAGAAAAAACAAACAAAAATGTCGAATGATAGAAAACAAAAATAAGAATTATAAATCACCTCTAATAAAAAATTCTTTTTATTTATTTTTAGTAATTTACAAAGGCCAAAGAGGTAATTTGTTGTGTGCAGAACTTTTATCACATAAATCGAAGCCTTCTAGGGGACAATATCCTGTGAAACAGATGTCTGGAAAAACATAAAGCAACGAGACGCAAGAAATGAGAAGCATATGTGAAATATTGTTTAGTGTGTGTTTAAAAACACTTGTTTGGAAGTATCCCATGGGAGATGACTTCACTTGTGTGGCCAATCGAAGGTGAATTTTGTACCCAAAGAAATAAAAATAAAATGTAAATTTATTTTTAATTATAAAGCAAATCAAATTTAACAAGAGACTCGGTCCCACTTTATTAGCATGTGTAGAATGATGTAGAAATTTTTTTATGTCTTCAACCCTTATGGGTATAAGTTTAACCAAACTAAAGACTCCTGACAACCTTGAAATGATGAGATCTTGTAGTCCTTGTGTACCTAAAAATTATGTTGATTTAGGACCTATGTTGATTACTGAGCCCCAAGTATACAAAATTCAGATTTTGACTCGGGGGCATCCTGTAAATGAAGTGTGCAATCAAAGACACCATAAAATTGTGTAATGCCTATTAAAAATAGTAAGTAGGCTACCTAGAAAAGGCCAATCCGTATAAGTCCAAGGGGATTACTCCTAATGATTTCAATTTGTTGTTTATGTAATCAAGCTATATATAGAAGGAAAATCATGATAAAGGACTGAATTCTACACCAATTTATTAGGTCCTTTGACAAGTATCAGACTTTATTACAAATTTATGAGCCACGTGGGTTGAAATATTCCTTAGATCATATAAAATATGACCTAGAAATCTTGAATCAAATTCAATATGTAGAGTCTTCAGTGTGAAGATGGAAAATGATGAAAGTGGCATCCTACATAGGTAGCCTATTTTATCATTCTTCCAAGAGGTCGGAGTTCTAATCCTTAGTGCACTGTTCTCTAAAGAAGTCAGAAACGTAGGTCTAGTTCCTCATTCTATGAGTCTTGTACATGATTACATTTTTGAGCTTTTGAAGTAGAGTTAGAATATTGATAGTCATACTGGTCAGTGGTTTCGAAGAGGCTTGTGAAGATTTTTTCTTGGATCTTAATGTCAGAGTTAGGCCAAATCCTCCAATCTGACATTATTATCGATATTTTGAACCAAGCCAAATCAGCTTTGATTCGTAACACTTCAAAATAGGCCTCCCAGAACGCTTATGTCACTTTTGTAATTCACTGAGTTGATTCAACTATTCTTTTTAACTTGTCTAATGGGAGCAAAATGTATGGTACAAAGTTCCAAGTCATGAAATACATCGTATTTCTCCCAATGCAAGGGGGTGACAAATAATCAAAAGGGAGAGAAAAGGAATTCATGGATTTGTTGCATGCTTGCAAGGGAGAGATAAGGATTTTGGATGATTATTTTGTGCACTTGAAGGCTTAAGGTAAGACTCCCACTTCACTTGGGAGGCATAAAGAGGTGGTCTCTCATAACCCTTTCTCTATTTGGTTTTATCCTCAAACTTTTGTGTTGTTGTGAAATTGTAATTTTATGGATTATGTTGTCATGATTGAGTTGAATTCCTTGTATGTGCTTGTTGTGGAGCCACCTTGTCCAAGTTGTCATTGTTGTTGAATGCTCCTCATGGTTCCTTGGTTAGGGCTCAGGGGCCATTAAGGGGATGGCTTCTACTCTTACTGGATTAACGGTTGGGTGGAGAACGTTTCCTACTCCCCCTTCCTTTGTTTTGTGATCCCATTGTGAAGATTTGAAGAATGCAAGTTTTGGAGATATCTTTGGAATGAAGACATACATATTGGAGACTTGAAATTTGGCTTGTTGATAGCCTTGTTGTAATTTTCTCATTTCTATTTTATTCCCACTTTGTGTGGATGATTGTAAGATTTTGTAATCTTGGGAGAAATTTTTGTGATACTTAGAAACCCTTTCATATTGTGAAATATCATTATGAGTGCTCATTTAAGAGACTTGTATTTTCAAAAGGATTGGTTTGGTGAATGGAAGTTACAAAATTGGTTGCATTAGTTAAAAAAATTAGACAACTGTAAAATGGGTGAAAATAGTAATATATCTCCTCCTATAAAGTTTTTCTCACTCCCTCCAAAGTGTGTTTCTTGTTATTTCACAATCCTTGATAAGTCTTGTGAAATTTCACTTGTTGATTGGAAGGGTGGAAAATTAGTTATGGTGAATAAACATTGATGGTTACTTACTTTATTGAAAGGAAAGAAAAATTGAAAATGGTAGAACTCATAGCTTTATTCTTTGCTTTAGTTGTAGTAAGGATTTTTCCTTAATAATAATAATACAAACATTATTAGAATTATGTTGGTCCGAACTATTCTACCAGCAGGAACCTGTGCAAGTCTCACAATATTCTGCCTTCAGGGGGTTTGGGATCTCATCCCAGTAGGGGTATTTCCAACTGCGTAAAAGAAGAGGAAAGAAATGAGGAGGGAGATAGGAAAGATCTGAAGGGAGAAAAGAAATGAATTCCAAAGCAGAAAGGTCAGAGGGTCTATGTTTTGGGCTGGTAGTAAACAGAGCCGAACCTACTTGCATAGACGAATAAAGCAATACTGATGAATAAATGAAAAAAAAGTAGAGATAGATTCAACAGAATAAACGCATAAATCTGACATAAGAAAGATTAAATGCCCATAACACACATATTTAGCACAAAGTCTTAATATTTGTATTAATATTTTCTTCTGTTACAAAAAGCTCAAAATCTTTTCTTCTTACTTCTATTTTTCATCTAAAAAGTATCCATCCCTTGAATACAACAAGTATCCAAGTATATATAGAAGAAGGAGAAGAAAGAAGGCAAAAGGGAACCAACAACTAATTACAAAATATCTACAAAATATCTAAAAGTCAATGTTGACTTTGGACAACTTGGTGGATGACAACATCCCATGGTGCAACATGGATGAGGTCATCATTTGTACCAACATACTATTAGATATTTACAAAAAGAAGCCAAGAGGAAGAGAGCTATTCATCGTCGTCTCGCGGCTGAAAGGGGGTATCTTGCTTCTGCTGTTGTTCGGGAGAGATGATGGGGAATTGGGTCCGATATTCCATGAATTTACTGATCATGGGCTGAAGTTGATCCTGAGCAGGACCCTTCGTATGATCACCGATGACCTCACAGGTCTCCCGCTCATCTCTGAGTTTTTCAGGGAGTTTGAAATATTCATTTCCTGCCTCCATCAGGAACCCCACAAAATCACGGCAAGCCAGAAGGTTGTTGATGCATTCAGTGTCGAAAGTGGCTTCTGGCCCTAACCCTTGCGAGAGGATCTCTTTGAAGATCCAGATAGTTTTGTCTGCCTTCCTCAAGGCAAAAGAAGGAGTAAGCAAACCTGGAGACATTCTCAGAACAATTTGCTCCATTTTATGCATTGCATCCAGGGCTTCCTCCTTGACTTTATCAATCTTTTCCAGGACGAACTCCATCTGGTCGACCCGGTAATCCAACGCAGCAAGGATCTTGCTGGGTACCCTGGGGTGACTGAAGACGCCAAATTTTACTAGATCGTCGACTGAGCAGTCGAGCATTTTCTGGAATGTTTCATGTTGCAGCCTTGCATGGTCCAACTCTTCAGAGATAGGTCCTGCAATCACCTGGAGATCTTTGTTCGCCTGATTGATGTTCTGATACAACTCGGTGAACTTGACTATTACCTCCTCGCTGTCTTTGAGGATTTGATCCCTCCAGGTGGAAACTGCCATACCTTGTTCACCAATTTTGGCATACTCATTTATCTTGTCCTGACTTAGGACCTCAGGAGTTTCCATGGCAGTTGTAGGAGGTGCACTACCCATTTTCTGCAGGGCGTGGAGAAGATTTTTGTTTTGTTCCTTTAGCAACCTTTTCTCCTCCTTTGCTTCTTGAAGTTTCTTGCAAAGGGCATCCACTGCAGATAGGGCCTCTCCTTGAAGACTTTCTGAAGATGTTCCCATTGTGACTTGGGTCACTGTATAATCTGCCAGAGACAGATCTTTTTTACCCTTTGAAGGATCGGGATATGCAATCTCCATCACTCTTTCCCCTGATGCACTCTGAGAGAAGCGGGTTATAGGATTTTGCTTCTTAGCCCCCTTTGCCGGGATGACAGAGAAGTCCATCGGTGCGATAGGGACTTTCCTCTTTTGCTGGCTCAGATGCTGGGAGATCCACGCTGGACTTAAGGGAACAGGACTAGAGGTAGAAAAGGGAGCAGCTGCAGTGGATGAGGGGAAATGGGTAGAGACACTTGGTGGCGGCATCGAGAGGGAGGCCGAGAAAGCACTCACAGGGGGAAGGGACACTGCAGGGGAGGAAGACATGGGAATGGAAGGGAGCTGAGAGATGAGGGAAGAAATGGTGGGGGACAGCTCCACGAGAGAAGAGAAGATGGATGACGAGGAAGGGGGAACAGTAGAAGATGGGGGAGAGGACACGACCAAAGGAATGGTCGCTTGGGTCACGCGAGGAGGAGGAGGGATAGAAGGGACCTCAGTGGTTGCAGTAGTGGCGACACCCTGAGTGGATGTTCCCGTCGAAACACCTTCAACTGCTTCTTTCTCTGGGGATACCAGGCTAACAACCTGTTCTTGTGCAGCAGAAGGAGGGCTTTCAGGAACTTCTTCTTGAGCAGAGCTTGATTCACCCTCTTTATCCTTGCCTTTGACCTTTGGCAGATGCTTTGGCCTGACAGGTGCATTTCCTAATGGAGACGTAGTGAAATCTACCCCGAGGTAGATGAGGCCATTCATCCTGCACCAGTGTTCTGTCCTCCGCAATGTCTCTTTGACCCTTTCTTCAATGGTCTGGGGCACTTTTGTTCTGTCTATCGCAGCAAACGGCCAGTTGTCCCCATCTGTATCCAGATATACCTGATCAACTTCTTGATCGGTAGTTTGATAACCCTTTGGAACAATGGCCACGCCGTATTGAATAATTTCTGCCAAGGCCAAGCGGGAGTGGTCCTTCCTTCTAAGTTCAACCTCATGGTACAGGTCGATATAGATGTCCTCGATCTGTGGAATATGGATTGGATCGAGTTTTGCCTTGGGAAGGCAATTCCTTGGATCAAAAGTGGGCCTCGCCGAGAAGTTGTGCTTCAGATTGAGCAGTTCTAGCTCAGGTAAAACATTTCCCGGGCTTTGTGGTGAGAGATGCATGTGTATCTGCCCACTGTAAGGGGGAAAGGAGTTCCACCCTTCTTTCTCTTCAGGCACTTCTCATGGTATGTTACGAGCTGTCTGGATAGCTCCAATAGGATCAGCTTGGGGCCGGCATATCTCGGCAATTTGGTGGGCTCACCCAAGAAGTTAGCTGCCCTGAGATAGGTGAAGGTGGGAAATTGTGTAAATAAGGCCCCCCACTTCTCTGTTGCTGTGACAATGCTCTTGGTCGTTCGACCGTGAGTCATGTTTGGCCTCAAAAGGCAGACGATGCCATAGAAGAAAGCATCGTTGATCTTTGTAAACTGTGGGATGTTGTTCTCCAGTTTCAGCTCTGGGTAGTATTCATATATTTTTACCTGGGGCCAAAACCCGCATCGTCTCAGTGTCAGATAATCCCTCTCCGAGGCTGCATAGCATAGACTACGTAGGAGTTCATGTAGAACCTCCCCGTTGTGGTGAGTTGTTGGAGTTGTTCAGATATGGTGCTGCTTATTATCTCCGCCCACTCGAAGTGTTGATCATGTACATTCTTATTCATGGTCTCAAGGTACCTGAGCATCCATTTGTGAAAGTAATGGGCGTCAGAAATCCCAAATACTCTACTTAGGAACGTGATAGTATCACTCAGTTCCTCAGAGAATTCACTACGGTGAATAACCTGTGGCCATCTGGTTATCACCTTCTTGTTCTTTAGATACACCTCATTCATCAGTTGCATGCACTGGTCTTCATTGTCCTCCCATGCCTTGGTGCAGTCCTCTTGGCTTATAGCCACAAAGTGTCGGTGGTGAGGGATGCCTAGCATGATTTCGAAGTGTCGGGTGGTGAGGTTGATTATGACCTCCCCCTTTTCATTTTGGACACACCTTGTGTCTTTGTTGTAGCAGTGGGCCACTACCATCATGAATTCATTGTTTACTGCACTGACGGGGATCCCCCCAGCAAAATGCAGGCCACTGCCTACTAGTTTGTCCATCCAAGGACTTCCTGTGACTTTCCTGGTTCTGGCCCAGAAATCTTCCATATCGATGTGACCGAGCTCAGAGTCTCTTATATCCAGGTCACATTCTGCCTGGGACTCGGGCATTCTGACCCTCTGGTACTTGTATTTCATTTCTTCTTCAGTAAGCTTAGCCTTACCTTTTGACTTGGTTGGCCTTCTTGCTTGATGTAGACATATGTGGATCTGAGTTCAGTTGCTGATCTGCAAGAAGAAGAAGAGAAGTCCAACACCAAAGAGCCATGTTAGCTGTTAGATCTTCCATTAAAGAACTGTAGAATGGAATGAGGAGTTATCAATTTTAAAGCTTTAGGGTGCAGGGTGCAGGAATACTGCAGGCTGCAGAGCTATTCGAATGGTGCACTGAATTGGAGTGTTACAGGGAACAAATCAGCACCAAGGGGCGCAAGGCGCAAGGATTTTACATATAACATCATGTTATTGTAAGCGGGGATGCACCTGCGCCATTATATAAGGTTATACTGGGCGCAAATAAACTTAGTGTTGCATGGGATCAGGGTGTGCCAATGGCGCAAATTTGCATGTAACATAGTTTGGTGCACTGAATGGCGCAGGATAAATGTGTGTTGCACGATCTTTTTGTGCAAAAGGAGATTTGGCGCGGCAATGGCGCATGACAATTGGTAATATGCACCTGCGCCAACTATATAAGGTTATTGTACTTGGCGCACAAATAAACTTGGTGTTACATGGGGGCAGGATGTGCCAATGGCGCATGTAATTGGCATGCAACAGGAAATTTTGCGTACCGCCAAAGGGGCACATGTAAATTACGTGTTGCACTATCTTTCTATGTGCGCAAAGGGGAATTTGGCGCGGCGCAGGGAAAGCTTGCATAACACTTTGTTGTTGTAATAGGGTATGCGCCCGCGCCAATTTTTAGGATTTACTTGGTTTTCACATGGCGCGGGGATTAAGCGTGTTGCAAGCGGGAAAAGTGTGCCTTCTTGGCGCGACTTGTTTCTATGCAGCAAGGGTGGCGATTGCGCCAAGAGAAAAACACAGTTTTAAACTAATCTTTAAGGTTTTATTTCTTTCCCGATAGGTTTGTGATCTTTCAGGCCTGTTTTTCAGGGATTTTAGATGGTGAAGGGGGCACAACAAGGAGATCCAGGTTGATTTTTTTGAGGCAGAGCCCTCCTGACCAGCAGATCTGGAAAGAGGATGAAAATGGTTTGGGGGGGAAAGGTTGCAAGAACGGCAGGAGGGTTTAATGGATTTGCATATTCATTCTATCCTACCACACAAACAACCAAAACAAAACACAAGAGGAGTAAGAACCACCTACCCGGAATATATAGAATGTGAGAGACGAAGCGGGGTCCACGAACGCGACACGAGGAGGACGGGCGTGCTGACAGGTGCAGAGGAATAAAGTTATCACGTGTTTTTTAATTGTGAAAGTGACAGGGCGGGTGCGCCTATATATAGGCAAAGGTGCAATAAATGTGCCAACCACTTTTTCAAGAGGCGCACCAAAACAAGTGTCGACACGTAAAACGGTGCACCCTTTGGCGCGGATAAACGTGTGTCAACACGGGAATACTTGCGCCTTTGGCGCAAGTTTACGACTGTCAACACTTCATTCCTTGCGCCCTTTGGCGCACCAAAACACGGCGCAACAATTTAGTTGTTAACATGAAGGCGCATGCACCTTGGCGCACGCAAGAAAGGCGCATCACGGGAAGGCGCAACAATTGATGTGTCAACATGTCAATCTGTGCGCCAAAGGAAATGAAGGGGGCACAAATTTACTCTGTGTTGCACAGATAAAAGGTGCGCCCAGCCAAAAAGGGACCAAAATGGCTAAGTTCGGAGAACTAGATTTCCCGGAAAGGGATTTTGTAACATTCCGAACACAGAGGGGTCCCTGACGGGGGACCAGGACAAAATTTGGTATGGTTACCTATAAAATTGCCCTCGTCAATTTTACAGGATAAGTTTCTACTAATTGTATCTTAAGGATGCTAAGTCTAAGCCTTTGATTTGAAATCACTTGGGATTACTTGCTTACAAATTCTCTCTCTTTTAATTCAAATGTATTGCAAGTCTAAACTCCACACACATAAAACATGACTAGTGTAATTTTCCTTGGCACACTCTAGTGTTGATTTGGTTTTCTTGTACACCTAGGTGGCACTAGAGTGTGTGAGTATCCCCAGTGCGAGGTGACATTAAGTGAGTCTATAGTGCATTGGTTTTGGCTTGCTGGCAACTATTGCTAGACTTTAGCACGAGTTCTGTTAGCATGTAGGCAACTTAAGTTGCACTCAAATTAGGAAAAACACTTATTTATGTCAATTGTATCTTGTAGGAGACCAATTCTTTGATTATGAAATCACTTTTGATTATTTGTGTATAAATTCTCTCTATTTTAATTTAAATGTATTAAAATCGACACACATAAAACATAATTAATTTAATAAGTAACTCAAACAATATATTGACAATATTTTAACCCCATAATTATCGTCTATAACTATATCACTTTGTAATTCTTCATCATATGTGATTGTTATATAAGCTTGTTCTGGATATTTAATCATAATTTTTGTATTTTTAATAACTGCCTCTAAGAATTCCCCTTCCAAAAAGAAGCCATATAGCTTTTTTTTCCTTCAAAAGGGTGAAAACTAAAAATATTCAGTGGATTGTTGCTCCATGGACTAATTAAATTGTAAAAAGGACCTAAGCTTTGATTTGTAAAGCATGCAAGTTTACAACTATTGCGATCTAGTATATTTTCTCATAAAATTAATTTAGGGATTGGTTTAGATTGTATAGGAGGAACAATTATAAGATTCCATGTTTTAATATTGTTTGAAAGCCTTAAACATTCATTAATAAAAGAACCCAAAAATCAATTATTGATGTTGGTATTTAAAGTCAATTTTCTCTTCATGATTTTTTTTGCATGCATGTTGAAAGGTATTTAGGAGAAATGGGCTAGTAGGTGTGACCTTTAAGTTGGCAACATAGTAAATATATTATATGGATATTATTTGATGAACATATAAATTTAGAAAGTTCTGTATATATTTGAAACAAATTATCATTTTTATTAATTATAAAATAAAAATATATGATGATGGTCTACGATAAAAGGAGTGAATCCACGACCAACAAGCACCAACAATAGACATACAAGGCCTATAAGAAAAAGTAACCAAAGGCACCAAAAAAAAAAAAAAAAAAACTACATCAAGTCAAACCAGGACACCAAGAGAAAAATAAAAATGATTGTTTCTTCAATAAATACAAGGTCGGTTTACTCTTACCTAGATTTTCCATTATTTGGCAAGACTATCCTCCTCCATTGCCTTTGTATTGAAAAAATTCCTTGGTGCTTCTTTTGCAGACATGCTTTCAACTATGTCTCACTTTTTGGAAGAATCTCAACAATTTTGTTAACTTCGTATTATTTTCCACATAAGTCCACAAGATATTAAAGAAATTTCAAGTTTTCATTTGAGAGATCAATGACCATCGCCTCATTAGTTTAACCACCCACACAAACACACCAAAATATTGGGGGTAACCAAAGTCTAATAAGTTGTCTCCTGGAAAAACTGAAAAAAACTATTATTAGCAAAAGGTCTCTCTAAATAATTTGAATTTGTAGTAACCTCCTCTAGGATTGCCCCTAAAAATTTTACCTTTGCTTCTGGCCCTTGAATACTGGGGGTAACCAAAGCATGATTAGCCAACCACTAATAAAAGTCATGATCACTCTTGTTAGTAGATTGTTCATGTAGACGATTCAAAATTGTAGTAACCTCCTCTACAGTTGCTCCTTGAGAACTTACCTTTGCTTATGTTTCCTCTAAATCATCCAAGCTTGCTGTAAGAACAACATAAGGGTTATAACTTAAGTCATCTTGAAGCCTAGTGTCTTTATTTTTCACTTGACCTTTCTCCTTCCCTATGGATTCTAACTTATTTCTTTTCTTTTTTTGACTACATGATAAACAAATGTTGTTGAAGGAGATTAGATTCCTAAAGCACATGGCAATCCTTAGTAAAACGATTTCTTCGTGACATTTGTTGCAGTTGAAAGGAAGATGGTCATAATCTAAAATTTCTGATATGGTTTCTTGAGGTCGCAAATTTGTTGTTCAAAGTTTGGAGTTTCAAAAATCAATGGCCTTCACATGTCAAGATTTGTTTGCACAATGATCCCTTTGTAGCTCCCTAGCTCTGGGGTCTCGGGGCCCATTTACTTCCTTGCAGTCCAAGTTGCCTACCATCCTTGCAGTCACTGAGCTCCTAGTATGCATAATAAGCCCTCTGCCAAGCTTAGCCGACCAAGCCATCTCCCACTACACCCAAGCTCACATCAACTCGAGCTCACATTGACTCAATCTCACATCGACTCAATCTCACCCCGAGCTCCTCCCATTACACCCCTGCGCCGACTCAACTCTTACAAAGATCTCACGAGTTCCATCGGCTAGACCAAAAAGGAAAAGACTAATAACACTTCGGTCCTTTAAAGACTACAAACCCAACAAGCTCCATACGTAATCCTAGCTCACTCGAGCGACTTAGGAAAGAGGCATAAAATATTGCAAGGGAGGATGTGAAGTTCTTTTCACTGAACTTTTTCTAAGGGGCACTTATTATTTCAAAAAGAGGGGTTATGTGTACTCAAGATTTATAAAAGGGACATCTTTTCCCCAAAAACAAAAATTGTACTTTTTTTGCAAAATTATCACATTAGGGGGAAGGTGGGGCATTTGGTTTAAATTCAAAAACATTTTTTTTTGTAAAAAATACAAAAAATCAAGGGGGTCACTTTTGTTTCCATTGAGCGAAAGGACACCATTGCCTTAAAATAATGATTTTTCTTGAATTTCAACTTTACTCTATTGGGGGGCAGGGGGCATTTTTTTCAGTACTACAATTACTTTTTGAAAACTTTTTTACTAATATGTAGGTTACCATAAATCTTCTAAAATCATTGTGAATATAAAAACAAAAACTGCAAAACCGGTTCTATTACATATAAGATCTTTGATCTCATCGTAACATTCGGTATTAGTGGTGCCATTGGACCACACTTATAGGTAAAGTCAACGTGTTTTGATCTATTGCACCTCACTCTTAATATTGCTGCAATAATGATGTATGTGGCATCATCCCTATGAACTTTTGGGGAGTAATAAGGAAACCATACTCGCATTGATTCCCTCTATTTCCCTTCTGCCATGATCGTCAAACGTAAATCTTAAATTGGGAAAATTTATGTATATCAGGACTTGTCACCCATGTACAAATATCTCTCTCTAAGAAAGTTTCATTGATCAAATGAATCTGTTCCATCTACCGTCTACGTACCACATACCACTTTGCTCTCACGTGTGGTAACATGTCTCTCATGTATGTTTGTGTTTATCAAGAGCACGAGCTTCTTCCACGTACCAATGAGTATATCAGAAGAGTGCATGTATAAGGAGGTTTGATATATTAAACTAACTATTTATAGGAAGTGAATTTTTTTTGGAGTGATAAAGCACCAATCCATCTCCCATATTTTTGTTCAATTTTTGAAGGTACTCGGGCTAGTTGAAACTCTCTTAGGGTTTACAGATATAATGTAGTTTTGGGAACAATGCATATGCACTCAAGATCTAAAAACTTGCATAAATCATCTCCACAGAGTTCTTGTTCATTTCCCAAAGGAATTAGTCCATAATAACGAGACAATGGCTAGATATAAGTGACAATTTCAGTCAGACCTGTAGGTGCATATTGGAGTTTTTTTGCAAAGGCAAGGTAGTTGTGTAAGGGAATTTAACAAGTTTGAACCCAATCTTTGGTGTGCAGTATAAATGTGATAAAGGGTATTGGTAACCATCTACACATTTGGTTAACTCATACAAATCCCTTCTAAACTCTACTTGGACACAAGAGACTTGGTTAAGCCTGTAAGGACAATGATAGATGAGACTTGAAAGAGAATGGTTTGAGGACCTTCCATTTACTTGTAAAAGCTAGAAATAGGTAGTAATACTCCTCACAAGGTCCCTATCAATATTCAAGAAGAATTAAGCCCTGAATAGTTATCAATTGGTGGCAATTTATGACAATCATGTGCTAGTTTGTATTGTGTCAAGGAGTAGAAACCAAAAACTTGGAGACTAAGCCCAAATACCTTGAGTTGAGGTTTAAAAATTGAAACAAGGCTTCTAAAGATTGTAAGGAAAGATATTTTAAAGGTTTCATAGTTTGTACTTTCACTAAATATCCATAAGCTTTACTAGTCCATCTATAGGACTATGACAAGGTCAAGAAGACCTAATAGAAAACAGAGGAAGAGGAGTTTGAGAAACTTTTGGCAAGAAAGTCATCTTGTAACTTTGAACCCAAGAAGGGCCAAATGGGTCCTCATAAAGGTGATTTGTTTGCAAAATGAATCCTTGAAACAAAAATTAGGTGAGGAAAACCCTAGAGGAAGTAATAAGCTAAGAGAGTGATAGTGGAGAAAACGGTCTTAGGAAGAGAGTTGAGAAACAAAACTTTTACCACACCATTGGAAGCCTAAAGGGTACTTAAAGGTGTTTTTGTTTGGTCTTAGAAGCTTCTAGTTTGTTCCAATTACCATCCTACTAAGTGCATTGTCTTAAGAAGCCAATAAAGACAATTTTGTGATATAAAGGTAAAATTGAAGATTTTGGTGGGTTTGAACAAGTTTCATTGTTGGAATAGCATGGTTTGGGGATAAGAAACATGTTGAAATGATTACTTAATCCAAATTGAGCTTTTAATCCAAATATTGCATATTTTGTGGAGGTTTCTTGACTAGGAAAGTGAAGAGCAATTTTGCAAGTTTAACAAGTAGATGATATTTTCTTGATCATAACAAAGTGGATGAGTTGAGTTTGATGATGCTCTGCATCAGATAGCAAAAAAACAATCTACATTGTACAATTTTGAAGATTTTAACAGTTTGACTAATTTGCCATCATATTTAAGGTGGATCACTAAAACAATAAGCTATTATAAATATTCAATATATTGAAGAGCAATACCTAATTAACTTGTTAAACAAATTAATGTACAATAAAGTATGCGTATGTTGTGATGTTTTCAAAGGAAAAGGTGACAGTTTCTCCTTCAATGAACAGACATACAATAATATTTTAAGTGGGTAGCATTAGGCTGGATGGCAGCATTAAATTTTTTTAAGAAACTTAAGAAAATTATATTTATAAAAACTTGTAGAGTACAAAACTGCCAAAGGAATGTAGGTAACATTCTTTGAACAGAAGATACAGGAACCAGAGAACAGCTTAAAGCCAATAGAGTATTAATAGCAGGATTACATTTAACCATTCGTAAACTCTTCTCAAATTTATGAGAGATCATAAGTTTAAAAGATTGTCAAATTAGTATCTATAACTAATGAACACAAAGATGCAATTCAATCAGAGATTTGAGACTGTGAATTGCGACTAACTTTACACAATTTATTGAAACGCTAATGGTACAAATAAATATTTAATGGCAGGAAGGAAAGGGGTAAAAAGAATATCAAAAGCAAAACCAGCTATTGGACATAAGGTCTTCTAGTGAATGTCAACGGCTAGTGAGGGTGAAAGTGAGATCTGGTGATGTAAATGTTGCCCGACTTGTAAAGCTTTGACTAGATGATGGAAGGCTCCTTGCAATGACCTTGGCAATGGACGAGTTGTTTTCTTTTTCAGAAGCAGACCTTTCCTTTAGTAAAGGGTCCAGTATTTGGACAACATCCTATTAAACAAACGACAATGTCAGGGGACGTGTCTAAAAACATAAACTTGAAAATTTGTTCAAATCAAGAATCAAAGCAATTAAATTAACAAAATAGGCTTTACACTTACCTTCATGGATGGGCGTTTGAATCTATCAAATGCAGTGCATTTCAAGGCTAGTCCAATCACAGTTGCAAAGTCTTGGTGAAGATTGTCATGCAAAAGGTAAGGGTCTACAACTGATTCCAAATCATCTTCCTGAAATTTGAGCGTGACCTAATTCCCGTATACATCAAGAATATTATATAAGTTGTCGATCATACATTAAATTCTCAAATTCTATCAATTGAACTTAATAGTATCTTACAACATAAATGAGGAAATGGACACAACATTTGGGTGTACAAATGCAAACAATAGCCATAAGATATAAAATGAAATTATATGGAATTTTTTTACTTTCCTTATCTTACAACATAAATGAGGAAATAGAGACAAAATTTGGATGCACAAATGCAAAGAACAGCAATAGGATATAAAGCAAAATTATAGTGAAAAGGTTTGGGAAACACATTAAATGGTAGAAGATGGAATATCCGAGTCTGGAATGAATTGAATGAAAATGTTGGAAGAGGAAAGAAAAATGATCTAATTCTCCCTTATGGATTAAGGCAGAAGCTAATACCCATTCAACAAGATTAAATTCTTCTAAGCGACCATGGTCAATGGCTTTTTGCCCTGTAATGAGCTCAAGTAAAACTACTCCATAGCTATATACATCACTTGATGGAGCCAAGTGACGGCGCAGAAAATATTGTGGGTCCACATACCTGTCAGAAAATGCAAGAACAACAATTAAGTAAATCGGTACGCAAGCGAAAACCAAAAGGTGCAAGTGTGTAATCCAACCATTTTAGGACAATAACAACATCCATTCATATTTGATAGGTATGGTTTCACATACCATTTAATAATATAAAGCTATATTTATTTTCTTAGTTGAAAATTATTTACAACCAAAATCACACTTGAATCTTGAAATTTTCTAGAACATTTATGGACTTAAAAAAGAAAACAAAGCTAGTTTGTTTGGTTAAAGCTTTAAGATTGTGGAATATTAATGGGATCTATCTTTAGGATGAAAAGTCTAGTTAACTACAAAGAGTCATCCTACGAATATGCAGGAGTAAAGCTCACCTCACTTGTGTCCTAAATTGCATTGTTCAAAATGAATGAAGTTAAACCAAATAATAATAATAATAAATAAATAAATTACTATGTACAATTTGCTAGAGTTTGGTGCATAAATCCACAATATTCAAAAATACTCTCTAATGCACATATACCTATAGTCACAATGTCTACTTCAATATCATTAAACTTTTTGGGTACTTTGGATAGGGTTTGATACTTGTCATAAAAATTGTTGTCTTAGTATCCTATATTTGGATTCTTTTTATATCTCATTAATGCTTTGGTTTTGATAGTGGACAATATCAGCTATATTATGATTTATCAATAAAAACCATAGTTACCAGGTTCGGCCGGATCTGTATGAAATCCGGTTCGAACCGTACTTTTTGAAGCAAGCGAATAAATTTGGTTCGGTTCGGGCCTGTTTTTGCAGGGAAAAAAAAAAAAAATTCCTTTTTTGGCATATTTTTTTTTTTGGTGAATCGCAAGTATGGAAAAAAATTTGCCATTTTTGGAAAGGGTCCGGGAAGATGTAAGCAGCAAAAACTTGCATGTGCCATAACTTTCATTCTGTAGCTCCGTTTTAGGTGTCGTCTTCTCTAAAAGTATATATTTTCCTCGAGCTCTACGCATTGATGGCAATATTTTTCTTATTTTCATAAAATCCATTTTTGTACCTTTTGGGACCAAGCAACTTCTTGCAATCTTTTGAAAGAATCATTATGATGATGATGATTATGGTAGATGGATGCTTTTTTGTATGATTTGTCTATATATAATGATATAAGTATACAATAATATAAATTTATAATAATATATGTATATATATTCCGAACCGGATTTTTCCGTATTTTTTCGGATTTTTTCAAGAACTCCGAATTTTCGGATTTTTTTGCCCTTCCGAATTTAATCGGATTTCCGAACCTGGTAACTATGATAAAAAACATTACTGTGCAACTAATTTCAAAATACAAGGACTACACACTCCAGCTGTACGCCATATTATGAAAAATAATATTGACAGATAGGTAGTGGAGCTTGCAAACAATGTTCTTTGGGATTTCATTCTATTAATGGATCTGGACACCTTGGTGACATGGCTAGGGAAAGCGTCATTATGCACATAACCCACTCATTGTTTATCCAGTTCAATATTCATGGATTAATTTATTTTGTGAAATAAGCTTGCATCTATCTTGCAAATAGATCACATTTCCCAGTCTCAAATTCATTGGTATTCCCGAATAGAATTCCTTCTACATGCACATGCAAATTTGCCGATTGGAGGCCATCCAAAATTCTTTCACTTACATGTATATTAGTTTCTTCAGAGCAAACTTCAAATCCAATTCATGCCTTAAAATAGAACACATTCAATGGCATATTCAACTAGCAAAAAATAGTTTGTACCCAAGCGTGCCAGCAGGTGCAGTTGAAATATGAGTTTGAATTATATCTGGTGTGGACCTCGAGATACCAAAGTCGGATAATTTAGCATTGAAGAGTTCATCCAACAAAATGTTGCTTGGTTTGACATCTCGGTGTATGATGGGAGGGTCCTGCATGTTCAAATAATGCACGTAATTAGTAGGTCTCTGACTAATTATATGAATAGGCATTTGTAGTCCATCTTGTTATCATTAAGTATTGCTACCAGCATTATGAAGAAAATAAATAGCTGACTTAGTTGTTTTTTTAATATTTGTGTTGGCTTAGGTAGTGTGTGGCCATTTAGTCTTATCAATAGTAAGTCGACTGTCGGGCTATGGGCGCTGATGTGACAGGTCCATACTGTACAAACATTGTATTGTACTGTACACTACCTTCTATAAGTAAAATATTGTTCTCTATATTTTCATGTGTTACACTCACGGTATGTGATTTCATTTCTGCAAGTAGTGTAAAGTGGCAGTTTAGCATTTTGTGTACACAACATTGCCATTGAAGTAGCAATTACAATGAAGTTGATTTCCTCAAAAATGAGTATTGTACTCACTATTGAACTTCAGTGCTGAAAACTATGCACTAAATAAGAACCTGTCAAACTGAATCCGATATATATAATAGACATTTATCAAGGAACAATTCATATGCTTTTAAGCAACTTGTGCAAATAGAAAACGATATCCTTTATATTTACAGTAATGCCAGATTCATAATTAACAAATATATGTTTTTTCATTCTACAGTATGCTTCTGCAAAGCATCATCCTTGTCTTTAATGTCTCAGCAATGTGTGTTTAAGCCTTCCAATGCTGAATTTGTGGCAGTGTGTTAATTTCTATGATGCATGAGAGGAAGATCTTAAGTATCCCATTGTCATTTTAATCAATAATATTTTGCAAAATATTTTTCATAAGCATCTTTGCTTTTGCAGACAATGAATACTCCACATCTCCCTCCGAACATATGTTCTTTGGAAGCTCTTTTTTACTTAGTCACTTTGAAGACAAAAATTAAAAAAGTAATCGACAAGAACATTAATTGGTGGGGTTATATTAACAACCTTAATATCCCAATCACGGTTCAAACTATAGACCATCGTGTTGATATTGTCATCAGCTTGTTATTAATTACATGTTTTGGTAGCCACCTTTGTTATGTTGTTAATACTTGTTTTGTCGGTTTTAGCCTTAGGTAGTGCTGTAATGAGACTCTTTGGTAGGTTCGATTGCAGAAGGTTGTGTTTAACTGACCACCACTAGGTCTTCCTATCAAATAAACACTATTACCTATATCTCAGGGATAGGGAGGATAGGGGGATGAGGGGACAGATTTTTGAGACGACAAAATTTCTTAGATTTTGGAAATACTATGGAAATGATGGAGGGGAAACTATTAGAATAATATATAGTATTTAATGTTTGAATATTTTAGCTTTATTCAACAAATTTGGGGGTTTAAACTCTATTAACTGATTTTTTAGGGTGCTTTCACGTGCATAGGGTTCAATGTTGGCAATTAGTGTGGGATCCTGGTGATAGATTGGGATCTATAAAGAGTGGAGTTTCTAATTTCAATAGCATTATTGCGGATAAGTTCATCATCCCATGTATTTGGATAGGAAGAAAGTTCATAGAATGTGTTGTGCATCCTAACAAAGTTGTGAAGGAGCAATTCATAAGACAAGGTTAAAAATTAAGGAGATAGTCACGGTTGCTGGGACAACAAGATGCTTATTGTTGAAAGGAGAATTCACACAGGATGAGATACTACAGCATGGCCTCATTGTTCCTAGCACCATGAAGGCAAAACAAATTATCATCACTTTATGTAAAGACTTCTATATCATGGGTCTAGGAGGAATCAATGAAATCTGGGGTTTGCAATAGTTGCATCCTCACTCATTATGAAGCTGAAATTCAAGGATGAAGAGAAATAAGAAATACTTCAAGGTATGGTGAATGGAGTCTCAAACATGGCTACAACAAAAAGAAGGGAGGTATATTTTCAGAGAAACCAAGTACCACGAAACCCTCGATGCATGAAGACAATTGAGGGTCTATCATTAGGTAGGGGTGTCTTGGACATACTCAATATTACCCCCCTAAGGTGGTCAACAAATGCAATATTTGCAAGATGGAGCTTTCTTGTTGGAAGTCACCAACTACACATGGTAGGGATAAGTTTTGGCTGCACGAAACGTGAACCAAGGGCCCCTAGGAAGACAGTTTCCAACCTTAGATATGCTGTTCTCAATATTTACAGCCTCTTCCGTACTTCTTCTGTAGTCATACAGGTGTTTTCAGTCTTAAGACTCACTAATTTTCCGTGTGTTGCTTCCATTGGAATATTTCCAGCCAATGTATGGTTAGAGTATTTTCAGGCTTCCATATTGCTGATTTTTGCAAGGGATTTCCGTTATGACAGTTGTACCATTCTTATACTTCTGATTTTCAGGGTTATTGATTTTGGACTGTTGTTATCGGTCACATTCAGCTCCCAGTTTGCACACTTTTAAGGAATTTTGCTTGTATCATACTATTTTGAAGGGGTTCAGCCATTGGAGCTGCTGAAAGAATTTACTCCAGCTGTCATATTGCTGTTTTGGGTGAGGTTTCGAATGAACTATGGCTGTTGCAGCTTCATTCTAGCTTGCACGCAAGCTGAGTGGTATGAATTCATGAGGGTTTCTACCTGCAGTAAAGTGCTAAGATCTATCGAAACTCGAAGGAGTTATTGTCATGCTCATTGTGGTACTATGGATCAGCTTTGCAGGGTGTTTTATTTTGCACTTCTAGGATTGCCATTGAGTAAGGAGTACCATCAAGGGTTGAGGAGGAATTGTGTTGGATATATCCTTCCTATTGAGGAGGTAATGGACAGTACAAGAAGATCTCAATGAGAAATCACATGAAGATCAGAGTAGTGCAACATAAGCATGGTGGGGTAACTCCAAATTTAGATATTTGTGCAAAGGATCACCAATGAGGTATGAAGGGAGCAAGTGGGGATAGTATCCTACCATCAAATGATAGAGGGAACACACTTAGAGCAGCACTGAGTCTGATTTTTACTGTCACCACCATTATCAGCCACCATATCACTTCATGTGCTCTCATACTAGTATGGTTACAGGCATTTTCAGTCATGGGAAGGAGGACTTTTCAGTTTGTAACTGTTAATGGAGTATCTGCAGTCCTTGTATGGCAGTACTCAGCCTTTACATTGCTCACATTTTCGTTTTTTATGAGGAAGTTTCAGTTTTGCAGCTGTTATACCATTATCATGTTGCTGGTCTTGAAAATATCAGAACTGAAACTACTGTTAGCAATCATGAACAGTTACAAGTTTGCACATTTTAAGGGGATTTTATCATTGGACAATGTGGGTAGAAGGTTTAAGTTGAAGGGAACAAACAATTCAGACACCATAGTGCTGATTCGAATGAAATTCCAGGTGGTTTGTGGCTGTTGTAACTTGTTTCCACCCTATTCACAGTCTACTTTGCACCAGATTTTGGGAGATACAACTTGCCATATCATTGAAGGATCCATTGAAACTTGAGGGTTTGGTATTCCAGATTCTTCATTACATAGGAGGAGCCAAGAGGTGCAACGGAAGCCAAGAACTTTGAAGATTGGGAATTCCAAATTCCCAAGATGGATTTGGGATCCTAGTATTTGTAGGAAGATTTAGAATCGAGGAGTAGAAATGAACCAACATCACTTGAGGACAAGCAATTTTTGGGGATGACAGACTATCATGTCCCCTTTTCGAATGAAGTAAAATAAACTAATAATAAACTTAAGTGTCGAAAAAGTAAATTTATAAAAGATTTGTGTTTTATTATTATAAAAAGTAATTTTTAATAAAGTTTTATTATTATAAAAAGTTACCTTTTGATAAAGTAATGTCTATGTGGAAATAGAAAAGAACTTGCATTTTGTAATATCCCCTTCCCAATCGAAGACCTTTGGCCTGTTTTGTCAACCCGACGGCCAAAGGAAAAATATAAGAGTGACTTAAGTTATATTTAATTATTATAAAGTGCCATAGCAAAAAGGAAAAAAAATATATAGAGCACTTATAATAATTTAAATGACTATCTAGGCCCAAATATAAATTGTTATCCATCCTAGGTGAAATGGCAACTTGCCTTGAGGAGGAGCAATAGAAATTTAGAAATGACAAAAGGCCACATTATTTTTGTATCCTCCCTATGGAGAAATGGCAACTTGCCTTACGGGCGATAAATAATGGTTAGAAAATGTAAAATCTCATGGGACAAATGTATTTCCCCTAAAAAAATACAACTTGCATTAGGAGGGAAAAAAAGTTGTTGGGAAAAGCATTTAATATGGGAAAATATTAAATGAGTGCATAGGGAAAATCATTGTAAGCTGATTGGATGATGAGGGATGTTAGTTGGGCCATTTTCTCTATCTATCACTTGTTTATCTTCTAAATTCATATTTGTATTTGAAGCATTTTAGCTTGCATCTTCAATCTTCTGAAGACGAAAACCCTTGGAGATTCACTCTAGAGGACAAAAACCCTCTAAGAGCCCTAGTTGAAGGATGAAAACCCTTCCTCTAATTTGTAAGGATTCTCTACACAAGGGTTTACATTGATCTTACATAGATCTTTGTTATTTCAGCAGTTGTATGAAGAGTATTTTGTAGTGAGGGTTTGAAGAATATAATTACAGCAGTGTTTTGTTAATTGTACAAGGTGGGGTGACCCACTTGTAGGTTGGTTTATGTTGTAAAGAATACATTTCAGGTCTAAATATTATAGCCATATATTGTACTGAATTTTGGCAATCAAAATAAATTAATTTCATAATTTTTATAGCTAATTTGATGCCATGAATATGTTGGGCGACCTACTTTTTATGGCAAAATTAGGGTTTCATGTTTGCGCTACAAAAACTAATTTTAAAATATTATTCTTCAGATTTGTGTAGCCCAAGATACAAAGTTTCAGCACATTTGGACTTCTCTACCAAAAGATATGAATTTTTGAAGTTATGTTGCAGACAAGGTTTTTAAATAATTTATTGCAGCCTTGTTTACATCAGAAATCTGCATTTTTATACATATTTGGGTTTTATAAATTAGTGGAATCATATTTGAGTAGAAAGATATAAATTTAGGGGCTGATTGGTGTGGGTTTTCTACTTAACCCAAGTCGCATTTTCTAACATAATTCAGATCTGCAAAAGTAAATTTAATGTTTTTGTTATAAGTTGTTATCTAAGGATTGGGGTTTGCCTAAAATCCAACTGGGAACAAAATATGTCCATTGGGGACATTACACTGGTATCAGAGCGATGATTCTCCCAACCTGTGTGTGGAAAAGAAAAAATCAGATCTGAATGTACGCAGGAAAAAAAAAACAAGTATCAAACATGCAGCTCTTTAGAAAGTTACAACCATAGCGGGGTAATATTTCTATTTTTGACGGTACAAATAAACTTTTTGTGAGATCATGGTTGCTAGAATTAGAGGCATACTTGCTATCAAGCCCTATGTGTGTGGATGATGCCCTCAAATTCATCCCAGTATCATTTGGAGGGTATACCAAAGGATTGGTGGGATCATTTGATAAAGACCCAAGAGGAAGAATTTGATGATTGCAGCCAAAGGTTCATGGAGAGGTTCGATGTACCGGAGGACAAAGGTGAGCAAGGGGTAGAGGAGGAAAAATCAGATCTGCAGCCAAGGGAAGAAGAAGAAGAATCTAGAGAGAAAGTTATGTCTCCATTGAACAAAATAATTGCATTAGTGAAACTTTGCTTGTTAGAGAAACTAGTCCTATGCAGGGAAAGAAATTCATATATGCAAGCAAAGAAGATTTAATGGAAACTCTAAAAAAATGTGAGTGGAATAGCAGAGTTAGAGATGCTAGGTTGATAGCCGCTCAAGCAAGACAACACCTACAAGAGTTCAAGGAAAAGATGTCTTTGTTTAGTGGACAGTCAGGTATGAGGAATGGTATTCCTCAAGTTGTGGCAGCGAGGAACGTGGAAAGTTCTTTCCAAAGAGGGCAGATTGCACGGATTGAAGAATGTGTGGAAGAAGGTATGCCATTTCCTGTTACCGCAGCTGCTAATGTACAGCTTTGACTTTTCCTGTCTTTCTCCCTTGATATTTGTCTTGTATTTTTTGCTTTGTTTTTGTTCTTGGAGAAAGTCAAGAAAATGTTGCAGTCCATGATTGACGTAGGATATTGTTCAAAGTCCAAGTTATGAAGAACATTACAATGCACTCAATAACCTATTGTTGCCTCTTCCAATTAAGTTTCGAGTAATAAGCATGCATGATATGATAGAAGATCAAGTGCTTCATGTTGTGATTTTTAAAAATTTATTTTTGCTCCAAATATATGTATATGAGCATCTTGTGAATGATATATGGTGGCAACTGTTAGCCCACTTGATAGGTACAGGGGTCAGGCTTGCGGATCACTTCAGCATGTTTTGTCAATTGTGCATGACACTTTGTTGGCTAGATTTTCTGTATAGCTGAAAACCTAGGCAGTCATGAGATAAATCTCCCTCATTTACCGGTGAGGCTCCCAATGTAAGATTTTTTAGTTAAATATGCTAATATCTATTTGTGGGTATTACTTTAACCATACAGCTCATGAACCATAGCTGTATAGTTTTGCAGAAATAAGAAATTGTTAAAGAAAGGAAATATTTGATGAAGAGGGAAAATATTAGAAAATATGAAGGAAAGGGGGAAGATGTGTAACCCAATTAATAGATTACAGAGTATGATCGTATGCACATAGTTAAAATAAATAAATACTAACATACATAATTATAAAAAAAGGAAACTTTCAGATTTAGATCCAAATATAACGCAAATTTTATGAATAGATCTAAGATAGAAAGTTATAAACAAAATGCACCGTCGACACAAAGTTCTCCAGAGAAATATGCTCTTTTTCTATTCCTCTTCTTCAAAGGGCTATTAGGGGTTTTAGCACAAAGTCTGGAACACAAGAATGCTATTTACCAATTCTGAGTTTTTAACCCGAAGGTTCTGTCCCTCTACGTATAGAATGTAGAAGGAAAATTACAAATAGGAAACTTAATTGAACATAGAACATCAAAAAGAAGTAAAGATAACATCTGGCAATCATCTTTGTCTAATTCCTCTCTTAGTGACATGGATCAGGAGTCTATAACTAAAAATGTGCACATGTGTCACTTAATTCTTATAGAGTCATTCCAAATAACTTAAAGTAATGGTTTTCAAACCAATAACTTTTAAGTTTACAATCACATCCAGAAACATAAAAAATAGAAGAAGAAATATCTGCCAGCTGTAACTTTCTATACTTTCTTTTTGCTTCTGATACTGAATATACTTATCGAACATGTAATTGAACAACTTCCCATCTGTTTTAGCCACAACTTCTTTTTCTGTCCTAAATTGCAACAAGTCATCATTCAAAATCTTGATGCATGCTTCCACATCCTTCAAGCTAGGCCTGAACTTCTTAATGTCTGACTATAGTGTTACCAACTTACTGATTGAATCCATTGTGAAAGGCCTAACAGTTCTATCAATCCTCTCTTACACCATAATAAGAGATCCTTCCAAGGAATCAAGGACACTTTGTTAGGAATGGTCTTTTTGTATGAAAAAATGTTCTCGACCACTTCCTCATTGGTGAAAGCAGTGACATTGTGTGATAGTGATGATGCCATACTTTCGTGAGTGCCTACCGCATTCTTTTCAGCATGATTATGAAGATATCCAAGTGGAAAGAAAGTGCAAACTCAAGTTACTTCCCCTTTTCAACTAATCCATCGGGCACAATTCGTTCAATAATCAAAGCCTCTCTCGACAGCTTATTTATCTTGACCAAACTACTCAGGTTACTTTCAGCTATTGTCTTCATGTCCATCATGCTTGTCACTAGTTGTTTTAGCTGAACCGATGCATCCTTCATAACCTTCAGGCGGGCCGACATCTCCATGAGTTGTACAGAAGCTTTGGAAAATGATAAGATTCTTCCATTCATTCGATAGTTTTTAACCTGGTTACCTACATCTTCCACTTGCTGCATCAGATGATCACTCACCTGTGCTTATGTGCTGAAATTGGCTGAGTGGGAAGATTTTGGCAACATTTGGTAGTAATCTCGCACAATTAAGACACTTGCTTTTGGAGTTCAAAATTTTTTGTCTTTTCTTTTTCAAGCCTAAAGAATAAAGCATTTATCAATGTCTGTGTGTCCTGCTTGAATCCCTCGGTAGTGGTGTTTGACCTAAGGGCACTTTGGTCACTGTTGTATCTGCTGCCGTGAACTCGCCCTTCTTCTTTCCTTCTGCTGGAACTGATACCCTCAGCAAACTTCTTCCCTGACTCTTCAATAATCAACCTCGAAGTCACCTTAGCAACTTTAGGTCTTATGTCTTTTCTGCCCAAACTCAAGAGAAGCTGCAAGTCATGTTCCTCCAAGTTGATCTTCTCTCTAGCTTCTAGGACTGACTGTGAAGCCAACCACTTTGAGAAATTACTTCTCAGAGAATGAGAAGTCGTTGAATGCACCACCATCTCATGCTCTGGTTCCTCTCCATCCGAAAGCTACTACAATGTCGTGGCTTCCGTCCTCTGTATTGTCCAAAGACAAATGCTCTTTCAAATTCTGCCATCTGCAACTTTAGCGTTTCTTCAGGAAGAGGCGCAGATCGGAGTGGCTTGAGGAGAAAACACAAATGTTGCCGGATTCAACGGAGGAACGGCAGTATCCTACTAAGGTGCAAAAGTTGGTGAAGTACTTGACGCTGGAGAAATCAGAACTAGCACCATAGCCATAGAAGTGACCTTTTCCCTCGAATGAGACTTCTTGTGCACTTTAAGCTTTTCAGGTCTTCTGCTGCTTTCTCCCTCATGATTCCTTTTGATGGAATCTCCTGCTGCTGAGGTTTCTTGTGATCTGAACTCATCAAAGCTTCATCAAGGCAAAGCTACCCCTTTGTCAGCAACCAGTTGCCCGTGAAGTGTTGACCAGAACAACCACTTCGAAGTGTTGACAAACAGCGGCACCTCTCCTCGATCGTGTGGTAGCCACCAATGTTCTCCTGAAGTGCAGCTCTATCCCCTCCCATCTGATGGTAAGTGTTAAGTAACAAAGGCCCATCGTCTGTAAGATCCACAGGTATCTGTGCTAATCCATAATCAAACACTTGTCGCGCTGATAACCTGCTGAAGTCTTTCTTCCTAACTTCGTACTCGCTTCTGCACTTCATCCAGAAATCTTCTAACGAAGGCACATGCGTGTATTCCTGGGAGATTGTCCTTTCTTGCTACCCCATATGGATCGAAGTTCAGCCGTGCTAGGAAGAACTCATGCTCATACTCAGAGACCATCTCCGCTTCAATTCCTCTGGCTCTGTGAATGCTCTGGCAACTGTAATAGCCCACTGTGATTGGAAAGAAGCCTGTAGACTTGTGTCGTTTTGACTGTAGGTCATGCATCTCCACGAGCTGTCTGCATAATTCCATGATGATCAATCTGTAGTCGCTTGGATATCTGGGCAGTTTGACTGGTTCCCCTAAAAAGCCGGTTGCCCTGATGTATGTGAAGTCAGCAAACTGGATGAAGATACTGTCCATGCTGGGATACAACTTCCCAAGCTTCCTTGCTTACCCCTATTGGTCTTCAGATCATCGTTCAGCCTGCAAATGAATCTATGGAAGAATCCATCGTTGACCACCTTGTAATCTTTATTGCATTCAGGCACAGTAAGCTACGGATAGCACTCAAAAATAGGATCCTTCGAGAGTACGCCTCGTCTATCCAGCTTGGAAAAGATACCCTTGCGAGGCTGCTGCATATACCAAATATGAAGTCATCTTGAAGTTGTAAGTTTGCCTCACACTTCGGAGCTCGCTCACCGATGTTGTCACTGATGATCTCCGACCAATTGATTATAGAATCTGCTTTGTTGATCTCAATGGTCCTGATGAAGGCATACATCCATGAGCGGAAGTTGTGAGCGTTAGCTTCGCCATTTATCTCTGCATAGCAATTTGGTAATGTCATCCACCTCCTGCACCATATTGGATCGTGGAAGAGTCCTTGGAAACTTTGATGGAGATCTGGGCTTCTTCATATACCTGTTGTTCATTATGCCACACACAGTCAACTTTATGCTTCTCCCATCTGTTGCCAAGCGTCCAACATGCTGATAGTAGTCACCACCTGTCGTGTTGGAATCTTCAGACAATAATTGATAAACTGTGCGTCCAACCAGATTATTGTCTTCCCCGCAGCATCCCGGATTGATCTAGATAGTGGATGGTATGACCTTGCACACCTCCATGACAAATTCTGGCAACTGAGCTGTGAGTGGGAATGTTGAAGCTCGAATGATTCCACTGCTCTTGACTGCCCGCATGAGAGATGTCTTTCCAGCTCTGGATCTTTCAATCAATTCGGAAAGAGGTTCTGGGCCTAGATCTATGTCTCCATTGTCAGCAAATCTAGAAGTAATGCATGATTCTACTGAGTCTTCTCGTTCATCCCGCTTTGCCATAATTGGAGCAATCTTTGTCTAAGCAATTCTTTTTCTTTTTATTCGGCCAGAATTCTTTACAACTGGTGAAGATTTGGGAATTTCTTCAAATTCAGAGGATATATTCAATGTATCTGACATTGATTTAAGCTCCCTTTCAATTATATAAGCACCTGTAATGAATACCTGCAATTAATTCAGACAAAGACGACAAACCGGAACATGAACACTTGATTTTTATCATAAAAAATCTGGATATAAAGTCCACTGCCCTAAAATTTGAGGCTTTGCTTGCATGCAAAGCAAGCATAAATATTTTTAACTTCACCTGGGCACCTGTACCAATATGCAGATAATTAACCAAGCTTAAATCAAGCTCCTCCAATCCTAGGCACCAAACTTTGAAGCTTTCCGGCAGTGAGAAAAACAGTTCTTTATGTCAAAAATTCCTCCTCCTTTTTGGGCGCCAAAACTGTCTGGGCTGCACTCTGCTAAAAAAATTAATTACTTCTTTACTATGGCAGCCCATGCTTATATAACTCTTAACATTCTATATTTAATAATTGCCTCTCCTATTCTTGGCAATTAATTAAATAAATAACATGCTTATTCCTTCAATTTGGGTGCCTAAATTTGCATGCTCATGGCTGCCATTAAATAAATTAATTTAATTTATTTTTAGCCCCTCTACTTTCACTTCACATCATGCATGGACCTTCTATTTCTCCATGGCGCCAAAATTAGAAATAAAAACTATTAATAAATACTTCAAAAAACATTATTTATTCACCAAATGGGGCGCACTTTTTAGCATGCTTTAAGGCTGCATTAAATAAATTAATTTAATTTATTTTTAGCCTTCTACCTTCAGTCTCCTTTGACCTCTTATCATGCATTGACTTTCCATCATCCCTGGGCGCCAAAACTAGGAAGAAGACTATTAATAAATGCAATTAAAGTTATTCTTTAATTCCAAAAGGGGTCGCACTTTTTGGCAATAAGGCTGATTTCTATATTTAAAAGTCATCTTTGATGGGATTATTCACCCTGCACTGGCAGCTCCAAAAATCCCTTCATCCACTTAAGTTGTTTGGCTTCCATAATGGGAATTTTTACCCTGCAAGGCAGGTAAGAAATTCCCATCAATGCCTTAAGTGATTTTTCTTTATTTTATAATGGGAATTTTCACCCTGCAAGGCAGGTAAGAAATTCCCGCCTGCCTGTTGCCTCTAATTTTCCCATCGTAACTTAAGTGACTTTGCCTTCATGGGAAAAAGTACCCTGCAAGGCAGGTACAAAATTCCCACCTATCTGTTGCTGACCAAAAATCCCACTGCAGCTTTAAATCCATCCATTCCCAAAAAATGCGACTTGCCCAGAAGAGGCTTTTTTGTGCATGACTTCATCTTTTTAAAGAGAACCTGACTTCCTGAAGCTGATTCCTTCTAGCATGGCGGCCGTAGATGATCTCCAGATACTCCAAGAAAGAAAACAGACTGTACTGGTGAAGGAATTGACCTAGGGGAATTTCACAGAGAAAAGAACAAGAAAAATAAAAGAAACGAAAAACGTTGCCAGAAGTCATAGACAAAGCACAAGATCCATCGCCTGGTGGAAACCCTATTGGTATGTGTGAGTATTGGTATACAAAACTTCAACAAGGCTCAAACCGGAGCACAATTTACTTGAAACGGGACTTTAAATAATTAAATAAATATTTTCCCACAGACAAAACGTGACTAAAGGATAAAACAAGTTTTGGCATCTAGGTATTTGTCGAAATTGGCTCTTATGACCTCTCTGGGAATATCTAAACACAATACACGCATTTTCTAGCAATGACAATGCAAAACGACCCTTTATTTTTAAAAGTGCGAAATTTTTTACATGGGCTAGTCTCATATTTTAAGGTGAAATCTGGGGACAACACATTTGGACAACACAAATTCAGAATTGCTCGAGGGCAAGCAATTTTGGGAAGGGAGGATTGTAATATCCCCTTCCCAATTGAAGACCTTTGGCCTATTTGGTCAACCTAACGGCCAAGAGAAAAATATAAGGGTGGCTTAAGTTATATTTAATTATTATAAACTGCCATTCAAAAAAGGGAAAAATATATATAGGGCGCTTATAATAATTTAAATGACTATCTAGTCCCAAATATAAATTGTTATCCATCCTAGGTGAAATGGCAACTTGCCTTAGGGAGGAGCAATGGAAACTTAGAAAGGACAAAAGGCCACATTATTTTTGTATCTTCCCTATGGAGAAATGGCGACTTGCCTCAGGGGCAATAAATAATGGTTAGAAAATGTAAAAGCTCATGAGACAAATGTATTTCCCCTAGAAAAATGCGACTTGCATTTAGAGGGAAAAAAACTGTTGGGAAAAGCATTTAATATGGAAAAATATTAAATGAATGCATAAGAAAAATCATTGTGACCTAATTGGATGATGAGGGAGGTTAGTTGGGTCATTTTCTCTATCTATCACTTGTTTATCTTCTAAATTCATATTTGTATTTGAAGCATTTTAGCTTGCATCTTCAATCTTCTGAGGACGAAAACCCATAGAGATTCACTCTAGAGGACAAAAACCCTCTACGAGCCATAGTTGAAGGATGAAAACCCTTCCTCTAGTTTGTGAGGATTCTCTACACAAGGGTTTCCATTAAGCTTACATAGATCTTTGTTATTTCAACAGTTGTATAAAGAGTATTTTGCAATAAGGGTTTGAAGCATAGTAGGAAAACTCGCCAAAACCAAAAACTCGCCAGACCCCCAAAAAAAAAACTCGCCAAAAACTCACCAATATTCGGCCAATACTCGGGAATACTCGGCAACTTAAAAAATACTCAATTTTTTTTAAAAACATAAATTTTAAGCAACACATAGCTACAAAATGTATCAAATGAGCCCATAAAATGTTGGAGAAGTGTTTTCTATTAGATTTGAATACAAATACAATACAAAATCGCATCATCATGCGAATACGACAACCCGGCTGATAAGTAATATGAATTTATGATGATTGACATTGAAAAATATCATCATAAATTTCATATCTATGCAAGTTACAATATACAATAAGTTACATTTTCCTCTTCCCCAATCTAGAGAAATATTGGGGAGAGGGTCTAGTGCCTCTGGCTCCACTAGTCCCCACACTCGGCTGCGTCTCCACGCTCCTCCTAGAAGGCTGCGAATCTGGCTCGATCATAGAACTAGATGGTGGTGCTGGTGGCTCCTCTGTTGCATGTTGGAGATCACCTCCAAAGATGTCATCCACTCCAATATCTCCTCGGAGTCCTGCTAGTGCTTCTCCCTCCATAGCCTCCCTCTCAAAAGAAGCAATCTCGTCCGCTGTGAATGCAGGGTTTTCCTCTTCTTGCCCAGTCCACTCACTATATGGATCTATCTCATCCAAATCAATGAGCTCCTCTGATGTCGCCTCAACTTTTTTTGTGCGAAGCCGGAGATTGTATTGCACAAAAACCAAGTCGTTGAGTCCTTTTTTGAGTCAACTTGTTGCGCTTCTTCGTGTGAATGGCCTCAAACAAACTCCAGTTGCGTTCACATCCAGAAGCGCTACAAGGTTGAGATAGAATTCTGAGGGCTAACTTTTGAAGATTTGGGGTATTCCCTCCCCAATCCTCCCACCAAGAACCTACAAACATTTAACAAGATAATCAAAAATTTATAATTAATTAATAAAATCAAATATGTTACTAATAAGTAACTTGGTAAACATTCTAAGTAACTTGGTATTACCTGGTGACTGTGTGGTTCTCCCTCGAATAGCTAGCACCGATGAAAAGAGTCTCCCCCCTACCATGTTTGTAACTCTGCAGCTCTAAAATGACGAGGTCCCTAGTCTCAACATCCGGTATCATCCTCTCAATACATGTTGAAAGGCCCTCCATAACCTCTCCATTCACATCTGTGAAGCTGTCAGAGTAGAAATACTTGGGGTTGAGGTAGTACCCCCGCTGCATGAATAGGTTGGTGGAGTTGATTGTTCCACCTGCCGATCAATAATCTCCCAAAAGGGACCATATCTGACGATATCCCCCCTGTAATAGTTTTGGATAGACTTTTTGGTCCTATCCATGGCCTCATATACAAACCCCATGGGGTTTTGCTCCCCATCAACCAAACGCAAAACTCTCACCAACGGCTCTGACACCTACACACAAATTAAAATGTAAGATTACAAACTTACAAGTTACAATACATATTAGAAATGAAATAAAAAAGTGAAAAGTAGAACAATATATTTAATATTTATAATTTAACAAATTAAAATAAAGGAATGAAATATAAATCGAAGTTTGAAATTACCTTGATGATCTCTATAGCTCTCTTTGCAAAGATATCATCAAAAACTATCTTTGCAACCCTCTCTCCATCAGCTTTCTTTGAATATTGTGAGTCTAGCCATGCTTGACTCACAAACATTTGTTTCAAAGATGTCAACAAACTAGAAATACTTTGCAACGTCAAGAAGTTAGTTGCAAACCTTGTGACACCGGCTCGAACAAGTTCTTTCCCCTTTGTGTGTACTCTCATCAAGCTCAGAACCCAAGGGTGATTGTATATGTACTTCGTTATAGATCTTGCATCTTCTACAACCGACCTCACCCAATCAATTTTGCCTATGTCCTCCAAAAGAAGGTCAATGCAATGAGCTGCACAAGGAGTCCAAAAGAGTGATGGATGTCTCTCCTGCAATAGTCTCCCAGCTGCCACATATGCTGCTGCATTGTCTGTGACAACTTGCACAACATTCTGTACACCAACCTCTAATACAACTGTCTCTAACATAACACTCAAATTTTTTGCATTTTTTATTATGTTAGAGGCATCAATAGATTTTAAAAACACCATCTCACCGTTTGAAGCTGCTAAAAAATTAACAAGGGTGCGGTTCCTTCCATCCGTCCACCCATCTGAAAGAATGGTGCATCCAAATTTTTTCCATTGTTTCTTGTGCTCTTCTAGCATGGTAGTGGCATCTGCAATTGCACCCTCAAGTAATTTCCCGCTCAAATCTTTTGGAGAGGTTGCCTTGTACCCTTTCCCTACAACTGTCAACGCTGTCACCAAGTACTCCCAGTATGGGCTCTTTGCCACATTGAATGGCAGGTTGTTGTAGTACCAAAAATTTGCACAAGCTTTATCCACTTCCTCGTGCATATCTTTGTTCCAGAATGTACCTTTCAATGAAGGTTGTGCTCCAGGTGTGTTCCTTGCCACAAAAAAACTCGGTATGCCTTTGCTCGAACTCGATGAAGATGAGCCTCTTCCGGCTCTTCCTCTTCGTATGTGTGGACCACGAGTAGAGCCCACAATTGTTGCCGCATCATCGTCTAAATTCTCTTCCATTGCAGCCCCAGGTCTAATAGCTTGTGCTATGGCTGCCTTCAGCCTTGCGTTCTCTAGTTTTTTCTCCTCTAACTCTGCCAACTCTGCTTTAATCTCTCGCGTTGCCTCTTCTGACACGTTGGGGCAAACTGTAACATCTCGGCAAGGAATAGTTGAAAGGTGATATTTCAAACGATTGATGCCTCCATTCATTTTCTTGTTACAGAAAGTGCAAAAAATTTCGCTCGCACAAGTTCCACGTACAACATACTTCCATGCTATGGAACGGGCATTCGTAGGAACGGTCCCTGCTAGTGATGCAGATGCCGAACCTGATGCCGAGCCTGATGCCATTGTTAAACTCTAATCTGCAACACAATGCACATTTAAAAAATTAGAAAACGTAAACTTAATTTAATTTTAAAAACAAAACATGCCTGAATAACAAATTTGCGTAAGTAAAAAAAATACATTACAAGCATTCAATTTTACATTACATGTATTTAGAATTACACAATGAATCGATTACAATACACATACATAAAATTTAACTAATTTACAATGAATTTGCGTTAATTAAAAAAAAAATACATACCTCTGACTGCAAATGAGTATCTAAAAAATTACAAGCATTCAATTTTACATTACATGTATTTAGAGTTACACAACGAATCGATTACAATACACATACATAAAATTTAACTAATTTACAATGAATTTGCGTTAAAATAAAATAAAATTACATACCTCTGGCTGCAAATGAGTATAAGAAAAGTACAAGCATTCGGTTTTACATTACATGTATTTAGAATCACAATAGGAATCTATAAAACCTAAATAATATATTCAAAATTTGGAAAAACTTTAAAGGCGAATTTTAAAAAAAAAAAAAAACCCTACCTCCAAATGCAAATCTCCAAATTCTCTCCTCGAATTCGCTCCAAAATCCACTCAACACAAGCAATGCAAGCTCAAATGGCTGTGTGAGGGACAATGAGGGAGTTGAGGGCCTTAAAAAGAGCTAAAACACTGATGTAAAATCAGTGTTTTTTTCCTTTGAAAGCCGTGTTTCCGCGTCCAAGCCGCGTCTGGCGAGTTTTTTGCACGGGCTCGCCGAGTTTTGAGTACTCGCTGAGTTAACTCGGCGAGTACTGGGGCAGCCAAGTTAACTCGGCGAGCCCTTTTTTCATGGTTTTGGCGAGTTTTTTGGCGGTTTAACTGTTTTCCCTGTTTTTTGGCGAGTTTTTGGCGAGTTTTCCATCTATGGTTTGAAGAATATAATTACAGCAGTGTTTTGTTAATTGTACAAGGTGGGGTGACCCACTTGTAGGTTGGTTTATGTTGTAAAGAATACATTTCAGGTCTAAATATTATAGCCATATATTGTACTGAATTTTGGCAATCAAAATAAATTAATTTCATAATTTTTATAGCTAATTCTGATGCCATGTATATGTTGGGCGACCTACTTTTTATGGCAAAATTAGGGTTTCATGTTTGCTCTAAAAAAGACTTTAATGCATACTTAGAATATTATTCTTCAGATTTATGTTCAGCCCAAGGTACAAATTAGTTTCAGCTCATTTGGACTTCTTTACTCAAAAGATATGAATTTTTAAGTTATGTTGCAGACAAGGTTTTTAAATAATTTATTACAGCCTTGTTTACATCAGAAATTTGCATTTTTACCTACAAATTTGGGTTTTATAAATTAAGTGGAATCATATTTGAGTAGAAAGATATAAATCTTAGGGGCTGATTGGTGTGGGTTTTCTACTTAACCCAAGTCGCATTTTCTAACATAATTCAGATCTGCATCAAGTTGAATTTAATCTTTTTGTTGTAAGTTGTTATCTAAGGATTGGGGTTTGCCTAAAATTCAATTGGGAACAAAATATGTCCATTGGGGACATTACACTGGTATCAGAGCGATGATTCTCCCAACCTGTGTGTGAAGAAGAAGAAAATCATATCTGAATGTAAGTAGGGAAAAAAAAAGAAAAAAAAAACATCAGACATGCAGCTCTTTAGAAAGTTACAACCATGGCGGGGTAAGATTTCTATTTTTGATGGTACTAATAAACTTTTTGTGAGATCATGGTTGCTAGAATTAGAGGCATACTTGCTATCAAGCCCTATGTGTGTGGATGATGCCCTCAAATTCATCCCTTATCATTTGGAGGGTATACCAAAGGATTGGTGGGATCATTTGATAAAGACCCAAGAGGAAGAATTTGATGATTGCAGCCAAAGGTTCATGGAGAGGTTCGATGTACCGGAGGACAAAGCAAGGGGTAGAGGAGGAAAAATCATATCTGCAGCCAAGGGAAGAAGAAGAAGAATCTAGAGAGAAAGTTATGGTGTCCATTGAACAAAATAATTGCATTAGTGAAACTTTGCTTGTTAGAGAAACTAGTCCTATGCAGGGAAAGAAATTCATATATGCAAGCAAAGAAGATTTAATGGAAACTCTGAAAAAATGTGAGTGGAATAGCAGAGTTAGAGATGCTAGGTTGATAGCCGCTCAAGCAAGACAACACCTACAAGAGTTCAAGGAAAAGATGTCTTTGTTTAGTGGACAGTCAGGTATGAGGAATGGTATTCCTCAAGTTGTGGCAGCGAGGAACGTGGAAAGTTCTTTCCAAAGAGGGCAGATTGCACGGATTGAAGAATGTGTGGAAGAAGGTATGCCATCTCATTTATCGCAGCAGCTGATTTACAACAATATTCAGCCCTTTCCAGACAAGAATGAAGGGGAATTGGTGTAGCAAAGTCAAGCCATTGTGAAGTCCGCGATTGACGTGGATATTGGTGATACTCCAAGGTATGAAGAACATAACAATGCATCTTATGTATTGTTGCCTCTTCCAATTTATTTTCATCATGAGATGCATGATATGATAGAAGATGAAGTCTTCATTTTGGAGTTTGATCAACCATTGCTCCAAATATATGTATATGAGCATCTTGTGGATGATATATGGTGGCAACTGTTAGCCAACTTGATAGGTACAAGGGTCAGGCTTGTGGATCACTTCAGCATGTTTTGTCTATTGTGCATGGCACTTGGACAACACAAATTCAGAATTGCTCAAGGGCAAGCAATTTTGGGAAGGGAGGACTGTAATATCCCCTTCCCAATCGAAGACCTTTGGCCTATTTTGTCAACCCGATGGCCAAAGGAAAAATATAAGGGTGACTTAAGTTATATTAAATTATTATAAAGTGCCATTAAAAAAAAGAAAAAAATATATATAGAGCACTTATAATAATTTATGACTATTTAGGCCCAAATATAAATTGTTATCCATCCTAGGTGAAATGGTAACTTGCGTTGAGGAGGAGCAACGGAAACTTAGAAAGGACAAAAGGCCACATTATTTTTGTATCCTCCCTATAGAGAAATGGCGACTTTCCTTAGGGGCAATAAATAATGGTTAGAAAATGTAAAAGATCATGGGACAAATGTATTTCCCCTAAAAAATGCGACTTGCATTAGGAGGGAAAAAAGTTGTTTAGAAAAGCATTTAGTATGGGAAAATATGAAATGAATGCATAGGGAAAATCATTGTAAGTTGATTAGATGATGAGGGAGGTTAGTTGGGCCATTTTCTCTATATAAGCAAGTCGACTTGCTTAGGAGAGTCTTACTTGTTTATCTTCTAAATTCAGATTTGTATGTGAAGCATTTTAGCTTGCATCTTCAATCTTCTAAGGACGAAAACCCTTAGAGATTCACTCTAGAGGACGAAAACCCTCTAAGAGCCCTAGTTGAAGGACAAAAACCCTTCCTCTAGTTTGTGAGGATTTTGTACACAAGGGTTTCCATTGAGCTTACACAGATCTTTGTTATTTCAGCAGTTGTATGAAGAGTATTTTGTAGTAAGGGTTTGAAGAATATAATTACAGCAGTGTTTTAAAATTGTACAAGGTGGAGTGACCCATTTGTTGGTTGGTTTATGTTGCAAAGAAGACAGTTCAAGTCTGAATATTATAGTCATATATTGTACTGAATTTTGGGAATCAAAATAAATTAATTTCATAATTTTTGGAGCTTATTTGATGCCTTAAATGTGCTGGACGACCTACTTTTGAGGGAAAAACTAGGGTTTCGTGCTTTCTTGGCGAAAACTTATTTTGGAATTATTATTCTTCATATTTTTGTCGCCCAAGATCCAAAGTTTCAGCTCATTTGGACTTCTCTACCAAAAGATATGAATTTTTGAAGTTACGCTGCAAACATGGTTTTTAAATAATTTATTGCAGCCTTATTTACATCAGAAATCTGCATTTTTATACATATTTGGGATTTATAAATTAGTGGTATCAGATTTGAGTAGAAAGATACAAATTTAGGGGCTGATTGGTGTGGGTTTTCTACTTAACCCAAGTTGCATTTTCTAGCATAATTCAGATCTGCAAAAGCAAATTTAATCTTTTTGTTATAAGTTGTTATCTAAGAATTGGGGTTTGCCTAAAATCCAACTAGGAGCAAAATATGTCCATTGGGGACATTACACATTTGGAGGCATTTCCTTGGGAAACGCAATAGTAAAGTTATAAAAGAGCATTGAGAAGTCATTTGAAGGTGTCTTTTACTCTCATCTATTTTACCATTGAAGGTTTGAGTTTGAAAGATCCCTACCACTGAACCTGAATTTTTCCTTGGAAAAAAAATGATAAAATAAACCATGCAATACCTAGCTGAGACTGCTGCAATAATTTACTGAAAATGGCGACTAGGGTTGATTGAAAAAGAGTCCACAAACATTACTCAAATAGATTTATTTCTATCAAAAACTAATTACTAAATTTTTAGCAACCCAAATATGTATTAAATCTGATTTTTTTGAGGTAAATGACTGCAAATAGTTCAGAAATCTGCATAAAAAGCTGACTGAAAATACCTCTTGAAACCCTCCAGAAAATGATGAAATTTATTCCTCTGGATCCAAAAACAGCAGTACAATAGACGACATACAAATCAGGTCTGGAAATACCTTTGAAATAGCATAGAATATCCAAAAAGTGAGTTGCCCAACACTAGAACAACTGATAACTGCTGCTGCAAATTTATTCTTCAACACACACTCCTGGAATAATAAAAAATCTATGAAGATCAATGGAATTCCCTGAATAGAAATCCCTCTCAATGTTGTTGGGGTTTTCGTCCACAAGATTGATGAATCCTAAGGGTTTTCGTCCTAGGATTTATTTGCAAAAAACTCCAAGCTTCCAATGCAAGACTGAAATATCAAATGAATCTGGAATGCCCTCTAAGCAGGTCAACTTCTTCTTTATATAGGAAATGGGACCCAAGGTGACCTCCATCACATCCAATGAGCTTCTTTCACTTCGTTCCACTCCCCTAGGCCAAGTTGCATTTTTTTAAAGGGGCCTTAGACACACTTTTTCTAATATTTTGACCTCATGGAGCAAGTCGCATTTTCCCTTGGAAATTCCAATTTAATTAAATGCTTTTATTTAAATGCACTTTCCTAAGTTCTATTTTAATGTTAAGTTTATTAATTTATTATGTGTTTTTATAATGTTATATTTTAATTTTTGCATAATATAATAAAATTAATAAAACTTCAAGTCGACCTTGAACTCACCCTTTCGCTGTTGGGTAGACAAAAATGGGCCAAAGGTACATTACAGAGTTGAGGACAAAAACTCGCTGGTGTATTCGGATTTGAGGACGAAAACCCTTTAATCTTCAAGGGTGACTCCATATAGGAGTTGCATTTAGGCATCTTGTAATGACCCTTAGGACATCAATTGGAAAATAAGGGTTCGGGCTCAAACCCCAACCAACGAACTCTGATGTTTATGATAGCCACCAAAAAATTACTTCAAACCCTTACGGAAACAATCTAAAAATGCAATTAGTAACAAGAAGAAATCTAAATTTTTTATGAGAGCAACTGAATTATGATGACAGCCAACAATGATTTCACACAAACCCTATCTGTAAAGCAGTATTTATTCTCCTAGAGTAGCGAACTGTAATGGCACTTCAATAGAATCAATTCCCATGCAACACAAGCTGAAAACGACATAGAATACTTCAAAATATTTTATTCAACCATGGAAATATTTATCCAGCCAATACACTCCAAATTAAATAAGAAAATGAGGAGATAAATCACAGCTACAATTAATTTCTTAACAGCAGATGTACAACCAACACATAAGGCTAGAAATAATGATTAATGGATCCCAAAAATTACTCCAAAGTGTAGATCCAGCCCCATAAATTATGAGGAACAATTAAATAAACTCAAAATGCCAAGATGCACCCTAGAAGGCACCAAACACAATACCCAAGCAAGTCTCCTAGGGCTGGAAATGAAGGAATTGCACAAGAAATCTCCTTAGTAGCTCACTTGTGATCTCCTTGTGAGATCAGCCCAAGATGAATGAGGGTTTTTGTCCTCAAACAAGGCCAAGAAAGGATTTCATCTTTCAAGGCAAGATAGAGAAGCTTCACAAGCTCCAACTTAAAGAAAATATCAATGATGAATGATGCATGCCTTCTTAGGCCAAATGATTTCCTTATATATCCTCTACGTGGTGCCAACCTCAATGCATGCTCCTTGTTGGAGGACCAATCTCCTTGGGAGAGTTATTTCTCCTTTATCTTCAACATATGTTTTCCACAAGACCAACCTCATTAAGAAGGAAAAGAGAACTTTCTATCACCAGCGTGGGCCTCCAAGCTGACCGACTTCAATGTAGGAAAAGAGTACTTTCTATCTCCAAGGAAGAATGAACTCATGAAGATAAATATATAAAAAAATCTTGCTTGTTAGTCAAGTCACCTTCACACTTATGGCAATGTTTCACCTCTATTGCTTCGCTCCCTAAGGCCCATGGAAAGTGGAATGGGCCCAAGGTCTTTGTAGTCAACTAACTTGGAAAAGGGGACATTACAGTCCTCCCCTCCCTAAACTATTTGCCCTCAAGCAATGCAAGCTCTCCTCCCCAAGTGCCATCATACCAAGGTGAAGGAGCTTTTGCCCAAACAAAATCAGACACCTACTACCCCTTTCTTCATTGAAGTCCTCTTCATCTTCAACTTTAAAAACAGCAGTAACAACTTCTTCCTTTGCATACTCAATTGTATAAAAAGCCATCCAAACTGTTGTAATCTTAGTCATAGAGCAAGAAGTTGATGAATAATCAGCAACTTGACGAGCTAATCCATGTCCCAATGTGGCATCCTCATTTTTAGTTCCATCCTTGTCAACTAAGGTGGAAGAACACTCCATATTCTCAAATACAAATGCAGCTGAAATCAGGTGGGGGCTGTTAGAAATGATGACAACAGCATCAATGATGGCAGTTTGGCTCATGGGTGCATTAAAAACACTTCCTTTCTCATTTGGGGTAGATAGCACCCCATTCCCCAACTCTTGATTGCATTCTTCGCTCAACGAAAAACTTGGAAAGACAAACTTGAGCATCATGCAAAATTGATACAAAGTCAAACACGTAGAGTTACCTTGTTGTAGTGGCCTCCTTGGCTGCCCAGAAGGTGGTCTACGCTGCGCTCTTCCCACTGTCCTAGGTTGAGTTGTACCTTACTCAAAACCTTTATGTTTCACTCCTAATCCAAGTATTGGAGAGACTCTATTTCTATGCAAAATGAAACCTTTTGCAATCGCAGGCTTGTCATCCTCCATTATGGCATCTTCATCTTCAGCTGCAGTCCCATATTCTTCACCATATGCTTGGGTGGATAAAAAATTCAGCTGCTCTTTCTTCTTTATTCATGTGCCTACACAAAGAACAAACAAATTAAAAGAAACGAGAGCTCCCATTATCATTTCTTCATGCCTCATAGGCATGGAAGCTAGCTCTCTTCCATGGCTTGCATTCTTTTCATGATTTTCATTCAAGTGATGGAATCCCAAAAAACCAACTAGGCTGTCCCAAACACAGCTGTATCCATGCATTTCCTTCTATAAAATCAAGATGATAGTAACTGGAAACTCTCCTTCAACTGTCAACAACATCGAAAGGGGAATGGAAATGTCTATGACAGCATCACAAAAAACTCATGATAGCATGCTTGAAATCCCACAAATCAAGACTCCTACTACTTCCAATCATACCTCCAAATCCCAGCCGAGTTACAATGTTCGGAACAACCAGATGACAACCATCTTCCTTATGTGTTGCCCATACGTCTTGCCTTCTTCTGGAAGTTCTCCCCCACCTCTTGGCTATAGCAACTTGAGGAATCCCATTTGTCATGCTTGGAAGCACAACCTCTTGGCCATCAAGCTTGAACCTCAACTCCATGGTTTGATAGTCTTGGGTAAATTTACCCAAAGAGTGTAGCCATAGCACTCCAAGTACCAAACGCGTATCTTCATTACAATTCACATGGAAATCACCACTTACCATGTGCTTGCCCAAGGTGAGCTTGAGTTGTTGAAACCTCTTGGCGCAAGGGATGATGAGGCCATTTTGTAGCATTTCATCCTTCACAAGGGAGTTCAAATGCATAACAATCTCCATATGATTTCTCATAAAATTTCTTTCTAACCATATACACGAAATGAAGTAGTTACTAGCCATAGTAACACGGACCCCTTTGACATGGCCTCCAAAGAAGCGGCAACAAATTGCAAAGATCCTTCACTTGCAATGGCTAGATGGATCATTGGCAGATATGCTATATCTCTTCTTTAAAAGCATGGAACCCATTGAGGACTTGCATGTTTTTTGTAACTCAAGGGATCTATGTATCCTTTGCCACTTAGAGTGTTCTTCACTTTATCACGGTTTCCACTATGTTGTCCATAATGACCACCAATTATACCCTGAAGCATCAAACTTGACATCGGCTCATTCTTTTCAACAAGCTGCCCATGATGACACAAGTATGGCAGCGACATACGAGGAGACCAAAAAACAGAAATGTGATTTTCACTATCATACATTGAGTTGTCCTCGACCTATTCATCTTTTTTTGCCGAAAGAAGCTTGGTTGAGATCTCTTCATATTTAACTAGTGAATCTCTTCCCACCTTGACTTCATCCATATCTTCTTGACACATGCATGGAGCCTCTTCGTGGTTCTTGACAAAGTCATGAACACCATCAACTTGTCTCTTATGAGCTGTTGTTTTGAAAATTCTAGCAAGCTCGGTATTCCCATCATCACCTGGAGATTAGACTTCAACCACTAATTCCCCTCCACAATTTGGCACATCATATTTCCCTTGTCTTAGGCTCGTGTTCCATAGTTTCTTCATCATACGCATGCCCCTTCACACTGTTGCCCTGAAAATCAATCAGTGGCTCATCCCTAGGAAGAGTTATAGGTACTTCTAGGGCTTCTGAGGCCTGCTCCCTCTCGATGCCCAACAAATTTGAGTGTTCTTCTTCCTTGATCACAATGGAAGCATTTTTTCTCTCTAGGGATGGAACATCTTTCCCATTTTCCTTGGGCATAGCTCGGTGTAATGTCCCCATTTTTGAAGACCCTTAGCCTATCATTCCCCGTGGGCTTTAGGGATGTTGCAAGGGGAAAATTATATTAAATAATTTTATAATATTGTCTGGAGAGTGATTTTTATCATTTGACATTATAAAGCAATATTTGTTTAATTATTTAATATTTATGGAGCAAGTAATTATTTAATTAAATTCCCAAAATGCAAACTAAAAAAAAGGAATTAATTAAATAATATTTAGGTGGCTTTTAAATATTAAAATCATCCTTTTAAAAAGGAGACACCACACCTAGGGAAAATAAACTGTTTTTTATTCAATAATTTCCCTCTCCTAGAGATTTCAAATTTTGTGCCTCCTTGTTTATAAAAGGAGTGCTAGGATCATTGTTAGACTCATGTTATGATGATATTTATTTTATGCTCTATGCTTGGAGTTGGGATGCATGCCCATTAAAGGTTTCTCTCTCTCTTGCGTGGGAAGTTAGGAAGTTGGTTTGATCAATTGAAGTATTCTCTCTTGTTCCATTTGTTGAGTTATCTTGTGTTGAAGTATGTTCTTTGTATGATTTATGATTGCAAGCATTGGTGAATTTTTTGGATAAGTGGCACATTTATTTGAGGATATTTAGATGTTATTGATGATAGTTGGGTGTTTTATGATCTGATTTTTAATGCAGTAAACTTATTCTAACCCTAGCGACTGGGTTGAGGATTTTTGGGGCTGTTTTGGAGGGTTTTCGGTTGTCACAAAATTCAGATCTTTAGTTCTTTGGAAAGATTTTAATTTATAGAACAATCTACATTTTATTTGGTGAAGAAATCTTGAGTTTTGAGTGAGATATCAATTTTAGAATATTTCAGCTATCTGCAGGCTTTTCTAGGTATGGTAAATTAATATTTATTTCAGATCTGCAGTTTGGGGTTGATTTAATATTGCATTTGATTATATAAATTAGGAGGAATACGGATAAATTGATTTCATAATACATGGAGTTTTTGTGCCCTAAAAGTGCTGGGCGACCTACTTTTTAGGTTAAAATTAGGGTTTCGGGTTAGCTGTGTGAAATCTGATTTTTGCATATTATTCTTCATATTTTTGTGACCCAAAATCCAAAGTTTGAAGATTTTTGCATTAACGGTTAAGCGGGAATTAATTTTTGAATTTTGCAGCAGTTGGGGTTTGGAAATTAATTATTTACAGCTGTGTGATCAGATTTGTGTTAATTCCTAACTTTTCCTAGAAGGGGACATTACACTCGGCGTTTAGAGCTTGGTCGAATTCCCACTCTACCTTTCTTCAACTCTATGAACTCAACGAGTGATATGGCATAACAAATCATCTTTGGAAGATACCTATACTCATAGTTGTCTGCAATGTTGTGACCCACTGACATGAATGACTTCCTTTCTTGGGAGGTAGGTTAGAATGACCTAGATGAAGAATCACTCATTATTCTTGGTGGATGAATATTATTGCTTGCCCTTGAAGAACTTCTTTCACCATTTAGGTTTTGCATGGCATGGATCAATTGTGCCATATTATTCGCCAATCTTTCTTGCCCTAGGGCAAACCTCTCAACCCTAACATCATTACAAAGGTTTCTCAACTCATCTTTTTCGGAATCTCTGTGGCCCATACTATCCATTTCAAGTGGATGCCTTGAAGTCTTCTTACCCTTCCTTTGATAGCAAATGTATTCCTTGTGATCTTCTTGCATGGATAACCCTCAGGTGGCAAGTTCTTGGGTTTTGATACCACTGTAATTTCCTTTTAGGACATCAAACGGAAAATAAGGGATTGGGCTCAAACCCCAACCAACGAACTTTGATGTTTACAACCACCCAGAAAATACTACAAACCCTTATGGAAACAAACCCAAAATGCCATTAGCAACAAGAAGAAATCTGATTTTTTAATGACAGTGACTGAATTGTGATGACAGCCAACAATGATTCCACACAAACCCTAGCTACGAACCAGTATTTATTCTCCTAGGGCAGGGAACTGTAATGGCACTTCAATGGCATCAATTCCCATGCAACACAAGCTGAAAATGACACAGAAAGCTTCCAAATATTTTATTCAACCATGGAAATAATTATCGAGCCAATACACTCCAAAATAAATGAGAATGACAGGATAAATCACAGCTGTAATTAATTTCTTTACAGCTGAAGTACAACTAACACACAAGGCTGGAAATAATGAATAATGAATCCCAAAAATCACTCCAAAGTGTAGATTCAACCTCATAAATTATGAGAAACAATTATATCAGCTCAAAATGCCAAGATGTGCCCTAGAAGGCACTAAACACAATACCCAAGCAAGTCGCCTAGGGCTAGAAATGAAGGAGTTGCACAAGAAATATCCTTAGTAGCTCATTTGTCATCTCCTTGTGAGAACACCCCAAGATTAATGGGGGGTTTCGTCCTCAAACAAGGCCAAGAAAGGGTTTCATCTTTTAAGGCAAGATAGAGAAGCTTCACAAGCTCCAACTTCAAGAAAATATCAATGATGAACGATGCATCCCTTCTCAAGCCAAACGATCTCCTTATATATCCTCTACGTTGCGCCAACTTCAATGCATGCTCTTTGTTGGACCAATCTCCTTGGGAGAGTTATTTATCCTTTATTTTCAACAAATGTTTTCCACAAGACCAACCTCATTATGAAGGAAAAGAGCACTTTATATCACCAACGTAGGCCTCCAAGACGACTAACCTCAATGTAGGAAAAGAGTACTTCTTTCTATCTCCAAAGAAGATTGACCTCATGAAGACAAATATAATGTTCTTCTTGCTTGTTTGTCAAGTCATCTTCACAATTATGGCAATGTTTCACCTCCCTTGCTTCCCTCCCTAAACCCACAAAAAGTGGAATGGGCCCAAGATCTTTGTAGTCAACTAACTTGGAAAAGGGACATTACACATACATTCAGAGTTTTGCAATCTCATATCTGCTTCAGGAGCTAGGGCACGTTTCAGATTAATTTCCGCGATTTTACAGTTAGGGCATCACATTCCAAGTCAAATTTCATGATTATACATCTAGGGCATCGAAGACACTAGTTGGGACAATGAGTTTTGGGGTTTTTACCCGTATTCTGGGCAGATTTTAGGATTGGACGACCCCTTATAGGATTGTTGCAATTGTGATTCAAAAGTGGGTTGGGTGTTGGGTTTGCACATAGCTATATTTTGCCCTAGAGCACCATTTTCAATTAGCTAAAGCCATTCATTTGCAAGAGTTTTCCAATAACTATCAGCTGTGCTTTTTATTTATTTCCAATCTGAAAGTAAAAAGAAAAAAATCAATTTTGATGTGAATTTGGTCTTTTCAATCAAATCCATATTTTTGGAGGTGATATCAATGTTTTCCAATATCTGGATAATTTTATTTTGATGGTTTGTGTAAATAAATTAAAGAAATCAGACTATTGTCTTTTTATTACAAGGATTTACTGAAGAAAATCATATTGTTGTTATTTTGTCACAAGGGTTTCTTAAGAAATCCAAATTTCATTAATTTATGTCCTAAAGGGACATTACAATATACAAGGTCAAGAAAAAAGCTGATGTTAGCAGTAGGAGGGAATAGATTATGTGGAGACTTTTGCTCCTTTGGCAAAGATGGTCACTTTTTGGTTGCCTCTTTCAATTGCAGCTCAACTTGGATGCAAGGTTTTTCAGATGTATGTAAAGAGTGTCTTCGTGAATGGAGATTTGGAGGAAGAACTGTTTATGGCACAACTTGAAGGTTTTCAGGCATGTGGTCATGAACATCTGGTATGCAATTTGATTAAGTCCTTGTACCGACTTAAATAAGCTCCTCAAGCTTAGTATATCAAAATAGATCAACATGTATAGGATTTTGAATTCAGAAGGAGCCTTTTTTATCTGAATCAGTACTATTTTTTTAGTCCACTTGCCTCTTTTGATCATTTGTGGACATTAATATCTTTACAATCTCCCTTTTCTTGGTGAGTTGTATTAAAGTTATTGTCATTACATAAACATAAACTAAGTAAATCTTATCAATCAAATGAGACCGATATTATAGTTTTCCAACCATGGAAATTCTCTCAAAATTGATCCCAAAATCTCTAAATGAGTAGATAAAGTTGTCCAATGCCAATAAAAATCTGAATATTATGTATTCTCCTCAAATCTGCAATAATCTTCAAGCTCAATCAATGTTGAAGGGTTTTCGTCCCTCAACAAAACAACTAGAAGGGTTTTTGTCCTTCTAGGAAGCCACACAAGAAGGTTTTCGTCCTCGAGTGGAAGAACATGGAGCAACAAGCTCACAATGCCCAAATAGGAAAATGCGCCAAAATCTAGATGCTTGCAAAATGAGGTCTTCACTTCACTTTATATCCCTCCTTTGGCGCCAAGGCTAAGAATTAAGATTCTTTATTTGCCTTAAACCCAGCCGCCTTGCTTCAAGAGGGAAAACACTAAAAACAAAACATTAAAATTAAAAACAAATGCAAACAATAGCTCAATTTTCTTCATTAACTCCGTTACTTCTTTTGCCATGGAGAAGGAATGGCAAGAAGTCCAAATTTTGATCCTCAAGTGGGAAAAAGGGACATTACATGAGGCAATCTTTTCTAATGATCTTGCTAACTTCCCTTGCATCTTCTCGATCCTTTCCATGCTTCACAGGCTGGGAAGATGATGCTATGATACCACTGTAATGTCCCTTTTTAGGGGGACTCGAGAAATGGCTAAAAGCTCACAAATCAAATTTATAGAGTTGTTATAAACCTATAAAACCTGCAAATTAAATCCTTTTCTAGGGAAACGACCTATTTTGGGGTTTCAATCCCACCTTCGTGCCTTCAAAACCCTTCCAATCAGCTTCACTTAAGTCTCTAAAATTATGATATATCATCAACAATCATATAATGCAAGAAATCTGATTTTTAATACCCTAGATATGGAAAAATGAATTTCAACAAAACCCTTGTCTTCAGCGTTACGTTAAACATTCACAACTCAACTTTGGAAGGCTCCAAAATTCATGAAAATCAAGACATTGGCCTTATAAATTATGAAGAACAAGCTAGTAATTTCATATTTGTCAAATTAGCATCACACATGCCAAATTTCCACTCCAAGGTGGTCACTCCACTCCAAACAAATATAATATGGCACCAAAGAGACCAAACATGCAAGAAATAGATATTTTATTTCCTTCAAACCAGCTTGCACACACAAAATCTCATTAAGGGGTTTCGTCCTTCAGAAAGAGTAAAAGGGCTACACTAGCCAACTTTCACCAAGATATGAATAATCACCAAAACATGAATCAATAATGCTCAAGCGACCTCCTTAGATAGCCACAAGGAGTGCTTATCAACATAAGAAAGTTGACCCCTTAAGTAAGTGCTTTTAAATAATCAAATAGTATTTGGAGCTTACATGCTCATATTACCTTTATTACTTAACTACTTAAGTTCCTCTATTGGGGCGCTAGGCTTCTAAATAGGATATATGATAATAAATGATAACTACATAAACAACAATAAAAACATAATTCAGATCTTCCCCTTGCTTTTATCCTTAGACCCGCGAGGAGAGGATGGGTTAAGGTCTTCGAAAATCAAGCTCCAAAAAAGGGACATGACATACAGTTATTAAGTCATTATGTAAATATTAACTAATCAATATTAGTTATTGTACTTTAGTTATACAACATACAATTACCTCGCTTGAATGTAATCACTTTATGTTTAATAGAAGACGGACACCCATGAGATGTTAGTGTTGTGTATTGCATGCTTTCCATTTCTCTTCATTCTCTCATATTTATGAACAAGTTTGTTGAAAATGGATTCTTCCACATCCTCCCTTCATAGCCGTCTTCCAAATCAAGCCAATTTGAGAGCCTTGAGCTCTTAAATCTTCTTTTGTTTTTGGCATAGCTATTATAAAATTTAATTTCCTTTCCCTCTTTGTCAATTCCTGCATCCACCAAAGGGTTAGGGTGGCTCTATTTTATGGGATCCCTTTATTTAAATTGGTTAAAACATCAAGGATCGTCATAATTGTATTTGGAGATATTCTTTTGTGATCCATCTTGGTTTGCGAGTGACTCCTTATCAACTCCTTCCCGTTGCAACCCTTGAGTTTCATACAATTTCTCTTCCATATGGCGAGAAAGGGTTCTTCGAACAAGTATTCCATTGGGAGAGTCATACATGAAGATGAGTAATTTGGTTATCAATTGTTCAATAAGTCTCAATCTTATCCCTCCTATGCTCTCCATCAAGTAAGAAAGGTTCCTTGATCCAAGTGTTGGACAACGTATTTTTCCTACCATTATTGGTGGAGTACTTTGCCCTCCATGTGTTTACTCATTGGTGTGATATTCCAATTGTAATGTAATGTCTCTTTCTAGGGCTGAAACACACAAACAAGGAAATCACACAAACCCCAAATGTGGATGCAATCTGATTTTTATAACAGCAGATCCAATCTTACTTGTAACCCTAGCAGAGAACTAAAATTTTCATGTTAGGGAACTAAACAGCCATCAAACAAGCTGAAATTAAATTTACCAATGCTTCTCCAAATTATATATAATTAATAGAATCATTACCAAGCCAAAACATGTGCCAAATTTGAAATAATACCTAGCTGCAATTTATTTTAGGACAGCAGAAGTCCAGTCCACGAAAACAGCTAAAAATGGGGTCTCCAAACCCCAACAATTACAAAATATGAAAGATGCCATCCTTGTAAATTATGCGAAATCTGAATATCAAATAATAATGAAGATTTGTTCCCTAAAAGGCACCCAAAAATACTCTAACCCTAGTCGCTCCCTAGGAGAGGGGCTACAAACAATGCAAAAACTCTTGAAATGACTTCTCTTTGATGCCCTAGTTGCAAACCAGCAAGATGGTCTTCAATGAATGTCTTCACACCAGCAACTTAGAGAGTTTCCGTTCTATAATATCCCACAAGGGTTCCGTCCTCCTTGAATGCCACACTAATGGATTGTCGCCCCTTAGTGGATTTGAATTGGAGCAACCAGCTCTATAACCAAGTATATATGCCGAAGATGATCCAAAATGAGTTTATATGACTCCCTTTATACCCTTATGGTGGCGCCAAAGGTCTAAGGGGTGAATTACTCCAAGACCAACCTCTTTGGAATCTTGCTTTATTTTCTAATTTCATCTTGGGAGCTCTCTAACCTAGTCGATCTACTTGGAGAGGCAAAACACAAAATAAAGCATAAATATGAATAAAGACAATTGAAATATAGCTCAAGTTCTTCCCTTGTTTAACTTTTTCTTGCCCACGGAAAGGAAGATGAGAAAGAAGTCTTCAATTTATATTATTTTGAAAAATGGGACACTACATGTAAGTTATACATGCTTGATGTTGTGATGTTCATGGATTTATCTGAATTTTGACAGCACATCCTGGGTCACATTGGAGTGTGTCGTTCATATGATTTTTTCTTTCCAATCATGTTATGGTTTTGCCTCTCAGTTACTTAAATGTATACTTGGGTATTGAATATGAAATTGCTTGTAAACGATTGGTTTTTATTGTGAATTTAAGAGTTTCCATTGATTACATGTGTGCTCAAATTTGTGTGGTTTTGTAATTTAAGATTATTATTTTGATGAATCTAGTGTAAGTTGTGAGGAAACAAGTACGGGTACAAGTACAAAGAGCGGAAATACCAATTTTCAAAAAACTCTTGGCTACAAAATGACACGTAAATGTTTGTACACTATGTTATTAAAAGATATAAATGGATCATAACCGTGACTTTTGCGTTTTTTGCCCATATCGTACTCCGTACCTATTTCTAGTACACCCATACACAGGCACGTTGCTCTCAGAGACGTTTCTAGCTATCATAGAATCCAGTATGTTTTTGACTCACTTGATGTTGATAATTGCCACACTCTTTACATGGCTAGGGTTTTTGTATCTTCATGTTTGTTTTCTAGGTTATATTGCATATTGCCTTGGGAAATGCTTGAGTGAGTTGGTTCCTTTTATACTTGTGTAATGTGCCTTACGGGCATAAATTAATGAAATTTGGATTTCCTAGAAAACCCTTATGAAAAAATAACCTCCTGATTTTCTTTAGTAAACCCTTGTGATAAAAACACAACAGTCTGATTTCTTTGATTTACTAATGCAAACTATCAAAATAAAATTACCCAAATACTGGAAAACATTTATAACAGCTCCAAAAATATGGATTTGATTGAAAAGATCAAATTTAAATCAAATCTGAATTTTTTTCTTTTTCTTTTTAAACTGGAAATAAATAAAAAAGTATAGCTGACCGTTATTGGAAAAATCTTGCAAATGAATGGCTCCAACTAAGTGAAAATGGTTCTCTAGGGTAGAATATAGCTATGCGCAAACCCTAGCACCCAACCACTTTGAATCATAGCTGTAACAATCCTAGAAGGGGGTCGTCCAACCCTAAAATCTGCCCAAAATAAGGGTAAAAACCACAAAATTTGTTGTCACAACTGATGTCTTTGACGCCCTAATTGCATAGTTATCATATTCGCCCGAACATGGGAAAAATTCGGTTCGCAGCGAATTTTTGAGGAAAACTGAACTTGTTCGGTTGGTGCGTTTGACTTTTAGTTTTATATTTTTTGCATTGAAAAATTAAAAAGTATCTACCTAAAAACCAAAAGCTAAACGAAAAAATGTGAATGCCAACACTTGTAGTTGTCGCAGCTCTTGCAAAAACAGTCGCCGGCACTAGTATACGCAGCCATTGGAAGTAGAAATAGTGAACGCAGCCACACTTAAAAACGTAAAACGCAATAGCCATAGTAACTGGTATGTACCTTTCGAACCCTGCAAATTTGCAAAAATATATAGTATAATTGCAATATTTGGTTAAGGAATAGGTCACGACTCACCATAGTTATGGTTTGCGGTAGATGCCTCGAGAGAATTCAAGGTAGGTGCCACGTCTTCAAAAGATCGATGCAAAGATATTTTATAGGTTACATCATGACATTATAATATTATTTAGCTGTGCAGTCATGGATATATTATGATTATATAATTTGTGATAGAATTGGTTACTCTAACAATAAACATGAAAATAATGAAACATTCAAGACATGTCAATATATATTGCACTTCGAAATCACAATTACTATCAATTATAAAGTTATAAACATTGTTAAAATTTTAATTTATATGGGAATCATATGTAATATTGAGTATACTGTAATATTTATTTATAAATTAAACCGTATTTATTTATTTATTATTCAGTTTTATATTTTTTTGAACTATACCGAACCAAACTGAATTTTTGTAAAATTCCGAACTTTTTTCCATGTCCGAACAACCCGAACTTTTCGAACATGGTAACTATGCCTAATTGTATAATCAAGAAATCTCACTTGGAATGCGATGCCCTAGCTATAAGAGATTTGAAATGTGCCCTAGCTGCTGGATCAGATTTAGGATTGCAAAACTTTGAATGGATTCCTAAATGTAACTCATGTATGGAGTCACCTTGAAGATTAGAGGGTTTTCGTCCTCAAATCTGAATACACTGGAGGGTTTTTGTCCTCAGATGTAGATTGCAAAGGAGGGTTTTCATCCTCAAATGCAGAAGCTGAACCACAAAGCTCAAACTCATAAAAATGAAAGAGATGTAATCAAAGGTGAGCTCCAAATGACTCCTCTTTTATAACTTTTCATGGTACATTTCACGAGGATAGGTCCCCAAATGGGATGTCCCACTTCTATTTTGATGTTTGACTTTACTTTATTAAATAGTCACCTTTTAACAATAAAACATAAGTTTCCTTTTTATCAGTGTTATGCAAGGGTGCGTCCCCTAGAATTTGGTGACGTCCTGGACATCTCAAACTTTTTGGAGACTTGGGGACTTAGAGGATATGTTTTCTATTTTTCTAAAATCTTTCAAAAAAAATCTGATGTTTGAACTTTTAAAATGTTGTTATTTTTACCAAGAACATTAAATTATGATCTTGGAAGTACCTAAGATACATTAAACACAACTTAAATCCCTAATTTTCATTGAATTCAATTAAAATATTCCAATACTAATTTTTATATATTATTTTAATAGCCACTCCCTGCCTTCCCTAAAATTTCAGAACTTTTTTACCGTCCCTAAAACCTCATCCCCCTATCCTCTCATCCCCGAGACTTAGGTAACTAGTTTTTTATAACTATAACTTAACAACTTAAGTCACTTAGACAACTTAAAATATTAAGTTTCTTACTTTTTTACTTTATTTGAAAAAGGGAACATGACTACTTAATTGGGTTCCAACAATCATAGTACTTGTAGACTAGCAAATTGAATCAACCTACGAAAACATTTAGGTCATTAAAGGATCTACTTGAGACTTATTAGAGCATTATAACATTCTTCAATGAACAAGTCTGTTGTGGAAAATAAAATTCATGGTTTTACAAACTAATGTGAAATGTCCCACTTCCTAAGATAATCTTGTCGAAGAACCTTAGCCCATTTTGTCTCCCCAACAACTAAGGAATAAACTCAAGGGGAACTTAAGTTATTATAATTTATTATAAAGTGCAAATTAATATATATATATATATATATATATATATATATATATATATATATATTATAAAGGCACTTATAATAAAGTTATTATAGACTTAATAACAAAATAAAATTAGGAAAAACTAAAGTCATCTTATAAAGTCTAATTTTCTCGTAGAAAATGCAACCTCCTTATGGGATGGATCAAAAGGGGAAAACATTAAATGAGGGGCTAAAAGCTTATTGGATGTTAAGGGAGACAAGTCGGCCCATTAGCTCTATATAAGAAAGTCGACTTGCTTAAGGAGGGCATCACTTGTCTATTTTATGAAATCTTATTTGTGTGTTGAGCTTTGAGCTTGCATTCAATCTTCTAAGGACAAAACCCTTAGAGATTCACTTTTGAGGATGAAAACCCTCTAAAAGTCTAGTAGAAGGACAAAAACCCTTCTTCTAGTTGAGAGGATTCTCCACCTTGGGGTTTCCATTGTAGATCACAAAGTTAGTAGTAATTTTTCAGTGTTTTCCAATAGTTTTCCAAGTATTTTGAGGGTTGTACTTTGCAGATTTGGACAAGGGTTTGGAGAAGAGAATTAGCGGTTGCATTTCACCCTTATTTCCAGATTTTTCCTAGGCAATGCGACTTGCACGGTGGGTTGTTTGGAGGTGTTCTAAGATTCCAAATATCGTATCTGAGTTGCTGATTTAATTGCAGAATTTATTGATCTAAATCAGTATTTGTGGAGTGGATTTTGGCTCCAAAATATCCCAATTACAGTTGTGTCTGAAGGCAAGTTCTGCAGACTTTTTAATAAATTATTTCAGCCTCTTTTTGGGTCCCAAATCTGGTTTTATCGCTTTATTTTGGCTTTATAAATTTTGTGGATTAGTTTATGGTGGAAAATGTCATTTATTTCTGATTTTTATAAATTTCATACCCAACCCTAGTCGTATTTTCCATAAATAAATCAGATATGCATCAGAAACAATTGCTATTTTTTTTTATAATTTGCATTTGGTGTGTGGGAATTGCCTCAAATCCATTTGGGGAAAAAATACTCCCTTTGGGGGCATTACATAATGCTATTTTAACACTAGCAAAAACCTACCTTAACATGGATCCAATATGTGTTGAGAGCTATGTATTCCTACACTAATGTTGTGGTGGGATCACTACCTCAAGTCTTTTGGACACCTCTCAATAGATTTTAGATTGATGTATAGGCCTAAGAAAGGTCTCCACTAAACAACCTCTATATAAATGAAAGGGAGAAGGCCTTTCTAGGGTCTACACTCAAAGGAAAATATTTTGGGAAATAAGTGATTACAGTAATAAGGCTATAATCTAGGTCTAAAGAGGGTAATAAACTAGGATATAGGGGATAATATGCAGGGCAATACTAGGATAATAAGGCAATAAATACATAACCAAACATGCAATATATAATCAGACCTGCATAAACAAAACAAGTAGGTCAAGAAGATGTTTAACTTGGGTCAACTTGTTGGCACATTAATCCCTCACCTTGACTAGAGCACTTGTGAGAGATGGTTATAGGTGAAGTGAAGAAGGATAGAAGAAACCTTAGTAGATCATATTTGGGAACTTTGAAGACTTTGATATATGGCACTAGTTGAATCTCATATTTTTGAATTTCTAAGACTTTTATTTGCAGCTTATCTTCCTTTAGTGAAGCTCTATTGCCCTTACGTTTTAAGAATCTATGAAGGCAATTTTCCATAGTTACCTGAAAAGTAAAATCTTGAAGACAAAGTCTCGGGGATGCCAAAAAAAATCCCAGATTTTGAGGACAGCTATCAAAATAATATTTCAAAAATTATTATTTAAATATGTTAACTTATTCAATAATTTCAGGGTTTAAACTGTATTTAATGTTCTTTAGGGTATTTTTGAGATTAGAATTCAATGTTTTTGTAAAAAAAAAATTAAATTAAATTGAAAGTGTCAGGGAAAAAAATTTATAAATTGGGGACATCCCTTCCAGGTCCCCAACAGCTTTTTTAAATTAAAAGTGTTAGGAAGAAAAATTAAATTTAAAAAAAATTGGGGACATCCCCTCCAGGTCCCCAAACCCTTGAAATTTCAAGGACATCCAGGACATCACCAAAAACTAGGGGACGTGTTCTTGTGTAACACTGAAATTTTCTGATTTGTGAGCTTGGAGCAGAGCAAATAAGTTGTTCACAAATGACTAATGAAAACCCTATTTATAGTGGTGCAAACTACTAAATGATAATTCCAAGTTGTCACTAGCCATGGCCATTGAAGTTGGTTGTTGATAAGGCTCAAAAACAGTAAAACACGCTACACCAGTAATGGCCAATGAAGTTGGCTGTAGCTAAGGCTCAAAAACAGTAAATCAAGCAACACCAGCCATGGCCAGTGATGTCGGCCAAATGTAGCTTAGCAAAATAAAATAGCTAAGGAGGGCCCAGGAAGACTGCGGATATCATGGACGTATTAAAGATGGTATAAAGAGGGTATTAATGATTATGCTAAAGAGGACAAAAACTAGGAATAAGGACCTACAACACATTTCTCAATGATTTGGCTCAAAGCCAGCCCACCCCAATCCCATAGATGGGAGATTTATGCGCCAACAAGTCCTAGACAAATCAAAAGGTTAATAAAACAATTTTGAAGTGTACATATAATATTCTAGAAAATAAAAATATAATTATTATTATTATTCAAATATTACATATCTTTAAAAATATTAACCTTCGATTTTTATGATATTATTAAGCGTTACATGTCTGCAAAATCATTGGCCTTCTATGTTCCACATGCATCCCACCTACACACCCAAATTTTTGAAGTTGATGTGGGGTATAAAATGTGCCTTTCGGCACAAATAAACTTATATGAGTTATGCTGTCATATACAATGAACTCAAATTTTAGTTGATGCTTATCCAGATGTTATGAAGTATGTATTCCTAAAATGGTTATAACAATAGTTATTGTAAGGGTGCACAAAATTATTTAGGAAAAATGAACTATTATAGAAACTATGACTACAAGTTACTTAAAATAAATATGTAAATTATATTAAAAAAAATTTACTGTACAAACAATGACAACAAGATACATCAAATAACTATGTGATTCTAATCATGTATATTTAAGCCTATATGTAATTCAATTATTCCCTATAAATGATATACTTACAATAGATGAGTGCAAGTAATCAAGTCCTTGTGCAGTTGCAATAGCGATGTCGATCCTTTTGTGCCAGCTTAAAATATTTTGTCTTTGCGTGTCTTCAAAAAACAATAATTGTAACATCCATACCCAAAAATTAGCAAAAAATTATCAAAGAAGAGAGGGACTATAGTACATTTCCATGCTTAATCTGCAAAAAATGCAATCATAATAAAGCATTCAACGTCATCTATAACTAATTGTAATTGTTGTTCTTGAAACAGTCAGAAAGTAATTAAAAGTAAAGAAAACAATTGTGACATTAAAAACAAACTATAGCAAGTGTTATTGCTAAGTCAGCAGTGCATTATACCCATGTCTTTATCTCAAGACTCAAACTAAACCAATACTCATCAAACAAGGTGTGTATATTTAAGTTTAATACTAAGAAACAAAATTGAATGAATTCAAAATTTAATATAAACTGCTAACATGGAAAATATTAAAAATAGCAGATAGGTCATAATAATGTAGCTGATTAATTGGAAAGAAATATAAGATACACACAAGATATCATAGGCAAATTATAGAATGTCACTTACAATATTCCCAAAAATTCACCCTTACTGGAGAGTTAATATTTGGTGTTATTGCAAAGCCAAGTCTTCAAGGCAATGTTTTGGATAAGGTCAAGAAGTAAATTGACAACATACGGGTCAAAATTGAATATCTCAGACTACAAAAAAAACTAGAAGCCAAAATACACACAATTATAAAGATGGACTCAATCATGAAGACGGAGCATAGAGACAAATATTAAAGACAGCAATTTCGAAACTCAATTTTGAATGAAGGCAAAGAAACCTTGTAGGTCTCATTAATATCATAATTTGTCTATGTACTTATTGCTAGGTTTAGTCTTGACCTCTAGGGCATTCTTTGAACATCCAACTCTTCAAATTACTGTTTAACTTGTAGAAGTTTAAGGTTTTGGATATTGCAACCATGCCAATTACTTCTACTAGAAATATGCAGGGGTACGAGTCCTTGAACCAGGTCCCAACAGGCATAAAATAATCTTCCCAAGAGAAATTGCAGTGACATTAGTGAATATAAATTTTATTTTGTAATATATAACCCATAAGCATAGTTACCGCACCTTTGTACTATTTTCAATTTAGTTTTCTTCACTTGAATTTTCATGTGAAAAAGCTTAGTAAGTTCATTTTTTTTAACATTATTCTTACTACCCATACATCTCTCTCTATGGACGGAGGTACAACACATTGTCTCATCCACCTCTTCACTCCAAAATATTTCCTCTCCTTGGAGAGAAGCCATGGCCTTCTTTTTATTCTTCATCTCTTATTCTTTATTCTTCTTTTTATTCTTGTTTGTTTGAAGCATGTTGAGAGGTAGATGAACTATTTTTCTCGTCCATCTCTAGATAGTGAGCTTGAGAACAAGCCTCATCTACATTCACTAGCTTGGCCAAGAGAACTAGTCTCCTCAAGTGGATATGGAGTCTATAATGTCCCTCTTTCTCGAATAGTTCGGTCGAAGACTTTTGGCCCGTTTTGTCTACCCGACGGCCAAAGGGTGTTTTCAAGGGTGACTTCGGTTTATTAATTTTATTATATTGTGCTCAAAATAAAGTAAAATATCATTAAAGCACGTATAAGGAATTAATAGACTGTTTAAGTGACTTTGACTTAGGAAAGTGCATTTAAATAAATTAATAAATTATTTAATGTGCCTTCCTAGGCAAAAAATGCGACTTGCCTTGGGGAAGGGTCGAATAAGCCAAAAATGCGACTTGCTTGGTGAAGGAAATAATTAATTAAAAATTAATTATGCTGATTTGGGGAAAAATTGTGACTTGCATCTTTGGAGGGTTTTGGCTATATGGGGAAAAATGCGACTTGGGGGAAAGGCATTCAGATAATCATTATTTTTTTACTACGAGACAGTTAGCACTGAGCTTTGCAGACAAAATCCAAGTCTATTAGACACCCTTGTTGATTATTTCTAGTTGCGGATCAAGGAAACTCCCAGGAGTAGTGCAGAGAAGCTTCCAACTAGTGAAATATTGTCGATTCCGATTTATACATGGTTGATTTTATCATGTCCAGCAGCTTCAGACCAAAAGAATAAATTGCAGCAGTGGGCAATAGTTGTACAACTTCCAGAGTGGGGCGACTTCTTCTATAGTTGTTTATTGACTATTTTGTTCAAAGTTATTCTTCATGATAGATATTTATTGTACATTCCCTAGCAGCAACATATATCAAATCGATTAGGGTTTGAATCATTTACAGTGGGGTTTTTGGACAATCTTTATTATTAAATCTATTTGCAAGGATTTATATTTGATATTGCTGTAATATTTAGCATGGCAGAAATCATTATTAAATACACGGCTGAAATGTATCTATGATAGAAGATTGCTTGCCTGTTAAACCCTAGGCACCTTTTCTGTTATTCACCCGGATTGCGTGGGTTTTGAGCTTTATTTAAGGTTATCCTGCATGCAGTTTTAGATGTGGTGTTCTATGAATTTTCTTTCTGATGTTGGATCAGTTCAGATTTGCATGCCTAAGCAGCTAATATCTTAGGAAAAAAAAAAAGGTTTTCATTAGCATAAATTACGTGAAATTGGATGATCTTGCGAGTTGAAGGATACATATGTCAATAGATTGTGCTATTGCGGTTGAGTATCGTATCAAGTGAAACTATTGTTGACATGGTTTTTCTTCGCTTTTCCTTCCTTCTTGCTACTGATTTTGGTTTGGAGGTGAACCTTTTCTTTTCCTTGTTTCTTTTTGGTTTATGGTGGTACTGGGGTATCTGACTGGTGGTTTCCTAGCTACATAATCTCCATTTCTATCCCTGGAATGTAAGAGTCTCAAAAGGTTGATGGACCAACACATTTGGCCAGGTGTAACCCCTTCAAAATTTATCATCTCCTACCTCCTCGTTGGTGCTTTGTCCCAAAATTAACAAATCAAGTAGTGTTTTCCCCCTGCTCGTGTGAGGTGGTCGTTCCTGATCATTAAAACTCTTGCTAGGTTGTTCATCACAGCTCCGAGAAAGGGATGGGGTAGAAATCTATTGTTGACATGGTTTTTCTTCACTTTTCCTTCCTTCTTGCTACTGATTTTGAAGTATCGGGAATGGAGGTGAACTGAATGTGTTACTTTTCTTTTCCTTGTTTCTTTTTGGTTTATGGTGGTACTCTAACCCTGGGTATCTGTATGGTGGTTTCCTAGTTTGTATAATCTCCATTTCTATCCCTGGAACTGTAAGAGTCTCAAAAGGGTGTGATTGGACCAACACATTTGGCCAACTAGTTTACCACTTTTCCTTTCCTTGTGTAACCCCTTCAAATTTATCATCTCCTACCTCCTCGATTCCCAAAATTAGGAGTTGTTTTTTCTTGTTATAATCAAGTAGTGTTTTCCCCCTGCTCGTGTGTTGCAGGTGGTCGTTCCTGATCTTGTTGAGTGGGGAAAAGTTAAAACTCTTGTAGGTGACCATGTTCATCACAGCTCCGACAACGAAAGGGAATCTTATTGTCTGTTCCCGCTCAATTCCACCTATGTCCAAGAGTATTTTTGTCTTGTAGGGGTTTATCCAGACCTGCATTGACAATCCCAACTTCCTTGTAAAATCAGAAACCTGTGATGTACTCCTAATGGCACTGTCTAATTTTTCTGAAGAGGAGTCTTCCCATTATTCACTCAGTAGTAAAGGAATTCTTACCCAAACAAACATTGTGATTCGTAGTTCCTCTGGTTGAAAGTGGCAGACAGTGATTTAATGAAGAGGCCAAATGTTTTTCATGAACCAAGGACCACCCTGAAAATATTGATCTTTTCACATAAAAAGGCCAAAAAAAATCATGAATAAGGAACACCCTGAAAACATGACCACGAAGTAGCCCTTGGGAATCATCAGAATGTCGACAGATCCAGCCGATATCGAATTCTCTCGGACCCAGAGCCTCATAATTTCAGCTCCAAGGAAAGTCCTCATGAATTGACATATCAGGGCATCCTCCTTAAGCAGCCACAATGTGTTTTCAATAACATCCACGGAGTATTTTCCTCGGGGTAGCTTTTCCATGTGTCAACTAGCAACTTTTTTTTTTGGTTCGGAAGTTAGATTCTTATTATAGTACTGTAGGCATCATAGTTGGAGGAATTGCAACAGATCCTCCTTGCAGAACCGACAAGTATCATTCGAGACAGCTAGATTTGAAGTTTGAGTTGGCTGTTTGAAGGAACTTTTGACTGATTCCCATCTCATTTGGTTTTGAGATCAGACTCACTGTAAGAAGGCTGTAGTCCAGAAGACTAGAACTTGAGGAGAGCTAGATAAGAACAGTTGTATGATTCCTTACATCAATGGGATGATTAAAAAATTGCATACATTCTCCAACCTGATGGTTAGACAACATGAATCTTATAAAACAGTATATGGATGGTAATACCATGAATATATGTTTGCTAGCAGATGGTGCACCATAGTTTTCTGATACTCCGGTAGAAATTGAAATATTTGATACATTTAAGTATTGCAGGCATGATACACATCTCTTATTGATCCTAAATGCATTTAAGTGAGTGAGGAAGACAAGGATTCTTATTTACAGTAGGCTGGTATGTATTTGCTCAAATGTGCTAGTATGCTTGAACTCATACACAAGAATCTGCAAGATGCACATAAATCAATGAGCAATAAAAGAAAATTTCTTTACAATCTAACTCCAAAGTGAGCTACATGTCCTTTCTGGTAAGATACCGAGTTTATCAGCGGTGGGGAAAGTTTACAAAGATGACCTGATGCAATCAGAATATCGAAGGTTCAATCCTCAGGAATGTAGGAAAGAGGGAACATCAGATACTTTAGCTAGCAACCCAAGACAGACCTGCTCCCCAGCTTCATAACAGAACCCTTCGAGCTTCACAAGACAGCGATGATGTAACCTACTAAGAACAACAATTTCATTCTGAAACTGCCTGTGACCTTGAATGCTGGAAGGAGATGCCCTTTTCATGGCCACTATACATCCATTTTCAAGATAACCTTTGTAGACCCTACCAAAGCCTCCGTAGCCAATTTCATGGGTCCTACTAAAGCCTTCTGTGGCTTTCAGAATCTCATCCAAACTAAATCTCCGAATTCCATTTGGGACTTCCAATGGTTCAGTATTATCACTTCCCAAGGTATCTATTATCTCAAAGAGAATGTAAAATGGCAACAATGGTTAGTATGAGTTTATGCATTACTTCTCATAGATAGATAAATTATTAATAAAATCAAAATACAAATCAGTCGTTCATTCCATGATTCATTAAAAAACATACATAATTTAGACATGGGCGGACCTGTGCTTGACTGGGTGGCAGCAAGAAGCACCTCTGAGCTTACAGTCATTGTGTTTCTTCTCTTCAATGCATAAAATGTGACAACAATAATCACAAGCACCAAAATACCAGATAGAGAAGCCCCTAAAGCAATCCATGTGTGGTTTTGCTTGTGATGTTGAACACGGTATCCAGATCCAGCTTCATTGGCATGAACACAAAGTATGATCCTTTTAGACCCATAAAGAAAATAGAAAAAATGATTTAACACAATATAACTTAAATGCATCCTAAACATTGTCAGCCATGTGCTGGACCTAGTTTAAAATTTTAAAGGAGGTTGACCATCAATACATAAAATACATACTATCTGATTACTCTGGAGTTTGAGAAGAATGCGGGGGTTGTGAATATTTACTTTCACATTGTTTGCATAAGAGCATGGAAGCGTGCTTACCATTTTCCGGTTGAGAATAAAAGTAAATACAACTGGATGAACCCAAGCAATTAGCATGACTATCCAGGTCAGAATCCAGACAATTTCCTGTAAAACTAAATATTTGAAATTCTATCAGTAATTAAAAAACTCTGTTGTTGTCTTAAAAGACACAGTTATCATTGGCTATTTAGATAAGATATTCTCTTATCAATTGAGAATGACAATTTTGACATTATTATCTATAGCTGGAATTTCCAACATACATTACAGAAAAGAATATTTTATCTAGTTATAATGTGCATGTAAAAAGTATCTATACAGATGAAATCAAAGATCATAACTTACTCTTTTTCAGGAAATCCTGTTGGCTTTGGCCCAAAGAAGTAGTTACAGCCCAAATTTCTAACGATCGCATTGAATACACTTAATTTCAGCATATAGAATTTAGGCCAAGCTGATAAATATATAATTCAAAACTGAACACTATGTTACATCTTTGGGGACCCAACTAATATCTTCATGATAGCTTCACAAATTAAATATTGAGTTCAAGGTTGCCACAAAGCTTACATTCTGGTGCTGAATATTGAAAGCCATGTAGGAAAGTGTCCACTTAGATGATTATCAAAAAGATTTCTGCAATGTCAATATGATCTCTTCTAAGATGAAAGATATCTAATCAAATGGAAAAAAACTGAAATATGGTACACTCCACATCTTTCTGATGATTCATTATACAATTTGAGCATTCTGTGTCTTGTATCAAGAAATAAAGGTTTAGAATTGTTAACAGAAAGCTTGAACCCAATTTTTCTCCAGCATACAGGCGTTGAATATTAACCATGGAAATCCAGGAATCGGGAACACTTCCAGTAAAGCGATTTGCCTGAAGCGACCTGCTTAAGGAAAACTTATTAGCCTGGGATTGCTTACTATCATTTGCTAATATTCTATGCAAAAGTAAGATTTTAACACATAATATTGAACGTATATTCATTCATCAACTATTTTGTACATGCCTTAAATGAATGTTAAGCAGTTATTGCTTGTAAGAGAATTGTTAAGGGTTTGGAAAAATTAAATGCGATATGAAGGCATACAGATTTTTCATCTTGTGGAGGCTGCCGAACTCTGGAGGCAAGTTACCATACATGTGAGTATCATGGAGATTCCTATATCACCAATCAGATACATTATTTTCTTCAATTCTTTCTCAACATCCGAAATATCCCTTGTGGGATAATAAATTTGCAACAAATGATATTCTGAAATTTCTGGAAATGAACCAACTAGGGCAGCGAACTGAAATTTATAGATATTCATATCTTGCAAAATACTTACCCAAATCACACAAAAATTTAAAGAGAGCTTGCTAAGGTGAAAACAAAGACTAGAAAAATATTTTTTTATTTTTCTAAGTAATATATAACTGCCAGTAATTTTCAAAAAGCCCTAAACTGCTGAAAACTTCAAAAATTCATTACTGTGTGAATACAACTGATAAAAATCTGATTTTCTGGAAATAACATCTACTAAATATATAGAAATGACCCCAACCTCCAAATCTAAAATGAAAACCTGGAAACCCTAAAAAACATTGTTGCAAATCTGGAACTGAATAGATAAAACCTAAGTTGCCAAAACAACAGGCAAGGGCCTTGGAAGCGGGTATGGGAGCGGCGTGGGAGTGGGCAGGAAGCGGCCAGAGGCCTGCGGAAATAGCCGGGTACGGCACAGGCCGTACCCGGCCGTTTCAGTAGGCCTCTAGCCGCTCCCTGCCCGCTCCCAATAGCAAAAAACGCATTTTCTCCTATTTTTTCTTCTCGAATCGTTTTTTTTCTTTTTTGGCATTTCTTTCCTTTTTGAAAAAAAATTGCCATTTTGGAAAGGGTTCGGGAAGATATAGTAGCAAAAACTTGCATGAGCCATAACTTTCATTTTGTGGTTCCATTTTAGGTGTCGTTTTCTCTAAAAGTGTATATTTTCTCGAGCTCTACGCATTGATGGCAATATTTTTCTTATTTTCATAAAATCCATTTTTGCACCTTTTTGGACCAAGCAACTTCTTGCAATCTTTTGAAAGAATCATGAGCATTGATCGACTGTAGACAGATTAGTAATTAAAAATACAACTATGCGAGTATTCCAACTATGGTATATACAACATATACAATATATTGTACATTGTATACATTTATATAAAATACATTATATAATTTTATACAATCTATAACATACACTATAAATTTAATTTTATTCGTTTTGTATATACTATACATTATTATAAATTTATAGTTAATAGTATAACTTGTCTTTTATCTTGTTTTTCATATACATAATATGTGGCTTATAATTAAATTCCTATTTAGAAGGCTGAAATTTATATATTTTTTAATTTTTATATAGTTTTTGTACTGCCGTATCCTACGTTGTATCTGGGGTGAAAAAAAAATTTGCCGTTTCCGCGTATCAAATACCCTGCTCCCGCTCTCGTATCCAAAACATTTTGGCTACTTAGGATAAAACCCTAGAAAATAGTTGTTCCAAATCTGAACTAAAACCCTTGATGAAAAAGGGTTGTCCTCTTACTCTGAAACTGAATTTCTAATTACTCTCTAGATCTGATCCAAAAATATGAATAAAGCTCCAAAATAGCAAACTAGGGAGAATCTTTCACCACCAAAGAGTGCTCTGCTAGCTAGGTGTGGATCTTTCACCACTGAAGCTAGGGTTCCTGTGGGATCTTACTCCACAAGCAAAGAAAGTGCAAACAACAGTTGCTCCAATATCAAAATAAGTGAGTGTATGAATGAATGAATAACTCTCCTCAAGCACTCCTTTTATAACTTCACCATGCAACAAGAGGCCCAAAAAAAGACCCCAATCGACCCCCCTTGGGAAAACCACATAAATATAATATAATTTAAGTTACTTTTTCCCCCCCATGCACCAAAAGTAACTTAGGTGACCCCCAACGAAGAAATAGAATAACAAAGTGTCATATGGTCACCCAACAACAAAATATAACAATTATTACCACCAAGTCGCCCAACTTAATGTCAACGACAAAATATAACATAAAACAAGGTGGTAATCAGACATCCATACCCAATAGCCTCCAGCATCGTTAGCTCCTCGTGTATGACCAAGGCTAAGACGAATGAAAAGCCTCCTAGGCCATCTGCTCGGTATTAGGGACATTACAGTCCTCTCCTCCCGAGAAATGCTTGACCCCAAGCATTATCCTACCATGTTGTAGAAATTGAATACCACAAAGTAAGTTTCTCCACCTCACCCTACAGTTGACTAATGATTGATGTGATCCGAAGTAACCAAAACACCCCATGTAGTCATCATGACCTCCATGTCGTATAGAGAACAACGTTGACCCTGAAATATAATGATGCCCAAACAGACTCTCCACTGGTACCCACACCGAGACTGCCAATCTATCCAATCCCTGCCAATGCGAAGCTATCATCATGTGATCACTCACTGCCTTTCCAGTCAACTAATGAGAATGAAAGTCCACTTTGAATCTTGTAGAATCCCCTGGATCACCGTGTGAAACAACTTGTATACACACAAAGTGTGCTAACTCTCCCACATGACCCACACTAGTGTGAGAGCAAGGCTCCTCATAATGTATCTCAATGTGTCCTATGGGGGAAACATCCCAAGGATCCAGTAAACGGTCAACCGACAATATCAACTCTACATAGTCCACCTCCTATGCTAAATGTGAACCTACTGAATAACCAAGTAACTGAATCAACTTCGTCCCTCTACTGACTAGCACATGGGAGAAGTGCTCAATGAGCTTAGAAGCAGTAAAATACATAGGAGTGTTATACCATGTCGTTTCAGAAACTGATGAACTTATAAGCTCCAATCTGTCATAATGACATTTCGTACATCCCTGTATAAAGTTGAAGATATCCTCCCTCAACCCATGCCATTTAAACCTCTCCCATATGAACCTGTAGGTCTCAGTTAAGCTCAAGTGTCCAATCACGGAAGAACAATGCACATGTCATGGTATCTCCATCCTTAACCATGAATCTGACATAAGGTACAATCTGCCCTGATAGAAGATCATCTCATCCTCCAATTTGTAGTTGTCTTGTATGTGACCATCTAGAATCTCACAAGTGTGTTTGTTCTTGGAGTACTCAACAAGCAAATGATATCTCTAGTCTACTGAAACCTCTGATAATCAACATAATGATAGACTCGGGTGATCTGAACCTGTAACCCCAATCTCTGTAACTGTCTCATGTGCAACACTACTGGTCACACCCACATCCATTACTGCACTCACCTTGTCATCTGGAGTCAATGTATCCATCATACCTAACTCACTCCCCGACTCAACATCATCCAACTCACTCTCCACATAAGTCATCATAGTGTGCTCTGTGTTTGCAGCAAACAATTCGTCGGAATAGGAGTCGTCAAATATCCCACTTGTCTCACCCGAAAAAATGGATTGAGCAAGCCTACTCCTAACAATACTCCCAACTCTCACAAGGAAAGGAAGGAAATTGATCCTCGTATCATGTCTAATGATCATGTCACAAATTCTTCCCCAAGGTTTGCTTTTGTTGCTCCGTATGCTGCTGTAATATATTTCTATACTCCAATGATGGCTAGTGACTATTTTTTTTGCATGTGCAACCCAATTCAATCCTTTCACATCATAATTTGCAAATTGATTTTTTATATCTACAGCTGCAATAACTTTTTTCCAATCAGTTATGTGAAAGGGCATCCCACAATGTAGTACCTCAAAGTTCGCTTCAGATTTCACCCATTCCCTCTTCACTTGAATTCTGATGTTTTTTATTTTTACCACTGAATTTCAGTTTGTCAACATGGTGAATGAAAACAATTTCCCCAAAAGATGGCAACCAATGTATCCAATGAATGGTCCCCACTTCAAGAAACCCAATTGTACAAAAACATTCAAGTACCTCAAACCTCTTCATAGACAGCTGAAAATCAGTTACCTTCTTTGTGCAAGGCATTTCTTTCCATGAACATCGGTCACTGATTTCTTCTACGTTGGAAATATATATGGCTGCCCCCTTATCGCACTTTATTCTCTCTCCCCATATTTTCATTTCATCGTAAATGCAAGAGAAAGGGAAATCAAGATTAGAACTCATGCATCCACAAACTTTATCATCAGGAACTTCATACCTTTTATTATACCCATTGATTCCCATCATGAGAAAAGACAACACGTCTGAAATAGCATAATTGGGGCTTATCATCATACCTTTGCAACTCAGAATTTCTTATATAAGATCATCATCTTCATTCTCCTTCAATTTTTCAACACATGCATCATCTTCTTCCTTAACATCATGCAACCATTGCATCCCAAAAACAGCCTTACCTCCAGCAAATTCAACCACAATAAATATACCACATACCTCATGTCCTTTCAATATCATGGGTTGCTACATTATTTTATTTGCTAGCATATGCTTATTAGTTGAATCAAGAGCAATGTGAATGGAGGATATGTTTATCCTATCTAGCATACCTTGATACATGATTATGAAATAGGATTTTTCAATCATCCAAGCATGTACACGCTGTCCCAAATGATAGAAACATGGCAACAACATAGGAGAACTCAATAAACTAGAAAAATGGTAACCATTCTCATACCTTAGGATGTTAAAGTCATGAATGCTCCTTGAATTCAACTCCTCTTTTTTAACAACAGATTGCACCTTGATTCTTTGAGCACTTTAAGGACCAAATGCCCCTACTAACCCTTCCAAGGTTTCCACCATGTAACTGATATACAAATCAATCATGGGTTCTATTAACAAAAGTTTTCTCCTCTCTTTATGACTTGAGAGGTTCTATCCCTTCTTGCACCGGAGTCTCCAATGAAGAAACCCTCTTTGCCAACACTTGTAATCCCAACAGACACATTTGAATTCCTTCTTCTCCTTATGAAATTAGTCGCAAATTTTTCAAAATCATAATTGATAGTTTTGGACGATTGCAACATATTTCCAGGATCCCATACCTTATAATGCCCATGAACCCTTGTATCATGCAAGGTCTTCCATCTTTGCTTCTCTTATATCTCCTCATAAAGAAGATCATCACTCTTTGTCTTCATGATGACTTGACTTTGATGTACCGAATCCTTAGCATTCTTATCCACAAAAGGCTGAATACCATCATGATAAAACTGTTGTAATGATATAGGATGAAGATGATGAAATAAATCCATCCTACTACTAACCTCCTTATAAAGAATATCATCAAAAGGTTCACCTGCTATTGCTGATTTAGAAACCTCCAAAACAACACCATCCCTATTGTGATTCATGATTTTAGATGGAGAACAAGTGGAACAAGAATCAACACCTTTCACAAATTTATGCTCATCACCGATTGGTAAATCCAACTCATATGATAATGACTTATTCTTTGGAGGATTGATAGGTACCTTTTGGACTGAAATATCTTTTTCAATTTTGCAACCAACCATCCATGTTTGTTCCTTCTTGCCACAAATATTTTGCTCATTAAAAGTCATACCTTTGTCTCTAGAAGCTTCTTCTTCTTTCACTTGGTTTTCAAGCATCTTTGAATCAACATTATCTCCATCAACTCCATCCAAAATTACCTCATGTGGGGTTGTTATTAGTTGTTCAAACGAGTTCCTTTGTAATTCGGGCACTGCCATATGATGATCTCGCTTGGGCTTGCTACCAATCTTCATTATGCAATATTCTAGAAATGGCATATTATCTTTGAGACCCTTACTAAAAGATTGGTATTTCCTCCAACAAGAATCCTCGTCAATCACCTCTATTGGGTGCACTTTATTATTGTTCTCACATTTTTCCCCATTATTCCCAGATCTGATCAATTCATATTTTGTGTGAGTTGCCTCAAGTAGAAGTTAGTTGTCTCTTGTTGTTTCACCATGTTGATGAACATTTTCTTCATAAAACCCACATTGAGATCTTTCTGATCTACCATATTTTGACCTTTTCGCTACGCAACAGGCTGGAGGAAAGCCGGCTCTGATACCACTGAAATATCCCTTGTGGGATAATCTTGAAATTTGATAAAATTTAATAAAAATTTGCAAAAAATGATATTCTGAAATTTTTGGAAATGAACCAACTAGGGCAACAAACTGAAATTTATAGATATCTTGCAAAATACTTACCCAAATCACACAAAATTTTATAAAGAGTTTGTCAAGGTGAAAACAAAGACTAGAAAAATATTTTTTTATTTTTCTGAGTAATATATAACTGCCAATAATTTTCAGAAAGCCCTAAACTACTGAAAACAAAGACTAGAAAAATATTTTTTTATTTTTCTGAGTAATATATAACTGCCAATAATTTTCAGAAAGCCCTAAACTACTGAAAACTTCAAAAATTCATTACTGTGTGAATACAACTGATAAAAAACTGATTTTCTGGAAATAACATCTACTAAATATGTAGAAATGACCCCAACCTCTAGATCTGAAAATGAACACCACGAAACCCTAAAAAACATTGTTGCAAATCTAGAACTGAGTAGATAAAACCCTAGAAAATAGTTCCAAATCTGAACTGAAACCCTTGATGATGAAGGGTTGTCTTCTTACTGTGAAATTGAATTTCCGATTACTCTCTAGATCTGATCCAAAAATATGAATAAAGCTCCAAAATAGCAAACTAGGGAGGATCTTTCACGACCGAAGAGTGCTCTGCTAGATAGGTGTGGATCTTTCACCACCGAAGCTAGGGTTCCTGTGGGATCTTACTCCGCAAGTAAAGAAAGTGCAAACAACAATTGCTCCAACATCAAAATAGGTGAGTGCATGAATGAATGAATAACTCTCCTCAAGCACTCCTTTTATAACTTCACCATGCCACAAGAGGCCCAAAAAAAAGACCCCAATTGACCCCACTTGGGAAAACCACATAAATATAATATGATTTAAGTTACTTTTTCCCCCCCATGTGCCAAAAGTAACTTAGATGACCCCCAATGAAAAAATAAAATAATAAAGTGCCATGTAGTCACCCATCGACAAAATATAACAATTATTACCACCAAGTCGCCCAACTTAATGTCAACAACAAAATATGACATAAAGCAAGGTAGTAATCAGACATCCATACCCAATAGCTTCCATCGTCATTAGCTCCTCGCGTATGACCAAGGTTAAGATGAATGAAAAACCTCCTAGGCCATCTGCTCGGTACTGGGGACATTACAACATCATCATGCAAAGCTCTGTTCATTAACTAATTTAAGTGAATCTGAAGATAATCTCTAATTATTGATTTTGAGTAAAATTATCTAAGAAAGTGTCAGTAGCTTCCTATTACAAGAAGAGAAACTGCTGGAAATCGTAGGTAAGTCTTATAAATAAGAATATATTATTAACTAGATGAAAATAAGATCAGTGTTTAACAAAAAATAGATAAAACTTTGAATTCAGTAACAATGTTGGCATGCATCTAGAAGGAAGGTTGGAAGACAGTTTCGGGCATTTCCAATTATTAAATGTTAAGAATGGAATTCCTATCATTATAGAGTTTAATTTCAAAAGAAGATATACTTTAGCAAAACAATATTTAGTTTGATTTCCTATATTAATTTACTAAAAATAACAGCACCAAGATGGAACTATTGCAACCACATGATGAATCTCATCAAGGTTACAAAATTCCCACAATTCTATCCATTGAACATATAGAATGCCAATACAACTTGTAGACACTAAAATCTACAAAAAATCATTATTACATCATGTTTTTGGCAAGCTTTATGTATATGGGTTTTGAACAATGAAACTAAATCTTGATGGCGCAAGTCCTTGCTTGTTACTCTTTCATTGCTTGTTTATCCTCTAATTTATGGCTCATTTGATGATTGTTCATGTTTTTATGTTGTGTCATAGAGATCTCTGGCATTTTCCATTGTTTATTTGACTTTTGTTGATGTTGGTCCAAAACCGTACAGATTGGTCAGAACAATACTACGTTCTTGACCAAGATGTACGTTCTTGACCCTTTTGGGTTTTGGGTCCTTTTTGCCAGTTGGGTCTCTTCATCATGTTTTCTCTTTCGTATTTTATAATTTTGGTTGGCTTTGTGTGTCACTAAGATTCAAATTTCAAAGTGATAGACTCTTATATATACAAGTTCACCTTAAGTGTTTATTACCTAGCAAGTACCTACTTATGTACAAAATATTGAGCTAAGGAAGCAAGAGTACAATCTTCATATGGCATATCACAGCATAGGAGGGCATAATTCTATTTTGCACATCTAAACACAAGTGCTTCATGGGAGCAAAGTAGTATAGTCCGCTATCAATGTGGAAGCACGAGGGAAAAGCTAGGTCAAATGTTTTAGATTGCATGCACATTTGCACAACAAACTAGGAGAACTACATTGAGTCTAAAATGTCGTGCAATGCTAGGTGACTTACAAATGGGGTAACATTTGAGGCCAATTCAATTCAAACATTTGCATCTTTTATTTTTAGATCTAATGAGTGCTTGAGGTTCTTACAGGAAGCTAGGTTTTTTTTGCAAGTACATGTGCGAAAACTAGAGTTACAAGTGAATTTGAACATATAAAAGTGTGATACAAACGACAACAAAGCAACTCAGAAATAATCAAAACTCTATGATCTATCTGCCAAGATACTAGAATAGGGTCGAATTGTAGAATTTGGTCCTTAACATTCCTACGATCTTGACCTTTCATGAACTTGGTGAGGAACAGTTGATCTGGGTTCATTCATAATTCTTCATACATCCTACATTTGGCAACAACACAATCTAAAAGTAATCCGAATCAGCTAAGTCATCCTTTTAACTCTAGTCTCATTTCTAATTGTTTGTATCGGTTTGACATGCTTGCAAATAGCCTAGTTTCCATTGTATAGCTATAAATAACTGTATTATTATATGCCCTATAACATATAGTAATCAATATTAATTAAATCAATTGAATAAATCTCTTGCAATTAAGTTAGGGTTGATACACTGCTTAATGTAAAAAGAAACTAAATACACCTTCATGGTATTTCAATGTAGACATGAATGAAAATAATGCACTGATGCAAAATATCAAATGGTTGTTGGAATTTCCATTTTGTAATCCTTGTGTTACTTTCATTTTAACATCAGCTAGTGCTTGGATAAAAGTTACTTTAACATGGGAGTGTGATTAGTCTATTATCTCATTCCCCCATAGCCCCCTTCCATACCCAAACCAAAATAATTATGGTATTGATCCTCGTTTTGGATCTCCCCAAACAATCTAGTGTTCTTCAAAATCACCATGCACCATTTCATGGACATCTCCAAGAACGACATGATATTTCCAAGTTGTTTCTGGGGTGAAACCATAGTGTGGATCTGCTGAAAGTTTTAAAAGGACATAAAATAGAATCTAAATCCTAATGGATAAACTGTAAACTTGAATTTTGATAAGAGTGGCAAAAGGGAAGCTGGAGAAAGCTAAAGGGAGCGTGTAATGTCCTTTTTGGGCTCAAATCTGGAATATACGGAATTTGCTGAGAAGCCAAATGATAACAAAACTGAAATAAATTTCCAAACCCTAGCAATGACTGATTTTTATCAATTTATGGCAGCTCACATACACAAAACAGCTGGAAATGAATATAGATACCCTTCAAAATATTTTATTCATGAGCTAGAACAATTATAAGACGAGCCCACCGGAAAAAAAAAAAATTGTAGTCTTGGACCAGCAAGAATAAATGAATGACAGCAGCAAATACACTTCACAAATATGGCTAGAAATAATGATTCCAAAGCCCAAATATGTAATATCCCTCTTAGGGGAGATCTGGAAATTTTGGATTTCCCTTGAAACCCTTATGATTGAAATACTGGAAATACTTCAAATTCAACTAGCAAACTGAAAAATTATCTTCAAACCCTAACAACAATCTGTTTTTTTATTTGTTTATGGCATCATGGATGCAAAAACAACTGGGAATAAATAAAGAAACCCTCCAAATTATTTTATTCAAGAGTTGGGACAAACATAACACAAGACAACACTGGAAAATATGATTTTTTATTTTTCAAACCAAATGGAATTAAAATATGACAGCAACAAATATACTTCATAAACACAGCTATAAATAATGATTCCAATCCCAAACACACCCACGAAAGAGTACAAATAACTCCAAAAATTATGAAGAATTCAAATACAACTGAAATTTGGGTTGTTGTTCCCTAGAAGCCAATAAACTCCTCAAATCGCCACCCTAGGAGAGGATCTAACAACCTATACCAAAGCTCTAGCAGCCCTTCTACCCCTTGCGCCAACCAATGATGGAACTTTAACCCCCTTTTTCCAGCCAATGCTAATGCCCTAGCCCTTTCCTGAGTTGTCCTTGTGCACAAATATGACTTCTGCGCGAAGCCACCAACAAAAAATTGGGAGTTTCCGTCCTCAAAATATGATCACAATGAGATTTTTCGTCCTCAAGGAAATGCTAAGAGGATTTTTGTCCTCAATTGTAATATACCCTATTGGGATATTATCCAAATATGCAAATTAATTTACTGAATCGACTCTAGAAGGACTAAACCCTCCTAGTTCGACCTCAAATAATCCAATGTTAGATTCAATACAACCCAAATAGGGTTAGAGTGAGCCAAAGTGGTGGACTAGATTGGAGAACCAGTGAGGAAATTAATCACTTCAAATCGGAAATTAATTACAGCAGTAATTAATTAATAAATGCACTAGACTGCTGCAAACTTAAAAAATTAATAACTCCTTCACTATCAAATGTTTTTCTATCAAACCAATGCCAAAAGATTCTTCATATTTTTAGCTTTCCAACAAGCTATAGATCACAAATTTTGGATAAGTAGAAGGTATGCAAATCAACCCACAAAATCTGAAACTGTGTAGATAAACCCTAGCCCAAACAGCTAAAACTAAGAAAATTCATAACTTGTTCAATACTTCATCTTGTGCTGTGAAGTAAAGTGCAGATTAATCTATAATTCAAGAGCTTTCCAAACAACTAAAGATCTAAATTTTTATCCCACCAAAAACCCTCCAAAACAACCCCCAAAATCCTAAACCTAGTCGCTAGGGTTAGTATAAAATATGTAAATTATTTCCAGCTCTTAAAAATCTTCAAAAACATCCCACAATGGCTGCCCACACTTAGAAAATTAAGCCAACTCAGATCAGATTACAAATATCACTTATTCACTCTTAAAACACTCCAAAAGATGCTCAAATCAAGTCGCCATAATTAGATTAAAATCAGCAATAAACAACAGATTATAAAGCACCATAAAACCCTTCACAATATTCAATAACATGCAGATTTTACTCTCAATAAAATGTGCCAATACTCCAGACAAGTCACCAAAGCTAGAAAGGGAATCACCAACAAGTAGATTTGCAAATCTCATGAAAATACTTCAATTGAATACCAAACTAGCACAATAACTCCCACGCAAGAGAGAGAGAACATTAATGAGCATGCATCCCAACTCCAACCATGGAGTGAAAATCAAATGATCAATTCAACATCCCTTCTAAAGAAATGCGACCTCCCTTTTATAAAACTAAGGGGTGCAATATCCAATAAAGACCGACCTTTCCTTTTTGGAGGGAAAACATAAACTCTTATTAAAATATTTAATACTACGACCATGTGCACTTTATTTATTTTTTAATTAAATAAATAAAAGTAACTAACCTATGTGCACATTAAACTAACTAAAGAGACTCCCACTTGTAGCGCTAGGCATGCCAAGGGGTTACAATGCAAATGAAAAATAAATATTAATAATGTCTCGAAAAAGGGGACATTATATCAATAGTTGAAAGTAGAAACACAAGTGTTCAACTCCTAAAATCAAGATGATGAATGGATGATAGATCTCCACAAATGAACCCCTTCATCCTCCTTTTATAACTTCTCTTTCCTCTTTCCTTCAATTTTGGTGGCCGACTTATTTTATTTAAAAGTCACTTTTATTTTCAATAATAAAACATAAGTTGCCTTATAATATAACATAAATTTATATTTGGCTGATTTAGTTAAATCATTAATTTTACTTTTAAGTATTTAAAAATACTTTTTATTTTAATAATAATAATATTAGGTTGCCCAAAGATTAGAAATGACCAAGCACAACTTAAATAATATTATTAATTATTTTAATCTAGAAAAGGAGACATTACAGTCCTCCCCTCACAAAATTCTCTGTTCTCAAGCTTCACTACTCAATCTCTGTAATACCTAGATCCCAAATCAACCTTAGAAGCTTGCAATCCCATGTTGTAGTTGCCCTTGAAGTCTTTTGCATACATCCACCATGCTTGTGTTGTGCTACTTTGATTCTTGCTCCTTGAGATTTCCATGATAAAATCCCCATAAAATGTGTACTCTTGTAGTTGTGCATGATTGATAACAGTCGTTCCAGCTCTGATGTTTTCAAGAACAACATGTCAATGGTATAACCACTCCATAGTTGGGACTTCCTTGCAAAAAACAAAAATGTGAGCAATATAGAGGTTGTGAAACACCATATAAGCATTAAAAATTCTCCATCAATAGTCATTAAATGAAGCTCCTATGTGGCTACCAATGATGTACTTGAATAGCGGGGAATGATGATGACAGTAATCCCAATGATTCTTACCATGGCACCCAACGTTGTACCTATAGATCTATGACTGCCTATGACAGATGTCACTATCCCAAAACATGAATTTGTCAAAGTCACCATACAAAATATAGAACCATGGCTGTCAAACTGGTCTCCCTTACTCAAAATCAAGAATGTAAAGGTTGGAAACCATTTTGTATCAGCTACAAATGCCTTCATAATGGCAATGGGTGAGAAATACATCTTCCAAGAGACAAAATTTTCCTACATGACTTTAAATAGAGGATGGGATGGAAGTGTGAGTAACAACAATTCTAAAATTGTAGACAGCTCCCATAATGATCCATGGGTCATGGTTCTTGTTACCCATAACCATTTTTATGATTTCTCAAGTTGTAACTTTTGACAAACAGCATGGATCATATTGTATGTGGGCTGTGAAATGGCTGTAACAGTCATAAGTTGCTCGGAATTTTCCTTTAAACAACAATGTGTAGGCTGGAAAACATGTACTTAGTGACCCCACAAAGTAAAACCTCTGTCATATCCCTTTTTGGAGGTTGATTTCTAAAGACCTTAACCCATTCTTTCTCCATGGGTCTACGTAGATGAGCTAGGAGAAATCTGAATTATATTTTTATTGTTGTTTAGATATTTATTTTCATTTATTATCATTTATCCTATTGGAAGCACTATGCTCCAATAGTGAGTATTAAGTAGTTTAGAAGTAAAGGTATTTTGGGCATGTGGGCTCGAAATACCCTTTATAATATTTAAAAGCACCTTCTAAGGGGTCGGTCATGATGTTTATATGTTTTTAAGCACTCATTATGGCTATTTAAAGAGGTCGCTTAGGCATTCTTGATACATGTTTGGAGATTAATTTTATTTTGGTGAAAATTGCCTAGTGTATCCCTTTTACTCCCTCTCTCTCAAGGACAAACCCCCTTGGGTTGAGGATCTCATCCAATGATGAAAACCCTTGGTTGGGGAACTTGTGAAGGACGAAAACCTTTCATGAGATTTTGGTGTGTGCAAACAGATTTGGAAAGCAATAAAGTATCTTTTCTTGCATGTTTTGATCTCTTTGGTTCAATATTCTATTTGTTTAGAGTGAAGCGACCCACTTGGAGATAGATATTAGGTATGTGTGATGTGCATTTGGCAATTCTAAAATTGCTAGCTTATTCGCCATAATTTATAAGGCCAATATCTTGAGTTTCATGATTTTTGGTGCTTCCCAAGTTGAGTTATGAATTTTTGAAATAACACTGCAGACAAGGGTTTGTTGAAATTCATATATCCATATCTAGGGCATTAAAAATCACATTTCTTGCATTATATGATTGTTGAGGATTTATCATAATTTTAGAAATTCTAAAGATGCTGATTGGAAGGTTTTTGAAGACTTAAAAGTGGGTGTGAAACCCCATAACAGGTCGCTGCCCTAGAAGGGTGTTGGCTGGCCGAAATTAAGGGTTTTATACATTTATTTCAGTCACTAACAACTCACTAATAATCTGAAAAGCGTTATTTATCTTCAGCTTAGGGTCATTTCCTAAGTCCCCCTAAAAAGGGACATTACAGTGGTATCAGAGAATCATCCTCCTAGTATGTAAAGCATGGAAAAATTGGAGATAATCATGAAGTCCCAGGAAGGAATGGTGGATGCATTGGATAGGCTTGTCCAAGCCATCCAAAATATGCAAGGAGGTGATTCGCTCAAACAAGAAATGGTTTCAAGGAGTGATAGCTTGGCAGCAGCATATAGAGTTCTTCTGAAGATGGTGTGTGATGCCCTTTCCTTTGAGGATTTTGTGTAAATAGAAAATCATAGAGTGGGAATTAGCATAAGGCATAGTGCCCGAACCCCCATCAAAGGACCTTCGCAAAAAGGTCTCATCCATTGAGGGAAGAAAACCCTCTAGTGTGATGAAGCAAGTCGAAGAGCATGTAGCGGATCAGCTAGAAGATGGAGAAATCATGATGAAGATAGAAGATCAACTTCCTTTTATAGCCACCCTCCCGAGGTGACAAAAGAGGAAAATATCCACCATGCCAAGAAGGAAGAACCATCGCAGTAGCTGTTTAGGGTAAAGGATCAACCTTTCGGAGCCGTAGAAGCACCCACCGCCATTGCCAAAGGTAAACGCTTGACTGATTTTTCCTTTCCACCCTATGAGGGCACAAGAGGAGGGGAAAATGCTAGGCGAAGACCAAGGAAAACGGAACATACATAACTTTTTAGTGTTAATAATATTCCCTTGAATTCTAATGGTTGCGTGTGGAAAAATACTAAGGGAACTTGGGAGCATGAGCAGAAGGATGAAGGGAAGCTTGAGGAACAAGAGGATGAAGTGAATATCTCAAGCCATTCTCAAATGACAATAGAAGGCGGAGTCGTTGAGAAATAAGGTTCAGTAGTCAAGAGATCTAAGGCCATGGCACTTACACCCATTGTAATTCCGAAGGATCAACATTATGAGGTTGTCAATGATCATTGTTTAGTTCATATTAAGGATATTTGAGCATCTGATGAATCTAGAACTGAAAGGAAGGGTGAGGAACAACAAAGGGAAGCAAAAGATATGGTGGGAACCCATTTCTTAAATAGAAATGATAACAGTCAGCTTGTTGGCCTGTTTATGATAGCAGTCAAAACGAGGTCAGTTGATGGAATACTCAGCCTTAACAAGAAGCCCAAGGTTATCCAAGACAAGCACCAACAAATGTGGAAGGGAAAGATCTCATCCGGTGATGAAACCATGCCAAGGAAGAGTGTTGATTTGAACTCAGAAATTATGAGTCATAAGAGTGTCATAGGCAGCCCACAATATGAGGATATCTCAATTTTTGCCAATATATCATTTCAGATTTGTTACCATGGACATGCCAATATATCATTTCAGACAGCTCTCTATTCCCATGAAAATGTATGAATTTTTTATTGAATTCTTTGTTTTAAGTTTAGTTGAGGAATAGATACCCTCTTTGCACAAGAAAGATACCACAACTCTCTATTCCCATGAAAATGTATAGATTTTGTATTGAATTCCTTGTTTTAAGTTCAGTCGAGGAATAGATTGTTTTTTGGGGTCACAAGCTCCAAACTTTAGGGGAATTTACCCGCAAAATCCACAAGAAGGGATTGAAGTTCCACTTACAGAATGGAGAAGTCACAATTCATGAAATCAGAAATGGAAATAGTAGGCCTGTTAAGCAAAGAAAAATTGATTTTATTTCATTACCAGCATTAGATAAGGGACTGATCGTAGCTAAGAATGCAGGGGGAATTTGGCAAACAACATCATGAGGAGGATAAAGAATGAAGAAAAAATGAAACATAGTCATTGGAGCAATCATGTCCATACGTATGCAAAGAAAGATTGTACACTTTTTACATATTTTAGAATAGATATAACAGCTGATTGCATATTCTTAGTTCTTCTAGAGCAATTTTCAGTTTCTACCACCTTCCAATCATGTATTGACCTCATATTCGGTAAGTACTTACAGGAATTTGTGCTTGCTTCCTTTGATGATATCTTGGGATATAGCAAAACAAGGGTGAAGCATCTACAACACCTTGACATGATGATGGGAGTTTTAGGACAGCAGTCCTTGCAAAGAAATTCTAATGTGGATTTGGTTTGAGCAAAATTTTGCACCTAGGATATATCATAGAGTCTCAAGGGATACATGTGGATCAACAAAGGATACATGCCATACTTGGTTGGCCTCCTCCCATCTCCATTTCACAACTCAGAGGGCTCTGTGGGACTGTAAAGGGCTTTTCTCATCTTGCAACCCCTCTAACTTATTTAACTAAGAAGGGGCATTCTGCTGGTCACTTTTAGCTCAAAAAACATTCGATAAACTCAAGGAGGTGAAGTGCTCATGCCAAGTATTTGTTGTGCCTAATTCTTCTCTTCCATTTATGGTGGGATTTGATGCATCCGGTGAATAAATAGGGGCTGTTTTAATGCAAAATCAACGTCATATCGCATGAGAAAACAACTAGATTGCACGGAAATGCCTTGGAGGTCCTCGTACCAGCCTGGAAATGTACCCGGTACTGGTACAAGTACTGGTACACTGTGGGTATGGCTGGGTACGTACCCACAGTGACAGGGTACGCTACGAATACCGTTTTGCCGTACCTGTAGCGTACCCTATCATTGTGGGTACGTACCCAACCATACCCATAGCCTCAACACATCTTTTTTAAAAGACAACTTAATTAAACTTAAAAAATATGCATTTTTTTAAATTTTAAAGTATCCTATTTCTAATTTTAAACTTGAATGTATTATGTTATTTTAATTTATTATCATGTTTTCAACATTACGAATCAAAACACATTTCAAATTCATACAAGATACATGACTACAATATGTGCTTGTTACCAAAGAGCAACCGGATACTTCGTTATACAAGATACATACTTAAACGAGAAATTTCAAATTTGTTTTCATGTTCTATGAATGATTTTAACTTTTAAGTCGTATGACTCTATGAGTATTAAATTTCAATAAGTATGCAAATGCATCTTTAAATTTATAATTTATATACATATTTATATATTATAAACATATTTATATATTATAAACATATTTATATATAACGTACCCAAAAGCGCACCGTACCCGAGATTTTTTAAAAATTTCTGTATCAGCGTACTGAAACTGTACCCGTACCCATACCCCTACATGTACCCGTACCCGTACCCGTACCGAGACAGTCTGGGAAAACAGGGAACTCAAGAAACATGAGCTGAATCTTCACATTTATAATAATAAGTTGTTGGTTATTATGAAGACCAGCCATAAAGTTTGAGGTTCTTCCTTCAACAAAAGAACCTACACGAAAGGCAACAAAAGTGGATCAACAAGATACAAGCTCTTGATTTTGACATGGAATATGTCAAGAAGAAAAATATTGCAGCAGCGGATGCCTTATCACAAAACCATCTCTTCGTGGGAATCGAGAAGGAACGCAAGAAAACTCCTAACAAGGACTCAAGGATTTAGAGCACCAAAGTTCATCATTGCTAGAGGACAAGCAATCTTGCGAATGGGGGACTGTCATGTCCCTTTTTGGAGGCTGATTTTTGAAGACCTTAACCCATTCTTTCTCCGTGGGTCTAAGGAGATGAGCTAGAGGAAATCTGAATTATATTTTTATTGTTGTTTAGATAGTTATTTTCATTTATTATCATTTATCCTATTGGAAGCACTATGCTCCAATAGTGAATCTTAAGTAGTTTAGAAGTAAAGGTATTTTGGGCATGTAAGCTCCAAATACCCTTTATAATATTTAAAAGCACCTTCTTAAGGGGCCGGCCATGATGTTTATATTTGTTTAAGCACTCCTTATGGCTATTTGAGGAGGTCTCTTGGGCATTAATGATACATGTTTGGAGATTATTCTTATTTTGGTGAAAGTTGGCTATTGTAGCCCTTTTACTCTCTCTCTCCCTCAAAGATGAAACCCCTTGGGTTGAGGATCTCATCCAAGGACAAAAACCCTTGGTTGGGGAACTTGTGAAGGATGAAAACCCTTCATGAGATTTTGGTGTGTGCAAGTGGATTTGGAAAGCAATAAAGTATCTTTTCTTGCTTGTTTTGGTCTCTTTGGTGCAATATTCTATTTGTTTAGAGTGAAGTGACCCACTTGGAGATAGATATTTGGTATGTGTGATGTGCATTTGGCAATTCTGAAATTACTAGCTTACTCGCCATAATTTATAAGGCCAATATCTTGAGTTTCATGATTTTTAGTGCTTACCAAGATGAGTTATGAATTTTTGAAATAACACTGCAGACAAGGGTTTGTTGAAATTCATAGCTCCATCTCTAGGGCATTAAAAACAGATTGCTTGCATTATATGATTGTTGAGGATTTATCATAATTTTAGAAATTCTAGTGAAGACGATTGAAAGGTTTTTGAAGACTTAAAAGTGGGCGTGAAACCCCATAAGAGGTCGTTGCCCTAGAAGGGTGATGGCTGGCAGCAGTTAAGGGTTTTATGCATTTATTTCAGTCACTAACAGCTCACTAAAAATCTGAAAAGTGTTGTTTATCTTCAGCTTTGGGTCATTTCCTAAGTCCCCCTTAAAAGGGACATTACAACCTCCTACACAAAACATCAAGCAACGATTTCTTTTCCATATCATGGTTGTTACACTGTATTTTTCCACTTGAAATTTGAATTTTAATGGCTGGAAACGACCCTGCATTAATTGTACATACCTCAACATTGATAACAGCTTGAAAATCCTTCCACCATGTGGCTACAAACTCTTTTATGACTGTAATGACAGAATGGAAGAGGCTTGTCAAAACAGCGGATCTAAGGTTGGAAACCACTTTCATAGTGGCTCTTGGTTCATGTACCTTGCTGCCCACACTTATCCCTACCATGCATAGTTGGTGACTTCCAACAAGAGAGCTCCATTTTGCAAATCACATTCAATGACCACCTTAGGGAAGTGATATTGGGTATGACTGATGTTTGGAAAAAGAGGTTGTAGATCTTACCAAACATTGTGCTAGCCATTCTTGACTGTTCACTACAACCGGCAGATCATGGGGATACAAACACAACAAATAACCATTACCCTTTTCCACTTTGAGGCTGTTAAACAATCCTACCTTAAATGTGATATTATTTCCACACAAATACAACTTACTATATATGGAGGATATCATGCCCGTGTGGAATGGTAAACTAGCAATTGAATCAAAACCAACATAAGAAGAAAAAACAGTTGTTGCATTATCTAGCACACCATGGATCTTGTAAAGAAAAATGCCATTTGCCAACTTATTGCCAATTACCAAGTCATATGCATTTGCTAATGTAATCATAGTTCGGATATTAGATCTGAACCCAACAAGAATGATATGAATTTGTTTACCTGGACTCTGAATTGTCTCATTGCTGCTTGCCTTGAGAATACTATCAGATGTGTGGTGAAATGCCTTGATTCCCTGCATTTGACCCATGAGCTCCAATCACTAAATCCTATTATCATTCACTGTATTTTTTTTATACTCATATGAAGTCAATTCTGAATTTTTCCTTATCCCAATGAAATTAACAACAAAAATATTGAAATCAGAATTGCTGCCCTTTATAGATCTCAGAGTATTACAGGGATCCCACACCATCTGGCATAAACAAATATGAACTTGAATTAAAGGATCTATAAGTCCTATGTTGCAAGTCGTATCCTTCACTCTATCATTATTTTTAGAGTGCTCATCGTGATGACAAAAACATTGTAATGACATTATATGAGGATACTGCAATAAATTCTTGCAACTATTATCATCTTTATTTCTTGAGTTGTAATCACAGCACGGCAATCAAAGTGTTTACATTATTTTGCTGATTCAGAATTTTCTGAGAGTTTTGTAGCAATACTACCATTCCCATCATGAAGATCATCAACTGAAACATCCTCCTAGGGTTCATGCCCATAGTTAATTTGCAAACCATTCTTACAAGCCAATGATTCTATATTTTCAATGTTTGAAGAATTGATAAGTGTTTTGAGGGCTGGAACCAGTGATAGTCTCTTTTCCTTGTCTTCATTGAAATAAATTTGTTGCTAAATTGCAATCTCATAAGTCTATAAGATATCATTTTCTTCATTAGACTTCATGCCTTCCATGGGCTGCTCCCTTTCAACTTCTTGCAGCTCTGATTATTCTTCTCTCTTGGGCTCATGTTCCATGATTCCTTCCTCTTTCCCATTACAAAGGGATAATTAATTTCATGTTGATCACTAGAAGTAAGTCCCTCAATAATCAAATACGGTTTCAACTTCTCTTTACATTGATCAACCACACTTTTAGCCAGTGCACTTGCTGCTCGTGAAACTTCCTGCTCCTCCTTTCTTGCATTGGACAATAAAATTGTTAAAAGTGGCTGGAAAATATCATCACTCTCATTCAGAATCAACAATATAATTATTTGCATTGATGCAACAATATTGTTTGCATGGTCTTTTTTAATAGTAGCAAAGAAATGCTCAAACATTTGCAGAATGAGATCATCACATTCAACATCTAACATTAGGACACAAGATCTGATTTTTGCAAGAATTTTTAAAATCATAACCCTATTAACAAAAGAAGGGCTTTTGATTTCATCCAAATCTTGAAAATTTTCCACAATCAACTGAAATACCTCTCTCATGGTGTTGTTGTTGTATGGCTATTCAAGAGATGTTATTCTTGTAATTTAACTAATACAAGTGATAACTACAAGTCTCACATCTAGATCTGGGTGTCTCAAAAGCTTGGACCTAGCCAAATGAATCACCAATAAATTCATTGCCCAAAACATAGACTCAGAATCCGATTGTCTGACCATGGAAAAACAATTTGCCACTTCTTCTAAAATACTAAGAAGAACATTTTTTTAATAAGGTGGATGCTTAAATCTCTTCCCCGATCTGCAAAGCATTGTTCTCAAATCATCTTTACTCAATAACTCCATGATTCACAAACTATACATCAGATAGTATCTACAAAAAAAACAATTCTTCCCACAACTAGCGAGATCATCAGCTTGTGTACCACTGTAATATCCCTTTTAGGACAGATCTGGAAAATTTTGGATTTCCCCTGAAACCCTTATGATTCAAATACTTAAAATTCAACTAGCAAACTGAAAATATCTTCAAACCCTAACAGAAATTTGATTTTTTTATGGCATCATGCATGCAAAAACACTTGGAAATAAATATGGAAACCCTCCAAATTATTTTATTCAAGAGTTGGTACAAACATAACACAAGAGAACACCGGAAAATATGATTTTTGTATTTTTCAGACCAACTAGAATTAAAATATGACAGAAACAAATATACTTCACCAACATAGTTGTAAATAATGATTCTAATTCCAAACACACCCACGGAAGAGTGTACACAACTCCAAAAATTATGAAGAAGCCAAATACAACTGAAATTTGGGTTGTCGTGCCCTAGAAGCCAACAAATGCCTCCAAGATGAAATTTGCCACCCTAAGAAAGGGTCTGAAAAATTCTACCAAATCTCTAACAGCCCTTCTACCCCTTGCGCCAACCAATGATGACGCTTTTACCCCCTTTTTCCAACAAATGATGCCCTAGCACTTTCTGGGTTGTCCTTATGCACAAATATGAGTTCTAAGTGAAGCCGCCAACAAAAATTGAGGGTTTTTCATCCTCAAAATATGACTACAATAAGGGTTTTCGTCCTCAAGTGATGAATACTAAAGAGGATTTTTGTCCTCGCTAGCTAAAAGCAGAAGCACAAGTGTTCAACTCCTAAAATCAAGATGATAGGTAGATGATAGATTCCCAAAATGAACCCCTTCATCCTCCTTTTATAACTTCTCTTTCCTCTTTCCTTCAATTTTGGTGGCCAACTCTATTTAAGTCACTTTTATTTTTAATAATAAAACATAAGTTGCCTTATAATATAACATAAAATTACATTTGGCTGACTTAGTTAAATCAATAATTTTACTTTATGTAAAAATAATTTTTAAGTTTCTCAAATATTATAAATGACCAAGCCCAACTTAAATAATATTATTAATTATTTTAATCTAGAAAAAAGTACATTACAAAATACAAGTCCGAAAAGTGCAATCAATCTCTAAAAATATGAGGAACCCAAAACCGATAGAAAGTGAGTTGTCGTGCCCTAGAAGCGAACAAACTTCATCCTAGGAGAGGTCTCCACCCAAGGAGAGGATCTGAAAACTCCCAAACATGCCTTAATAGCTCTTCATCACAAGAACCCTCGCTGAAATCACTGAATCAATTTATTTAAGCCTAATGAAAACCCCTAAATGGAGAATCCCCAAGGATTGAAGGGTTTTCATCCTCACTTGCAACCCCACGAGAGGGTTTCCGTCCGCAAGTGGAAAGGAATGAGCAGTCACCCAAAAACCTCATGAAAATTATGATAAGGAGTAGATGATCCTCAAACAAGCCAAGTGACCTCCTTTTATACACAAATGATGGCACAAACCTCTAGAAAAATCTCCAAAAGGGGTCACACCACTTGGAGAATTAATTTGATTTAATTATGTCTTTTCCCTCCAGTTTCTTTCTTCACCTTGGATCGGCCACTTTAGCATTTGAAATTAATTAATCTTCTAATACTTTCCTCCTTTTTATGTTTTCACTTTATTCCATAAAGTCCCTTCCTTTTCATCCCTTTAGCCAATATATAATAATCAATAGGCTAAATACTTAAGTATTTAAAAATACCTTTTATTTTAATGATATTATTAAGTTAGTCAAGATTTGGAAATGATTGGGCTGAACTTAAAGCATTATTAATCATTTTATTTTAGAAAAGGGGACATTACAGAGTGCTATATCCCGAGATCATGGAGGACAGCCAGTTTTAATATTCTCCATAGATAGCCAATTACTTTGAGAACAAGGAAAGAATTTCAAATACTATCTCACTGACACCTAATAGCTAGGGCTGTTATACAAACTCATATTCTCTCTTTGATATGTTACTTTGTAATGAAAAGTAATCGGGATCTAAAAAATGAAATCTCTCTTGAAACAAATCGGAGATGGGATTTTTGACATAGATAGAGCAGATCTCAATTCTATAAGTCAAAAGGATTAAATTCAATTATCCAAAGTGATTTTTTCATCCCAAACATAAATCACTTAAGGGCCTTAAAAGTTGCAGCGCAACCTAATTGGAAGAGTTTGAGGGTAGAAGGGAACTCCTAGACCATTATCCAAGGAATCAAGAAAAGGAGAATGCCAGTATTGCCGAACAAGTCAATTGACTACAATGTCTATGAGACCCTGTCGGATTCAAGGTCCATAGTGAGACTTCCACATAAAGTTTATCGTGAATTTTGAAAATGCAGATCTGGCCACCAATCATGGGGCTTGTCTAATTGTAACTAGGGACAGGATCGATGGACAATCACTACGCAATAGTGATAACAGTCGTTTCCAACCAGTACCAATGCACTTATACCAATTTATAGAAATATCATACAATTTCAAAATAATTGAGAACGTAAAAGTACAAACAGCCAATCATAGACCAATCGGTATGGTTCAGCATTTTGAAAAAAGGAATAAAGAATGTGAGAGGCTGCACTGGACAGATTGCAGGAGCTGCAGGGAATTGTAGCTTCTAGCTACACATATTCAGTGCCTGTGCAATAGAAGTCCAGGATCAATTTTGCATAATATATCCACAGTGAAACGATTAGGCAGTGTACACAGCAAGATTGAGAATCTACAGTCTAAACTTTCAATTGGTTTTTACAACAAGAACCTAGAATAAATAGCCAAGTTGATGTTCGTTACACTGCTACAAGTGGTAACTGGAGGAATACTTTGATCTTAACTTTCGATAGCACAAACAGCTAGTAACTCTTATGTGCACACTAACAAAATGCCCCTACAAACATTTTGTACATCCAATCGATAACAACTTAAGATCTATGATTTAAGTGATAACCCTATTCTAGTGTGATACTTCTCTAGACTAATACCATGTGATGTCCCCTTTCCCTACGCCACAGGCCTAGAGGGCCAACTACGAGTCCTAGACCCTAGTCATGCCCAAGGGGTTACGGACGCCATGAGCTATTGGGTGTGAATATCTAGTCCAGTTGTTATAATTTTCCATTGACAGAAGTTATAAAGTTCTTTCGAAGGGACTAAATGTTATGTTTTATCGTTGGAAGGGATCACTTAACTCCTAATGTTCTAATTTCGCGTTGGGGTTCACCTTTTTGCACCATGGCGACTTGAAGGGGGAAAAGTAACTTTAAGTTACTTTATTGATTTTGGTCTTCCCTAGGGGAAAATGCGACTTGGGGGTTTTAGGGTTTCCTTTGCGTGGGAAAATTTATAAAAGGAGAAGAGGGGTGAAAAGATGAAGATTCATTCTTGCATACATATTTTCTTTGGTGATACTTGATAGTGAGCAATTGTTGTTTGCTTGTATCCAGCTTGTGGACTGAGATCCCACAAGATCCCTAGCTTCGGTGGTGAGAGATCCACTCCTAGCTAGAAGGGCAGTCTTCGGTGGTGAAAGATCCACCCTAGTTTGTCATTTTTGGAGCTGAAATCAGGACTGTCGTTTAGAGATATTTTCAGAGGGATTCAGTGAAGGGTTTTGGAGAATTTTGGGTATTTTGGAGGAGAGATTTCAGGGTTTTTCAAAGCAGATATACGGCAACCTCTTTGGCAAGGTCTAGTATCAGTTTGAAGGCATTTGCAAGGGTTTCCAGCCATCTCCTAGGTGGGGCGACTTGTTTTGGAGATTGCAGACCTGTTTTGGAGAATTTCCACTTCCTCAAATTCTGATTTGAAGGTTGGGATATCATCTCCTATATTTATAGATAATATTCCCAAGGTTTCATAATTTTTGCATCTATATTCCGAAAGATATTAATTTTGGAAGTTTTCAGCTGTTTAGGGCAGGCTGTAATTTTCTGGCAGCATTCTGTTATTCGAAAAATTCCAAAAACAGTTCTATAATATTTGTTATTGTATTAGCAAGCTACATTTAAAATTTCAAGAGATTTGAGCAAGTATTTTCGAATTATCCATTATTTTCTATTCGCTGCCCTAGATTTAATTTTCTGCAAAAAAATCAAATTTCTGTTTGGCTGCAATTTGTCTGTATTTTGCATATTTTAAAGTGATATCCTATAAGGGATATTGCATACTTAGACACTAGAGTACCAATATGATAAGCCCTTCTGTGATATCTGATCTGCATACACTCACCCATGAATTCATGAATTAATTGCAGATATAGGCAGCAGAGGCACTCACAAACAATGAAGAAGACTAAGCACTATTTCTACTATAAGATATTTCTAGTGGCATGACATGCGTTTTTGAGTTGTGTCCCATGCCCTAATTCCATACTGCATTTTGGATACAGATGTTTGACGTACATAGCGATTTTTGAGTGCATAGCAGTTTCTGAGTGGATGACTGCATACTAAGTCTGTTGCTTGACATATATAGCAGTTTCTAAGGCTGCGGCTTGACATATATAGCACTTTCTGCTGAATCATACATTTTTTTGTTTCCTGATATTCATTGTGGTATAAGGAGTAAGTATTGCAGATATCAGAATAGGTTGTGGCTAATGCATGCATTCCAATTGCAGAATCTCAAATGGTATGCCGCATATCGGTGATGTATTTCTCAGCTTCCTATGGACACTCTTATATCTATATGCTTTCTTGATCTAAATGAAAAATGTGGTATTAAGCGTGATGCACGAGAGTACGATAGTGGTAGACTGGATTAATGCTTGCTCACAGATAAAGTGCTTGGCTTCATCCATTTGCTATGACAAAAAATGCACAAGATCAGAATTAAATGCATCCACTCCACAAGGAAACACATGCAGTCACAGTTCTGCTTGAAGTATGATGCAATTTGGCACACCCATAACAGCACTTAGAATGAAGCTTGTACGAAGATAAATGTATCCCATTTGAATCTTTCTTGAATTAGTCCGAACTCAATCATGGATGGTGATCTACAATTGAAAGGAGATGCTTAATCTAGCTTGGAAATGGAATAAGGCTCCGAGTTTTTGGGGATGTATTAAGGTGCTTTTCTATTCAAAATTTCATATATTTTCATCTTTCATTCTTTTCGGGTCCAAGGTCCCTTAACTCAAATTAATTTTAACAAAGAAAAAAAATACTTATCTTAATGTTGATTGTGCAAATAACATTGACATTATAGTTATTTTTATTTCTATTTTTCATATTTTATGTACAGATGTTTGCACTATGAATGTAATGTCCCCATTTCAAATAAAAATAATAGCTAATATTAATTACCTTGAGAGTGATTTTCATCATTTGAAATTAGAGGGCAATTATTTTAGTTATTATAATAAAGAGGGAAATAATTAAATTATTAGATTATTTGCCTTAAGAGTAATTATTATTACTCAAACTAAACTTTGGCAATTAATTTAATAATAAAGTGGACAACGAATAAGGTTGGCAAAAGGGAAAAGAGAAAAGAGATCAAAAAGGTGTTTAAGTGATTTTTAAATAAAGTTCTCCCCCCCAAAGGTGGATCGCCCCACTTAGGGGAGATATAAAAACAACATAGGGGTTTCTAATTAAGGCATGCTTGGAAATTAGATTTTGTATCTTCATGCTTGAAGATTTATTGGGATGCATGCCCAATAGTGTTGTTGATTTTGGGTATTTCAATCCGGGAAATACATTGCTACATTTTGAATTTTGTTGTGTTGATCTCTAAAGGGTTTTTCTGCATGTGAGGTCTTTGATGAAAGTCAAATTGAAGGAGAATCAGATTTGACTTGTTGTGATCAGCTTTGAGGCTTGATTGAGGGATTTCCAAGAGGGGTGAATAGTTGTTGATTTTGGGTACAACTAGGTTTTCAACTACACATTTCCAAATTTCCGAGCTTGTTTTGAGTGCCTTCCACCCATCAAAAAATGTTGATTTCGGTATCATTGGGAATCTTGTAATTTTATCTTCAATTTGAGCTATCACTTGTCAAAAATTGTTAGGTATTTTTCGAGTTATGAATTTCTGAAGTTTCAGCTTTTTTCTGCAATTAAAAATCAGATTTTCAGTATTTTGCAAATATATAAGTATTTTCAGATTTGATAATTCAAATGTTAGCTACAGATTTAATTTCATAATTTTTGAAGGTGTTCTGAGGCTATTTTTACACCCATACATAAACCTCTTAGGGTTTTGGCAAGGAATTTTGGGTTGTTTGCATCGTTGTCATAAAAACAATAATTTTCAGCTTGTTGTCGTTCATTTTCCACATTTAGATTTCGAGGGTTTTGATAAATAATTGTTGAATCTTAAAATGTCCTATTTGGGGACATTACAGTGGTATTAGAGCACTGATCTAGTGCATCTGTGAAATTTTGTGTTGCAAATCTGGAAGCTAGATGTTAGAAAGATTCAATGAAATGGATGACATGGACCCAAGTTCCTTTTTTGATGGTACTAATAAAATTTCTGCTAGATTTTGGTTGAGGAACTTAAGACATTTGCGATGGAATCATGTGTGTCAAGATGATGCGCTCATGCTCATCTCTATATACTTGAATGGAAGGGCACATAAATGGTGGCATCATTTGTCGGAGAGCCGAGATCCAAAATGACTCTACTTTATCAAATCAGCCAACACGAAGAAGAAAAAAATATACACGGAGGTTCTGTCTGTTTAGTGACAGGACCACCGCCCTGTGCAGGGCGGCAGTTACAGAACCGCCGCCCCACCAGGGCGGCGGTCCTGGGACCGCCGGTCTGCATTGGGCGGCGGTCCTGGCTCTTGCGGACAGAAAATAAAATATGACGCGAACAGTCCCAGAATTCCAAAGGGTGTCCATGTCTCTTCTTCTGCATGACTTTTCCCATTCTCTAGTGCACGGGAGAACATGAGAAAGACTATAAATGCATGTTATGGAAGAGAACAAAGGCATCGAAGCATGAAGCAAGTGAGTAAGAAGCTCTTAGTGTTGGAATTGTGATTTGTAGAAGCAAGGAGTAATTGAGTCAGAGCAAGCAAGTAACTGGGAGGAAGTGTGAGATATTATCTACTTCTCTTTCATACTTATTGTAATTTTTGTACTTATTATTGAATTGGCCAATAAAAGTGGGAAGAAAGAGCAATTTCCCTTCCCGACTGGTTTTTCCTCCTCTGGAGGTTTTCCAGGATAAAATTGTTGGTGTATGAGTCTATATTCTTTCCCTTTCTGCAAATTGTTGATTCTAAGCACAAGTATAATTCATTCACTAGCTATCTCTATTATTTTCTAATAGAAAGTAGAACAACAGCGATTAATTGTGATTCTGTGGATAATTCCAAAGTTGAAGAGTTTACAGATCATTTTGGTATCAGAGCTAACAATTATCCAGGACTGTGGTATTCGTTCTTGGATTTGTATGACAGTGACGAGATCTAAAGGCGAAGAGGCTTTACCTTGCGATCCAGAAATTTCTACAAAGAAGTGGAAACAAAGAATTCGGGGACAAATGGAGGAAGAGAACTTGGTCCGTAGAATCGAGATGCTAGAGACCATGATGGATAGGATGTTTAGAAGGCAAGAAGAGCTTGCTGATTTACAGAAGACAACTTCTGTCAAACAAGACTCCATGGACTCAGTGGTTCGGGGCTTAGCTGAAAAGTTTGGCATAGGAAGGAGCCACCATGAGGAAAGTTATGGGGAAGAACATGAAGAAGAGACTTCTAACACAAGAGAAAAGGTAAAATCCGATCATACTCCTTTTAAAGTTGAAACGAAAGTTGAGATTAAAAGCTTTGAAGGACAAGTAGATGCAGAGTTGCTTGATAAATGGTTAAAACAGTTAGAAGTCTACTTTAGCATCCATAATGTCACTGAGGCACAGAGGATCACCTTTACATGTCTCAAGATGGAGGGACATGCTCTGGTTTGGTGGGAAACCCATCTAGCCACTTGTGAAAAGAAAAAGCGTCCTATTGTGAAATCTTGGCAAGAATTTAAAGAACTACTTAGAGCTAACTTCTATCCTATTGGCCATAAGACTGACCAAATGATTAAATGGTAGTATTTTAGACAAGGCAGTGGTCAAAGTGTGCAGGACTATACTACGGAGTTTCGGAGGCAAGCCATGTTGCTTAACATGGACTTGGAGGATGAGGATATTCTGACCAAGTACTTGGGAGGACTTCACACTCACCTTCGAAGAAAAGTCATCTCCACAAAACCCAAAGATCTCAACGAAGCATGCGTACAGGCATACTACATAGATGATGAAAAGAAGCAAGGAGAAGCAGAGCCAAGGGTAAAGCAGTCAACAAATCAGCAGAAGAAAGAGTTTGGGCAAACAAGTAACAAGGGTAAGTGGAAAGGGAAAGGTAAACAAGCTGCCACTACTTTGAATACTTGTAAAGATCCCAAGAATTTTTGCAAGAACTGTGATATCAATGGTCATACTGACGCTACATGTTGGAAGTTGCATCTGGAGTTGCATCCGAAGAACCGAACCAAGGACTCGAAGAAGTCCATGACAGCTGTGAAAATAGAAAGGGAGGTGGAAATCAAAGATGACACTGATGTAGACGAGAGGCTTGGATGCACGGCCACCAACATGGACAGCCAGGAAGAGGAGATGAGTAGACTATTCCAGATCAAAATCCAGATCAAGAGAACTAAGGTAAATGCTTTGGTTGATACCGGTTCTCAGTCTAACTTGATTTCTGAAGCAGTTGTAAAGAAGCTTGGTCTTGAGACTTACGAGCATCCACACCCTTATCCTTTGGGTTGGGTGAAGAAGGGTGTTGAAATTCAGGTAACAAGAAGATGTAAGGTCAAGTTTGGGATAAATTCCCAATATATTGATGTTTTTGAAGCTGACGTTATTCCACTTGATGCTTTTGATGTTGTATTCGGGAGTCCTTACTTGTATGTTAGGGATGCTATATTTATGAGGAGGGAAAACCGGTACAGATGGGTCAAGGATGGGATCAGCTACAACATCCGGGCACACCAGCGTAAGACACGGGTTACTATGGTAAGTGCTAACCAAGCAAAACGACTTATTCAGGCAAATCATAATCAGTTTTGTTTACTTTTATTGAAGGATAAACAAGATGGGGTAGAAGTTGCAGAGATTTCTAACCAGGGAAAGCATGATTTGGATAGTATTATTCAGTCTTTTCAGGAAGTATTTCAGGCTCCTAGCGGGTTACCACCAAAACGGGAAGTAGAGCATGAGATTCAGCTATTGCCAGAATCCCCTCTACCGAACATCGGGTTGTATAGGCAATCCTTGCTTGAGAGTACTGAAGTAAAGAAACAACTCCAGGAACTACTAGACCAAGGGGTGATACGTCTGAGCACCTCACCATGTGGTTCGCCTATTGTGATGGTGCCAAAGAAGGATGGTTCTTGGAGAATGTGCATCGACTACCGTGCTTTGAACAAGATCACCATAAAGAACAGATATCCACTTCCCCGCATAGATGATCTCTTGGACCAGCTTCAGCATGCCAAATTTTTCATGAAGTTGGATCTCAAGTCAGGTTATCACCAAGTCAGAATGAAGGAGGAGGATATATGGAAGACTGCCTTCAAGACAAAACAGGGTTTGTATGAATGGTTAGTACTTCCTTTTGGGTTATGCAATGCACCCACTACATTTATGAGATTGATGAATGATGTATTGCGGGATTTCATAGATTCATGTGTCATTGTATATCTAGACGATATCTTGATTTTTAGTGCCACATGGGAAGAACATCTAACTCATTTGCAGCAAGTCTTGCAAGTTCTCAGGGAGAAACAACTGCTTTGTAATATGAAGAAATGTGAATTTTCCAAACAGTCACTTGTCTATCTTGGGCACGTGGTTGGAGGAGAGCTACGAGTGGATCCAAAGAAGGTGGAAGCCATCACTAATTGGCCAACACCAACAGGAGCCACAGAAACTAGGAGTTTTGTGGGAGTAGTACAATACATGCGGAAGTTCATTCCGGGCTTCTCCACGATTGCAGCACCTCTACACACAGTGGCCGCAAAGAGTAAGAGTTTTGACTGGGGTAAGGAACAAGACAAATCCTTTGAGTTATTGAAATACAAGATTAGTCATGCTCCAGTACTTTCTCTTCCTAATTTGCAGCAGCCTTTTGAAGTAGAGACAAATGCCAGTGATTACGCCATGGGCGCAGTGTTGCTTCAAGGAGGTAAACCCGTATGTTATCATTCTGAAACTTTCACTTCAGCAGTTAAAGGATATTCAGTATATGATAAGGAAATGTATGCACTAGTTCAGGTAATTAAAAAATGGAAGCATTATTTGTTGGGTAAAGAAACTATTGTGCACACTGACCACAAACCTCTCCAGTATTTGCAAGCACAGTCTAAATTACAGTAGGCAAGGCACTACAAATGGATGGGGTTCCTTCAGCAGTTCCATCTGGTGATTAAATACAAGAAGGGTAGTACAAACTTGGTGGCAGACATGTTGTCTAGGCCACCCACACAAGAGAAGTTTTCCTATTTGGCCACTATTCTCAGATTGATCCCTTCACGAAGGAAGCTTATATGCCCAGGACAAAGACTTTGGGGTGATATTTCAGCAGTTGCAGTCCCAAGGGGCTGAAAGGATAGGGATTGAAGATTGTTATCTCAAAGACGGGCTGCTCTACCGATGGGGGAAGCTTTACATGCCAAAATAAGAGTGAATTTTATTGATGAGGGAAGCACATACCTCGGAGTGGGATATGCCCAAGACAAAGACTTGGGGTGAATTTCAGCAGTTGCAGTCCCAAGGGGATGAAAGGTCAGGGATTGAAGATCGTTATCTCAAAGACGGGCTGCTCTACCGATGGGGGAAGCTTTGCGTGCCAAAAACAAGAGCGAATTCTATTGATGAGGGAAGAACACACCTATAGCCCACTTGCAAAGGTACGTGTATTGGCCCAATATGCAAGAAGAAGTATCAAAATTTATACGGGGATGTAAACTTTGTTGTACTAGCAAGCCTAAGACTAGGAAGGAAGGTTTGTATATGCCTTTTTCCAGTACCTACTCGTCCGTGGGAGGACATTTCTATGGATTTTGTAGGAGGATTACCTATTTCTAAACATGGCCATGACTATCTCTATGTTTTTGTCGATAGATTTAGTAAGATGTGTATTCTTATGGCATGTAAAAAGACAGTAAAAACACATGAGGCGGAAGATATTTTCTTTGCTAATGTATGGGTGCATTTTGGTTTGCCAAAGTCTATTGTTTCTGACAAGGATTCTAGGTTCTTGGGGAAATTTTGGACTACTTTGTGGGACAAGATGGATACCAGGTTACAGAGGAGCACAACTTTCCATCCACAGACAGATGGACAAACAGAGGTGGTAAACATGACTTTGGTATAGTTGATCAGAGGTTATTCACCCGGTTTGCAGGGGTTGCTTTCTTTAATTTCTTTATGCAGTATGAGAGTATTGTTCCATGGTTTCGCTTGATATTATCAGTTCAATACCAAGCTTGAGCATTCTATAAAAAATAAAAAATAAAAAAATAAAAAAATATTCAAGCAAAAGGGGTTTGGGATCTTTCATCAGAATAGGATGTGGTTTATGTATGCATTCCACTTTCAGAATCTCAAAAGGTATGTTGCTTATCAGTGATGTATTTCTCAGCTCCCAGTGGAAACTCTTCCATCCATATGCTTTCTTGATAAGCTTTGCATGACAAATGTGATATTAAATGTAATGCATGAAGAAATGGTAATGGTAGTTTGGATTAGAGCTTGTTCACAAATAAAGCACTTTGCTTCATCATTTTGCTATGATAACATGTGCAAAAGATCATAATTAAATGCATTCACTCCACAAGGAAGCATACACAATCACACTTTTGTTTGAAGTATGATGCAATCCGACACACCCAGGACACCACTTAGAATGAAGCTTGTATGAAGATAAACAGCTCCCATATGAATCTTTTTTTAATTAGTCCAAACCCAATCATAGTTGATGATCTGCAATTGAAAGGAGACAATTAATCTGGTTTGGAAATTGAATAAGGCTCCGAGCCATTTGGGATGTATTAAGGTCTTTTTCCATTCAAATATCCATATTAGTGTTGCAAGGAGACTCGTCTCCTACCAAAAAAATGCATCTTAGAGACTGTACTAGTATCAGAGACCGGTACTTGTTGGTGCTCATTTGAGAGGCTTACATTTCAGTTTTTTACAATATCTATATTTTTTGTACTCTTGAACCCAAATATGATGAAATATAAAAGATAAATATGAATATAACTAATCTTATCTTTTGTCAACGTCAAATATTTTTATTTTATAAAGTTTCTAATGTTTTTCTTTGGCTGTATAATATTCTTTTCTCCTAAATTTGCGTATACATTTACATATATGCATCATTGTCCTCTCGTCAGCCACTAGCAACGGGACCACACATTTGATATAGTGGCATGTTTTTTTGTGTTTTTCATGTTTTACGTGGTGTGCAGAATAAACCCCTACTGTAAATAGAATAGGAGAACAAATGACTAAAATGATTTTTTGTTGTGTACTTCTACGGCCATTGGTCGGTGAGAAGCCCAAAACTCACTCGAAGTGAAAGCAAGAACAATGGGTTCTCGTATATAGGTGATCGTTGAAAGCAAGTGATTGGCTAGTGAAAAGCCCAACAATCACTAGAAGTGAAAGCATGAACAGTTGTGCTTAAGTATGTAGGTGATCATGTGCAATAGATATCTTGAGTAGCAAATTGGAAACATAAAGCATGTATAGACGTGTTTCTATTTCTAGATCATAGTTATTGTGGTGTGATTACTCCCCATGTTCACACGAAGAAGGGAAATGTTAGGAATATCTTGTTAGTGTGTTAGTAATTAGAGTGTGATGTGATGAGTTGTAATAACAAATTATATATATATATATATATATATATATATATATATATATATATATAATTTGTTGTAATAGTTAGTAAAAATATTTGAGGTGTGAGAGAGATTCTTGGATACTTACATTCTATAGTTAGAATGTAACTATGTGTGCATTATAACGGCTCACATATTATTAGGTATGAGTGGTTGAAGGAGATAAGTTTGACTCCTAACTTATAAAAGATCAATACATTAAATATTTAATCTTTATCTCTGTGAAAAAGATCTTAAGTGTATTGTGTGATAATTGTGAATATTATTTTTTGTGCTCTGACCAAAATCTACATATATATTGTCATCTCTAAGTACCCGTCTCCTACTTTTCTGATAAATAGCGTACATGTCCCCGTTTCCTTTTATCGGTACCATTTCTCGTACATGTCTCCTATTAACTATGATTAATATATTTTCATATTTCTTTCTTTTGAGTTTGGGATTCCTTAACCCCAATTGTCTTTAGCAAAGGAAGAAATGTTTATTTTAATGCTAATTATATGCAAAACATTGATATTATAGTTATTTTTATTCCTATTTTTTATATTTTATGTACAGACATTTTCACCATGATACCCAAGATTCCAAAAAAATGAATTTTCCCATATGGGTTTCCTAGTTTTGGAGCTCGGTTTATATAGCTATTATTACTTACCCATGTCAACTATTGAAATGGCACTCTGGCACTACAAGCCCTTTGAAGCACACAATCTATTCATGACAGGAATGTATTTGGACCCTTCAAGCAATATGGGATATTTTAGTCAAATGCACCTTTTAATTCATATAAGTTAAAATTATTTCTAATCAATTGAGCTTGGGCTCATTCCATGTAAAATCTCATTATTCTTCACCCCTTTACAATATAAATTCTCAAACTTACATGTTTAAGGCAATGAGTCTCATGCAAAACTGTCATCAATTATAAGGGAACAGGTTAAGACCAGATGTTGCTAACCATTGAAGGAATGTCATGGAAGATTTAATCCAGCCATATAATATTTCTAATAGGTGTGGTTCTTCACAACATGACTCTTATTGTTGCTTTTCTAGGCCTGCACACAAGCTACCTATAATTTTTTCTCTTTTATTGTGAATGCATTTCAAGTATTAGTCTGCAGCAATATCAAATTCATAGTTACGCGGGGACACGTTCCCCCCCATTTTTGACACGTCCGGGACATCCCGGACGTCCTGAAGACGTGGGGACGTGGGGGAAACATTTCCCCCACGTTTCCCACAGTACATGGATGATCGGAAATATCCTAGGGGATGTCTAAGGTGGCTGGGAAACATCCTGGGGACGGAGAAACGTGGGGTGACATGGGAAACGTGGGGGGGACGTCCAGACGTACCCCACGTGGTCTGCCACACTTTTCAATAAAAAAACATAAAAACAACACTCTTAGATATATTTTTTTTAATTGTAAATCACTTATGATTCAAGATCTTGTGAAGAAGCAAATCACGGGCCTGTGCAAGTAATGATCAAGCTAATATATCCTGAAACCCTACTATTATTGTTTGACAATCTTAGTCTGACTGTAGAATCTGAATGAGAACTTGTTTTCTGTCATTCTCTGTTTTGTCAGTAGAAGCTTGACAAGAGCAATTGAGGGTCAATAGATCACAATTGTCAACAATGAACCATAACACTTGGTCATAGTTTGGGAAGATTGCTATCAGAGAATTGAAGGAGAACATATTAGAAGTTTATAACATGTTTGGAAAAGCTGAGTGTTTTGAAATCATAGTATCCTGTCTGTAACCGTTCTAGGAATGTATTTGATGTTTATGAGTTTAAGTTTCACCTTATTTAAATCTCAAATGGTTTTTCTCAGCTTATTTATATAATTTAGTCACTATATCTTTATATTTTAAATATTTATATCCTTTTTAATTAGCCGTCCCCCTGCCATCCCCAAAATTTAGAAATTTTTTGTCGTCCCGGAAACCCCGTCCCCCAGTCTCAGGTAACTATGATCAAATTATATCTTTAGTAATATTCTTTTGGAATCATCTGCATACAAATGGATGAAAAAAATTACACAAATGAATCCAAGAGAATATTATTCATTATTACATTGCACAGAAACCAAGGTTAAACCTAAATTTATGATTTTTTAAAACCTTATACACATTTGTCAGTAACCCAGATAAAGTTGTTACTGAAGGTAGCCCTAAGTAGCTGAGACCTACAGTAATTTGGGCCCCTCCTATGAAACGGAGAACCCTCTAGTTTTGATAATGCATCCAAGGGGAATTTTGGCTCAACAGGAACAGTTGGAATTTCCAAAAACAATAATGGTGATGTGGAATTTATTTTTGTATGGACCTTAGCAAACCCTCCACTAACATGGCAAAAAGGAAAGCCTCTTTTAAGGCCTCCGATTAGCCTTGTACAATAATTGGCTATCCTTAAAGATGGAAGGAGATCTGAACTTGGTGATCGATACCATTCAAAGAAAGAATTGTTCTAGGTGGAGAGTGTTTACAAGTATCAAAGATAATATCACCTTGGCTAAGAAAATCATTTTCATAGCCCTCAAACATATCCTTAAATAAAGAAACAAGGTAGAGGATTCCCTTGAAAAAAAAGGTATTGATAGCCTTAGAAAGTATAAAATAGGTTTTAATATCATGAGTGTCATTTCTTAATATGCACACTTGTTTATTGAGGAGGACCAACAATTTTGAGATAAAATGCTGCTTAAAACACGACAGGATGAATAACTCCTGAATCTTTACTTGTTTATGGTCAAGAATTCCTTCATTTCTTTAGGTTAAATTAACAATTCGCAACATAGTTTTTCATAGTTGAATTTGGTGGTTGTTAACATAATTAGGATACGTCAAGGTAATGATTTTCCAAAGTGAAACTATATGACTATTAATTGGAGCAGTAACCTGCATTTTTCTAACAGTTAATTCATGTTGTGAGTTTCTATCGTAGATGAGGGGACAAAGAGTAGATATATGGTTCTACTTGAGAAACTAGAGCCAGTTTTAGGGATAGACACAAATTTTCGACTAGCATTTCTCTTTAGCTGGTCCATTTTGCGAAAAAAAATCGTCGGTAGAGGAGTGAGGAGTTATCATTGAATGTCAGATTACGAGGTCTTGAAGTGGTGTCTGCTTCAGGTGAAACTTTTTGGTTTTTTCCATGGGATTTTTCCTTCATCTATTTTACTTTCATCCACCTCGAGGGCATTTGATCCTTTCCATACCCTTAGTGGAAAGTGAGAGGTATCAGAAGCAATACAACAAACGGACGTTTTTGAACTTTTTCTCCCTGCTCCAGGGATTATGTTGTTAAGTTACTTGTGAGCGGGATTTATGCAATGTCCCTTACAAGCTCAAATTTGAGGAACTTAAAAAATAAGGGTTCCCCAAAACCCTAAGAATCGAACATCTGTTGGAGCAACATGCATAAACCTGATTTTTATGACAGACAGAAATTAGAGCCAAAGAGGCTTAGTGACCTGTTTTGGTCCCCAAAACCCTAAGTGACCTAAGTAAAATTTAGATTTTAGTATTTCCCACAAACAACTCTTCAAAAATATATCAACTTGAAACCCTTGATCCATAATGCAAGATAAATGCTTCAACAACAAAAGACAGACTCTTGGAATTAATTATTGTACAAAAAAGAGTTGAAACTTCAAAAATCCACATCTTCAAAAATACTAGGAGATAAAATGCAAATGATAGCTCAAAATGACCACAAAAAATGGTAACTACGAAACAAAATTAAGTTTAGATTGTTCCAACCACAAAAACCCACTGAAAAGTGATCTCAAAATCTCCAAATGGGTCACACAAGCTGGAAATGAGGGTGGAAGCCCCAAAAACGTGTGCCCTAGCTGGAATTTGTGCCCTAGCACGGATGGAAACCCTTGTTCTGAAATTCTGAATATGAAGCTCACTTGTGCCTCCCGGATGAAGCCACCAATGCAACAAATGAGGGTTTTCATCCCCAAGTGTCGTGACTATTGAGGGTTTTCATCCTCAATAGGATCCAATGAGAGTTTTCGCCCTTAAAGGCTGAAAATGAGAGCTCGATGCTCCAATTCCAAAGAAGTGTGGAAGCCCCAAAAATCCCAACTTAGCACGAATGGAAACCCTTCTTCTGAAATTCTGAATATGAAACTTGTGACTCCCGGATGAAGCCACCAATGTAACAAATGAGGGTTTTCATCCCCAAGTGTTGTAACTATTGAGGGTTTTCGTCCTCAGTAGGATCCAATGAGAGTTTCCGCCCTCAAAGGCTGACAATGAGAGCTCAATGCTCCAATTTCCAAAGAGAAGTATCAAAAGTCATATGATGGCGCTTACAATGAGCCCCAACGTTTTCCTTTATATCCTTTTCTTTCTTTTGCCTTGTGGAGTGCACCATATGGGACCCTTTATTTCTTTTCTAACATTTACTTTTCCCCTTTCTAGTTCTCCTTTTGAGTCGCTCCGCATGGGCATTTAAAAATAGTTAATTAAATGCACTTTTCCCTCTTTTTGACAATTCAATTAAAGTGTCAATAATTAAAATTACTTTACAACTTAAAATTAAATTATTAATTTACTTCCTTCCTTTCCCCTCTTTTAGCTGACTAAAAATAATGAAAATAAACTAGGGGCCGTCTTTCTGCTTTAGTATTTAAAAATACATTTTATTTTTAATAATAATATTATTAAGTTGCCCATAAATAGACAGTTATTTGGGCTCAACTTAAAAATATTATTAAGTATTTCTAATTCAGAAAAGGGGACATTACAATTTATTTCTCTATTGGTGATCATGGATTTTTTTGACAAGGACAGGGGAAATTCTCTCCCTTGCTCAATTTCTGGAAAGGTGAAATAGGTCCTTTGCTTTATTGATGAAATGGAAGGAGATAAATGTTAGAATATATGGAAAGAGAGAGAACAAAGAAAGAAGAGAATGTACAAAGAACAAATGAAGAGTATCCAAAATGCACACGATATTCATTGTGTGTTCGTCCTTTTTTTATGTGAGAGGTGGTTGCAAAATGGTTGAAGTGGTTACCAAATGGTTGAAGTGGTTACAACCATTTATTAGTTAACACTTAACTAATATTAACATAACGCTAATTTATAAGCCTTATATTCTAATACCCCCTCTTAAGGCTAACACTACAGAACATACTAATAGAAGATTAAGGTAATAGAACCAAATAAGATCACGCATTTTTCAAAAGCTTCTTCTTTGAACACATTGCTTTGACCTGGTAGAAATTCATCAAGCTAACTCCCTGCCCTCGTAAAGATGTAGTTCCCAAGCTGAATTCCCAAGTTCTCGAATTCCACCTCCCCAAAATCTCAAATTACGTAATCTAACAAATTGTTCGACAACCATCCATACTGGGTTTCTCCCACAATGCTCCATCAAGTTGTCTCATCACCCTCATAAGGGTAAATTCTCATGATCCACAGACTCCCGAACTATCTGGGTAGCCATCCATGCCAACTTTTACCTACAGTGGATCCCTTACTGTCTTCAAAGTGTGAGGCTTCTTTTAAAATATGTATTCTCTATCAGTCAGTTCATCACTTTCAGCATTTGGTGGATTTTCAACAATGGCTACATTAACTTCATTTGATTTGTCTTTCATCTGGATTTTTACTTTCCAACTATGAAAGTTGAGGCCAAAATATTTGTCTAATGGAATTTCCATTCTCAGACAAAATACCTCAAAAAATAACCCTTTCCCAAAATAAAGAATGACCCTCAAAATAATGTAGCAAGATTTCAAAAAACTGATTTTTTTTAAAAGCAAAGAAAGGAAACTATACCAAGCAATTTTGTGCCCTAGACAACTGGCTATGACTGAAAATTGACAAACTGTGCGCCCTAACAGCAAATGGCCCTTGCAAAATTGCAAATCTGGAAATGCATGACTGTTTTTTCTTTGTTTTGCACTAGCTACCTTCGAAAATCACATTTTTTCCTCTTCCTTGTGATCTAGATTGTGTTATCTGCAAAAAATGTGCCCTAAATCATATGTTTTTCTCCGTTGCATTCTTCTTGCCACGTTTTCCCTGGAATGCCTTATTTCATGCCCTAATTGGACAAATAGCCCCAAAAAATTGTTCAAAAATGGAAATTTTCTATTTTTGTGCCCTAACACTTCAAAATGCCCTAAAATTTGTCTGAAAACACAACCAAAATTGTAATGTCCCTTTTTAGGGATAAAACGAAAATTAAGGGTTTTGCCAAAACCTCAAATGAATCAAATCTGAAATTACACCATCAAACAGCAAGCATCAATCTAAAAATGACTGGAAACACACTTTAACCCTATTCGAGTAATCAATAATCAGTCCTTTAGAGCAGCAAACTATATAGGCGCTTCAAATCTCATACAACCATGCAATAATAGCTGAAAATGCAATATTTATTTCAAGTAGAGCAACATTTATCCATCTAAATTACATCAAAATAATAGAGAAAATAAGAGATTACACCCAGTTGCAATTAATTTTATGACAGCAGCAAGGCAGCCACAAACAAGGGCTAAAAATAGCTCATAAACCTCTCCAAAAATCACCAAATTGTAAATTTTAGCCTTATCAAAAATGAAGAACAATAATATCAACTCAAATTGTCCAAAAGTGCCCTAGATGATATCAAACCCTTCACCCAAGCGAGTTTCCTAGGGTTAGAAGGGAAGCAATAAATATGAAATCCTCCTTAAAGCTCACTTGTGACCTCTGTATGAAGCCACCAATGCACAAATGAGGGTTTCCGTCCCCAAGTGTGATCCTATTGAAGGGTTTCCTCCTCAATAGGTGACCAACGAAGGGTTTTCATCCTTCAACGGCAAGAAGAGAAACTACACTAACTCCAATTCCAAGTAAATGTCAAAATAGATGAAAGATGATGGTCCTCTCCATTCAAACTTCCTTGAGTACCCCTCCTTTGGCGCCAATAATGAATTAGAAGCCCCAACTTCATGGCCAACCTCCTAATGCACTTTTTTTATCTTCACTTAAGATGACCGACCTCATAATGAAGAAATAGAAATTCTCCTTGCGAAGTCTTCTTTCCCCTAGTCAAACCATTCCAATGCCATGATTGGTAAATAAAATAATTAATCATGAAGATACATCACTTACAACCATGGCGAGTTCCCCTCCTTTGCTCCTTACTTGATGCCCACAGGAGGAGGAATGGGCATAAGGTCTTCCATAGTGACTAGCTTGGAAAAGGGGAAATTACAAAAATGCCCTGAAATGGTGTTTTCATAGGTTTTTTCCGCACCTTTGTAATGGTGTCAACTCCATTTTGTGGTTATGTTTATTGTAAATGCACTCGAACTGAAACTAGGTCATTTTCTGCCCATTTTTATGATGTTTTTTCTGCCCTACATTATTGCTTGCTGCCCTGTGATATTGCTTTTGGATCTAGCATTCAAACTGGTCTTTTTCTCTTTCGTACCCTAACGGGACTGGTTTCACCTTCATCCCTTCTCTATCCTTGCTTGCCCCGCTTTGATACCAATGTTAGAATATGTGGGAAGAGAAAGAATAGAATGTACAAAGAACAAATGAAGAGTAACTAGAATGCACACATTATTCATTGTGTGTCTGTCATTTTACTATGTGAAAGATGGTTACAAAACAGTTGCAGTTTCAACCATTTATTAGTTAATATTTAAGTAATATTGGTTTATTGATGAAATGGAAGGAGACAAAAACCTAGGAAATTGAAATTTGAAAATGGACAGAAATGTCATAACGGAAGGTCGCATAAACAAGTTAATATCCTTAAAAAACAACTTGCTAGGGTAAGAGTTAAGGTGAGGAAGAGGATATCAAGACAGTTTTGTCGAACAGTTTACCCCCCAAATACAATAATATTGCATGTACATTGAATCAATTACCAACTAAAATCTTTGAAAACATGATCACAGCACTCCACATAGAAGGCAGCAAATTGGGTACCGATTAAACAAAAGTGGGTGAACAAACCCTTCCTATAGATAAGAAAAGTAAATCAAAGATAAATACAAAGGACAACAAGTTACTATTGTAAGAAACCACGTCATACAGAGTCAAACTGCAGGTTTAGAATAGCAGACCTGTTCAAGGTGAAAGGAGAAGAAGATTGAGAAGTATAAAGAGAAAATGGAAAAGAATGAAAAAATTACTTAGGTATGAGATTTTACTCCAATATCAGAGGATGAAATTGACAACAATTAAGAGGAAATTAATTTTTGAGCAGATCGTCATTACTTCAGCAGATAGCTTGTTTTACACAAATGGTCGTCTATCCGAGTAGAATTCTACCCCCACAGGGTAGATTGCAGCCTGATAAAGCATTGGCAGGATGTCTAGCTTGATTGGTTGGATGGGACTCTAACCCTACCGAAGATTAGAATGATTACAGCCCAGAGTGTACCAGTTTGATGGAGCTCCAATAGCTGGTACAAGTTCTGGATCTAGAAGAGGAGAGAGAAGATGAAAGACTAAAGACTTCAATTCTGGACCTAGGAATTGGTCCAAGAATTTGTTACGTACATTTTTTATTTTCTTTTTTGTGGGGTAGGTGGGTGAAGATTTAACAGCTCAATGCATTTTCACGTTAAGACGGGTCTTAAAAAAAACATGACATTCATAGATTAGGTTATCTTAAATGTTAGTGGACTAACTTTCAAATTTAAGGAGTTACCAATATAGCAGTGTTATGCAGGGACAGGTCCCCTAGATGTTTTTACTTTTTAAAAGATATTATTTTTACCAGGATCATTAAATTAAAATATTGAAAGTACCTTAAGTACATTAAATACAATTTAAATCTCTAAATTTCATTGACTAAAGTTAAAGTATTCAAATATTAATTTTTATATATTATTTTACTAGCCACCCACCGCTATCCCGAAAAGTTAGGAAATGTTTTTCCGTTCTAGAAAACACATCCCTGTCCCCCATCCCCGAGACTTAGGTAACTATGCAATAGAGTGCTTATTATCACCAGAAAATGAGAAAATAAAAGCATGAATGTACATTACTATGTATGCTCTCATATTAATTTCTCCAAAAAAATTACTTGTTTCCTTTTAAAAATTCATATTTTATTACTCTTGGAGACTTGACTCTCCCAAAATATGGTACTGTAATCATGATTTCAGGCATAAAACTCTTAAAGAGATGAAATAAAAGTATACAAATTTGGATAATACAGCTTGGTGAAAGGATGGTGCAATATCCCCTTCCCAATCGAAGACCCTTAGCCTATTTTGTGTACCCGACGGCTAAGGGAAGAAAAAAAGGGTGACTTAAGTTATAATATTTTATTATAAAGTGCAAAATAAAAATAAAATAAAAAGAAATATTATATACACTTATAATAATTTATTAGTAATTTATTCAATAGATTCCCCCTCATGTAGGTTGGCACAAATTGAACTTTGATGGAATCTCTAAGGGCAACCCTAGTGCTGTTGGTGGTGGGGGGCTTATCAGAAACCAACAAGGACACCCTATTGCAGCCTATGCAAGACCTATGGGCAAACAATCTAACCACTATGAGGAGGCCCTTGTAGCTCTCTGGGGAATCAGAACTGCCAAGAATCTCAAGGTCACTAATTTAATCATTGAAGGTGATTCCTTGAATGTTATCAATAATCTTATTGGCTCTCAACCCCTAAGTTGGATCATCAAAGACTTCATTGTTGAATCCAAGGTTTTACGCAAAGGTTTTTCAAACATAAAAATTTGTCATATTTATAGAGAAGGGAATGGGGCGGCAGATGCACTTGCTAATGATGGGGTCATCATTGATAATTTCAAATTTTGGTATGATTTTGAGGAGATCCCCTTCGCACCCAAATCCATCATTATTAATGAGGCTAAAGACACTTAACACTTTAATCATGTTAATTTGGCGGGCATGGCACGTGTGGGGAAATGAGTGTTTGTACTCCTGCCTTATGCGAATGCACTCTCCCAAACGACTAATTGTACATTGCTTTTTGAGCCCGAACTTTAATAGTAGGGTCTTCATTTTTATTTTGCAACATAGAGATCTCAATCTGAAAGCTCTGCCATTTACAGGTGTCATTGATTCTGTTGTTGGGTTGTTTCATAGCTGTGTTTGGGTAAACATTGCTTTGTTTACTAAGTCCGACTGCATCATGGAGGGTCCGCCGTGTAAAGTGGAACCCATCTATGATCCCTCTTGGTGGAATAATGCAAAGTTGTGGAATATTTTAAACCTTGATGGTTTCACTGATTTTATGCAGAGAGTTAAGGGACATGACGTCCACATCTCCCTTACTTTTGCGAGGAAATGGAAAGACAGATTCATACATTTCAAAGACAAGGAATTTTTTATTACCGAAGATTTGATTTCTTTCATCACAGGCATGAGCATGGAGGGGGTGAAGTTTTTTCGAAATAAATTCGACAAAGATGTCGAAGAACAGTGGTTTTTGATGGGTGAAGAGACTCTTCAGACTGGCAAATCTGGAATCCTCTGCTCTTCCATCCCTCAGCCTTACAATGAGGTAGCGAAAATGATGGTTTGCTACATCACCTTGGAGGGAAGATTCTCTACACTACCCCTGCACCATTTAGTCATGTTGAATCACTTTCGACATGCATACAAGGTGAGTCTCCTCTTTTATATCCTTCACTCACTTGAAAAGTCTATTAAGGAGGTTCAAGCTCACAGGCGTGGCCTTGCCCTACACCAAGGTGTTATCTTCCTGTTGCATCACTATTTTCTTAATGTCACCGTTAATGACCTTGCCCCCTCTCTGCCCCCCCTCAGCAACCAAGAATTAGGTCCAAGAACCTTAATGTTCGAGAACCCATTTCTGACCCCCCCCCGCTACACGTGTTCTATGCAGTAGCTCAAAGGGCAAAGATACTATGGGAGAAAAGAGTCTGTTAAGAATTAGCCAAGCTATGCATGGCCCTCCTTCTAGCTCGAGTCTATAGGCTCAGGTCAAGCAGCACATTGAGGCCCTTGAAGGAATTGAAGAAAATGTGGACCTACTGATCATGGAAGGTATTAAAACCAGTGTGGATCCCTCCATTCTCTCTAACTTGGAGAAGAATTTGGAAGACCTTTCAACTCACCTGTTGGAACTGGAGGACAAAGTCACACAGATGGAAGAAATGCAGTCTAACCATCTTGCTATACACAAGGAAGTGTTGGATTATATTCATGTTAATGTTAAACAGGTTTGTGATGCTTCAGGCATTTCGGAGTCCACCTAGAAGAACGGTAAACTTAAGCAGAAGGCACTCATGGAAAACAGACAGGACCCAGTCATGCACATTGCAACTAATCTCTACAAAATCCTAAAGATTGCTCTTAAATTTTATAACAAAACCCTGAGTTAGTTTTGTCTGTTGTTCTATTGTTGTTTTGGTGCTTCTGTTTTGTTGTTCTAGTGCTCTTGTTTCGTTTTTTGGCATTGGTTTTGGGCTTCTTGTAGGCAGTTGGCCCCTACCTTTGTTTATTTTCTGTCTATCTTGCTTTTCGGCTTTTGGTTGGGGTGTGGCCCCCACGTATCAAAAAACCATTGTATTGTTACTGTCCTATCTGGCTTTTGAGTCTTTTTGAACTATAGGGTATGGTCCCTTCAAAAGCATTTACCAATAGTAAAATAAAAAAACTAATTTATTAGTAACTTAAAAATAAATAAGAAAAAAGGCAAAAGCATATGAGCCAAAGTTATCCACTCTGGAAAAATGTGACTTGCACTAGGAAGGAAAGTGGGTGGAAAAAATATTAAATGAAGGGACAAATCTGATTGGGTGTTGAAGGAGGTTAGTTGGGCCATCTTCTCAATATAAGCAAGTAGACTTGTTTAGAAGAGGCATCACTTGTTTATTATCAAATTTCATATCTGTGTGTAAAGCTTTTGGCTTGCATTTTCTTTCTAAGGACAAAAACCCTTAGACTTTATCTCTAGAGGACGAAAACCCTCTTAGAGTATTTGGGGATTTCCTATTCAGGATTATCCATTGTGCCTACTCAGATTTTTAGCTATTTCAGTAATAGTTTTGCAGCTAGGTTTTGAAGAATAAAATTGCAGCGGTTGTATGTTCATTGTGCAAGGAGCGACCTACCTTTTGGCTGATTTACAGTTATTTTCATGGATATTCAAGTCTGATTTATGTCGTCATCTATTAATCTGATTTTTATGAAATAAAGCAACCAGTTTTCAGTATTTTTCCAGCCCAAAACCCTAAGGGCGAGTTGGTTTTTTGGTTGTTTAGGGCACTTATGGCGGTCATTTGCATGAATGGATAACATCATTGCGTTCTCCTTAATTTTCTCAATTCGTGCATAGTTTATTTGTGTGGATTGGAGCATTTTTTAGGGAGTAATGAATTTTTTAAGTTGCCATAATTTTCTACAGACTGGGGTTCCAAAATAAATTAATTTCAGCCTTATTTGCATCTGAAATCTTCATGTTCTTTACGATTTTGATCTTATAAAATCTGTATTTCAGTTTTGAGTGGAAGAACTGCAGTTTATAGGCTGATTTATATGAGTTTATTGCTATGCCCTAGTCGCATTACCTAGTTAATATTTCAGACCTGCATAATAGTGATTTAATATATATTTTTTACAAGTTGTTTTGGTGTTGGATTTGCCCAAAATCCAAGTGAGGTCAAAAATGTCCATTTGGGGACATTCCAAATGGATATAATGCACCCAAACAAACGTGGCATCTTAATGAGTACAGCATCAAGATTCTTGATGTTTCTAGAGTCCATTCCAAGAGAATTTGAGGAATTACTAACTTTGGATCATTTTCATTCAACTTATCTACTTTCTTGAAATCATCTTTATTTATTCAAACAACAAACATTGCTTGCCAAACACTGCTCCTACAGAGGCCTTCATTCACGATTATATGAATAAAAGAATAATTCAAATCAAAAGTAAAAAAACTTACAGAATTTCAAGATTTGTCAAATTGCTCAGCTCAACTGGAAGTGTGGTGTTAATGAAATTACCCCATATTGACCTGATGTCATCAAAGACATTTTGTTGTGAGGAATTTGAGAAAAACTTTCATACTTTTTGGCAAATAAACAAGCTACTTTTATTATTTAAATGTAAGTCACATCTTTCATTTATTCTGCATTATCAATTCATGATATAACAAAAGAAGGAAATCATATAACAAATGCACAATGCTTACAAGCCTTTGAGATTAATAAGCTTTCCAATCTCAGCAGGGATGCGCCCAGTGAAAGAGCAATTGCCCAAATACCTGAAATATTGAAGCTACTAGAAGTTAAGTGCATATAAACACAAATAATTAAAACCTTTTAGTGCCTAACACTTTGCAATGCTAAAACGGAACTTGACATAGATTTTTAACCATTAAGACAAAATATGAGTCTCGTATTTTTTCTCTCTTATAGATTGTAAATTAAACAAATGACCTCCATAATCAAATTTTCACATTATTGTGTGGGTTAATAGCAATTCAAGATAGCTTTTAGTGTGTAGGAATAACAAAGTGCTCAAGAAAATATGGAAGAGAGCATAATCAAGTAAAGCCTAAAGGGTTTGGAGCAAGTGGTGGAGAACAATGAGTTTTACGCCATAAACCCAAGTTCCATTCCTATAGGTGGGCACTTTGTGGTGGTTAAGCGGAAATCTGGCATTAGGGGTCAAACTTATGGCAGTGAATGAATGTAAGCCCACTCATATGCTTAACAAGAAACAAGTAACAAAGTGCAAAGTAAAATATGAATTGTTGAGAGGAAACAACTAACATATTGCAAAGTCAAATATGGAAGAGAGAATAATCAAGTAAATCCCAAAAGGTTTATAGCAAGTGGTGGAAAATGAGGAGTTTAATGCCATAGACCTAGGTTCCATTCCCATAGGTAGGCAATTTATAGCGGCCAAGGGGAAATCTGAAATTAGGGGTCAAACTTATGGCAATGCATGAACCTAAGCCCACTCGTATGCTCCACCATGGGGACAACTTGAGGTGTGGTCAAGTGTAACCATATTAAAAACCCAAGCCCACCCCGTTTTCTCTCCAAGTTGTCTTAATGTCTACCCTAACATTTTTGTTGAATGGGAAGATCTCAAGTGGTAAATCATTAGGGCTTTTAAAGAGGAGACCCATGTTCAAATCCCCAAGACGCATGTTACATGTTAAAATGTAGAAATGTGTGTTGATGAAATATCCCTTTCTCAAAAATAACAGGTCGAAGACCCTTAGCCTATTTTTTGTTTCCCAATGGTTAAGGGATGGAAACAAAGCGAAACTAGTCCTAATGAATTCATCTTAAGTGCATAATGAAATTTTATTATAAGCACTTAAATTAATTATTAGTGACAAAATAATTTTAAAAATAAAAAGAAATAGTTACTTTATTTTTATTTCCCCCTAGTGGAAAATTGTTACCCATATGGGGATCACAAATAGAAAGGGGAAATTATTAAATGAGGTAAAGTGAGCTAATTGATTATTTTATGTGGCTAATATGCTAAGACAAGTTATAAAAGCAAGTAGCCATACATGGAGAGGGCATCTTTTGACACCTTATATTTTCTGAAATTCGGTCTAAGCTTGCATGCTTTCCAATTTTACTCCAAAGGACGAAAACCCTCTATTGCTGAGGATTGAAGAACGAAAACTCTTCATTCTTTGTGAGAGGAAGCTCTATTCGGGGGTTTCCATCGATTTTCAAGGTTCTATTTCAGAATTTCAGCAGTATTGGAAGGGAAAATTGCATATTTCTATTTGTTCCAGCTAGAGTTTAAAGGTGGAAGACTGTAGCTGATTTCTACCTTGCATTTTCAGCCTTTTTCTATTGGAGCGACCTACCTTGGGGATATTTCTGAGTGATCTAGGGCACAATTGGACCAGATCTGATTTTTCAGTTCCGTAATCAGATTTTTAGAAGCCAAGATCAGCTAGTTTGCATAATTTTTTGGGCTTGGGAAACTCCATTTTCAGCCATGTTTGTAAGTTGTTCATCTGCATATTTTAAATAAAATTACAACCCTCTTATTGATCAAAAATGGTGTATTTTCTGATGTTCTTGCATAAATAAAATTTGTTGAATTGTTTGGTAAAAGGTTTCAAACAATCTTACTTCAGTTTTGTGGATTTTCAACTCCTAGAGCAAGTCGCATTTTCCTTATAAAATTCAGATCTGCAGTATTTTCTCAAACATATGTTCTATAATTTGCTATTTTAGATCAGAATTGTTGTTGTTCCGTTAGGGGCATAATTTGTCCATTTGGGGACATTACAGTTGAATCGGGTAAACTACTCTGTTCAATTATAGGTTTGGTGTTCTCTCTTATATAGCGTAAATTGAACAACTAACCTCCATAATCAAATTTGCATATTGTCATGTATGTGATTTATCATCAAAGATATGTTTTAGAGCATATGAAGAACAAAGTGCAAAGTAAACTATTGATAAAATCATAATTAAATAAAGTGCAACGGGTTTGGAAAAATGGTGGATAATGATGAGTTTCAAGCTACAAACCTAGGCTTTGTTCCCATGGGTGGGCACCTTGTAGTGGCCACGGGGACACCTTGAAATAAGGGTCAAACTTAGGGCATTACATGGACCTATGCCCACTCCTATGCTCAACAATGGAGACACCTTGAGGTGTCATCTAGTGTTTAAATGCACACGAGGCATGTTACATGTTAACATGTACAAATTTGTGTTTACCCCAACGGATGAAGCCAAGTGCATGCTTTGGACGAATTTCACAAAAGAGGCCCCTCGGTTGTGGCATCTAAGCCTACAGACACCCTAGAAGGAGAATTTGTCTAGCACAAAAAAATAATCAAATAAAAAAACAGACTTAGTACACAATTCTTATGTAGTGTCCCCTTTTCCAAGCTAGTCACTATGAAGGCCTTGGGCCCATTCCACCTTCCATGGGCTTCAAGGAAGGAAAGCAAGGGAGGTGAACATTACCATAATTGTAAGTGATTGTATTCTCCTTATTTATTTGACTACTAATTATGGCTTGGAGTGATTTAACTAAGTGATGGAATTTCTAGCTTCTCCACATGAGGTTGGTCTTCTTGGAGGCCAAGTGAAGAATAAAAAGTGCACTTCCCCCTTCATTAAGAGGTCGGTCATAAAGAATGATCTTCTAATTCATTCTTGGCGCCAAAGAAGGGTACATAAGGAGGTTTGAATGGAGGAGCGCCATCATATCATTATTATTCATCATTTGACATTGACTTGGGATTTGGAGCTAGTGTAGCTTCTCTTCTTACAATTGAAGGAAGAAACGCCTTCCTTGGTCACCTATTGAAGACAAAAAACCTTCAATAGGATCATCACACTCGGGAACAAAATCCCTCTTGTGTCCAATGGTGGCTTCACCCGGAAATCTCAAGTGAGCTTTAAGGAGGATTTCATGTTTGTTTCTTCCCTTCTAATCCTAGGTGACTTGCTTGGGTCAAGGGTTGGGTGCCATCTATGATACTCTTGGACATTTTAGGTTATGAGCTTGTTCCTCGTAATATATGAGGCTGACTTCTCATTGTTGATGATTTTTAGAGTGATTTATGACCTATTTCCAGCCCTTAGTTTTGGTTGTATTGTTGTTGTCATAAAAATAATTACAACAAGGAATGATCACTTACTTTCTCTATTATTTTGATATAATTTGGATTGATAAATATTGTTGTGGTTGAATTAATTATTTGGAAGCATTTTCAACTCTTATTGCATGGTTATATGTTGATGTGAAGTCCCTATACGGTTCATTTCCCTAGAGGACTGATTATTGATTATTCTAATAGGGTTGAAGTGTGTTTTCATTCATTTTCAAATTGATGCTTGTGGGTGTTGGTGTATTTTCATATCAAATTCATTTCGGTTAGTGGTCAAACCCTTATTCTCAGTTTCAACCTTAGAAAGGGACATTACAGTGGTATTAGAGCTTCAATCTTCCTAGCCTGGAGGGTTTCATTCAGGAGTAGATAAATGGCAAACATACATTTTGATGATACTAGGGTTTAGTGGCTTTCCCTAAGGCAAGATTGGCAAATAGGATGACTCAATTGATCCAAGCCATGCAAAACCACATTGCAGAAGGAAGTTCTTAAGGAATTCATAGTATGAGGCAGCCCTTAGGGTCAAGCTTTGGAGTTTCTACTAGGCTATTTCAACCTACCTTCCTCCATAGGGAAGAAACCATTCTAGAGGTTGAGACAAGACATTCAGTGGGCCATAACATTGCTACCATCTATGAGGAGTACACGGCTCTTCTAGATGAGATTCGTGATGCCATGTCACTCGCCGAGTTCAAAGGGTTGAAGAATGGTAGAGTGGGAATTGGACCATGATCTAAACCCTAAGCTATACCCAAGGAAAATGGGAAACATGTTCCATCCCTAGAGGGAAGGATTCCCTCCATTATGATCAAAGATGAAGAACACTCAAAGTTGTTGGGCATTGAGAAGGAGCAATCCATGGAAGCCCTAGAAGCACCTATCATTGTTCCTAGGGATGAGCCCTTGTGATACGTAAACTGCCTCTTTTAAACAATAAACAAATCCTATATTGTGATCATGAATAAACAATTTGAATAAGCTCTTAATATCTAGTTTATTATGTAATAATTATTCACACAATACTAAAAATGAAAGATGCAAGACAAGGAGACACCAATTTTATCCTGAAGAAACCAAATATGGAAAAATACTCCATATGGGTTAGCAATTGCTTCCCTCACTATATAAATATCCAATATAATACAATTCCACTTTCAAAGTATGACCTTTAAGAAGGAATCAATCTCCTTGTACTTGTATTACTTGCTTAAAATCCTCAACATGAAATAATTCAACTCTTTATAAACAAAACGAGAACAATTCCAACTTCCTCCTTTTCTCACACTTGAATTCACTCAAATCACTTACATAGAATGAATAAATGCACTTATATATATAGTTCTTATACCCAAAGATGGAAGGAAGGTGAAACAAACTATTTTGATAATCCCAAACATTTGTCACTATTTAGATTAAGCATTTTAGCTCTATTGGGGCATAACTGCGTGACAGTTATGAAACCTTTACTTAGCAAAGTCACGGTAGTTTCGTGGGAGTTTTGCAACAATTCTACAAAAATAACACATTTAATACATAGATTAAAGCAAGAAATGGTCTCTTTTGTCATTTGGAGGTGTCTAGATCATCGTCATCATGACTTAACCATTTTCCTATAACAATGAACATGTTGACGATATTTTTTACAAGTCATAATAAGGAGAATACATCCAATTGGGTATTTATAGATCCATTATTGGATCACTCTCTCCCACTACCCCTATTACCTATATCCTCTCTCCTTCCTCTCTCTCTCTTTCCATATCCCCTCTCCCTCTCTCTACCATTCTACCTATTTCTCTTTCCCCCTCTCCCCTCCCTACTTCACTCGGTCCCTCTCTCCTTTCTCTTTCCATCCCTCTATCCCTTCATGTCTTCATATCCTCCTCTTTTTCACTCTCACTCACTCTTTCTATCCCTCCCTCTTTCCCTCTTTTAATCACTTTCTCTCCCCCCTTTCCTTTAATCTCCTACTCCTTTTCGTTATCCATGCACCTCTCTCTCTCTCTCTCTCAAAAAGTGTTAGAAAGCTTAGGTCATTTACAACAAGATGAAAGGATGCAAAACATTGGCAAAGTTTGTCCCTCAAAAGCCACACTAAAATTTCTAAAATTTGCAAAACACAATTCTCAAAATTGGTCTTATCTTTTTTATAAATTTCATGTCCCAACAGATCCTGTCAACATCATGGCAAACCACTTGTCATGTGGCTTTTCATATTTGAAGTCAAAGCACTTGTCACGTGGCTTTTCATATTTGAAGTCACGTGGCTTTTTTCATATTCTATTTTTAGACTGTTCAATTCTTGTTAAATAGTTGTAAGAAACTGTAATCCGAATGTAAAAATCAAGAAATGTTGAAATAAAGTAGAGAGAGCCAAGAGCATGGTGTGGTAGCTACATCTCTTGTAAAAGATTGTGACCTCTTTTATGTTGATGAGTGCAATTTTTACCTCCTCTCAGAGATTTCTGCCGTAGGTAACTCTCATATCAATAAAGTAGTTAGCTATTTTATTCAGTATATTTTTATCTCCATCCATTTGTGGTTCATTTAATTACAATTTCTAGAATTATTTCTATGCTCTAATTATTGCAATTAATCGCTTTTTCTGCTAATAGATCAAAGTTCCAACAATATAGTGTATTGCCCACCGGATTCACAATTGAATCCAGATCACCTAAAGTTTGTCACATTCGACCAATGAAAATATATTTGCTTAGAAACTCATCAACAAAGATCGTCATCAGACATCCATAGGCATATCAATATGGACTGATAAGTCCCCACTATTGATCAAAAGACAATTATTTCCCATTAATTGATGCTCCATGTTGTGCTCTATCTCATTTCCGATGTATGTGCCTTGAGTTTGAATGCTCAATATCAGCGAAGAAACTGTGAAGAAAAAGTGAGGTGGGTTTCCTCTTGAAAAGTACCAGTATCATTTTCACCATGTTATTGGCACGCAACTACAACCATACAAGATTGTGAAACAAGTCAAATCATGTTAAGGTATACACGTCCACATATAATTAACTGTGATATAATGGACCCAATGGAAGTCTAAAATATAACAAAAATGACTGCTTTGTATAATCAGACAATAGTTTTGTATGGATGTATACAGAACATTTTCAAACCTGACATTGTATTTGGACTATAGAATACACATGTTTCCACAAGCAACTTCCCTAAATCTGGAAACCAAAGAGCCAACTGCCATTGTGCTGAAATGGCTGTTTATTGGTACATGTTTTAGTGATAAAAAAGTACAATGAAGTACAACGCCAGTTAAGTAAGGCTGGCAAAGATCAATAAGTAAGCATGCTGGTGTAATCAATAGCAAATTCATGAGTCAGTGACCATATTTTCAGGTGACATGAGTTGTACACATTTTCAAGAACTTGGATTGTCTCATATTAAGTTTAAAAAAGATTAATTATTTTTACTCCTTGAGTAAGAAAAAGATAACCTGGAAGGAGTTGCTTGGAGGAAATCAAAAGAAGACCCTCCTGAAGTTCTTTTTGTTGCAGATGGTGATTCACAGAGTAAAGGCTCATATACTGATGCTTTGTTGCTTTTTGATTGTGTTAAAGACAGAGGAGTTACCTCCTTTTCTTCATTCTTTAATGGTGACTCTAGACTAGGAATCGAGTAACTAGTAGGATGTGAACGCTCCAGTTTTTGTAATATGTTAATAGCACTTGAACGATATGTAAAACGGAAGTGCTTAAGAGCAATTATAGGGCCCATACCAGCAATGACCATAGCCTGCATGGCGCATGCAAAACACTTTAGGTATCACATATTCCAACAATTAATAATAGTTAAAGATTCATAATTTTCTAGTAAAAAAGCCAACAATTATAGACAAAGGAATAACGAACTCACCAACATAGTAAGCCAATAAGCTGGTTGACTGCATACACGGAACATTATAGTGTACATTCCTGCCCATGGAATTGTGCTCACAACAAAGTTGATCATGTAAAATGCAATAAGGTTGCCCCAGATTGCAATGTGCTGTAAAATAGTGAGAGAGCTGAATAGTTGCAGACACAAAATTAGCATGCAAAACGCTCAATAAGGCACCTTATCCTTAGAATGTTAAAAATAGTTGGCATTCACTGCCAAATCACCTAAGGTTTATGTAATTGCATGTTCCAAGTAATGACTTACTTTGTCTCTAGAGCGACAACAAAAGCCTGCAGCCAGATGCATCCTGATAGGGCTACCATAGAGAGCTCCTCCATTTCACTCTCTTCATTGGCATATACATGTATTGTGACAATAAATACAATCAACTGCCTGCAAATGTATTTAATTAAAGTCTCAAGATGCAATAAAAAAAAAGCTAAACACGGCCAAAGAATACACAGGGTCCAAAATAAAAGTCTAACAGAGTTGTAAAAACCAACCACATTTCATAAACAGCATTCAATGGTTTTCTGCATATACTTTGCATACATAATCTACTATAATATCACCTATAAAATATACTCTAATATACTAAGGTAGGCTTATCAATATATAAGTTATCGGGGCATGGTCCACCAGTGATCTGGTTGCTATATAATCCTCTAGGGTTCCATTCAAACTGAAGGTTAGACCCCAACATGTGAAAGGGACAATGCCAAGAGCAAGTCCTGTCAGATTTCGAAGAGTAGTTTCCTTTCAAACATTAGCTTTTTTTGTATAGGTCTTCTAGTAAGATGGATAGTTAAATGGCCAAGAAGAGTGTCATTCCAGCAGGTGTCATGTCCCTTTTTGAAGGCTGATTTTTGAGGACCTTAACCCATTCTTCTCCCCGTGGGTCTAAGGAAGAAAACAAGGGGAAGATAGAAGAACTTAAGTAGTTCTATTTTAAGCATGTAGGCTCCAAATACCAATTACATATTTAAAAGCACTTTATCTAAAGGGGTCAGCCATCATTTTTGTATTTGTAAAGCACTCCTTAGGTTATAAAAGGAGGTCACTTGGCAATTATTGAATTATGTTTTGGTGAATTTTCACATCTTGGTTAAGGTTTTCTTGTGAAGCACTTTTCCTACCTTTCTCAAGGACGAAACCCCTTGATTGAGGACCTTTCTCAAGAACGAAAACCATTGATTGAGGGCTTTTGGAGGACGAAAAACCCTTCCATAAGAATTTATGTAAGCAAGCTGGTTTGAAAAGCAATAAATTGTCATTTCCTTGCTCGATTTATCTCTTTTGGATCAATAATCTATTTATTTGAAGTGGAGCAACCCACTTGGGAGTACTAGTCGGTATGTGTTGATGATAATTTGATCAATATGAATTTATTATCTTGTTCTCCATATTTTTAAAAGCCAAGATCTAAAGTTTCGTGAATTTTGAAGGTGATTTACTATTTTTCCAAGTTTGTTGTTGAGTGAAGAATGTAATCAAGAGTTGGGGAATGAGGTGTTGTCTACCCCTAGGGAGAAGGGAAGTATTTCTATGGCAGCCATGAGCCAAACTACCATCATTGATACTATTGTCATCATTTATAGCAGCCCCCACCTACTTTCAGTTGCATTTGTATTTGGAAATATGGAGTGTTCTTCCACTTTAGTTGACAAGGATGGAACGAAGAATGACGATGCCACATTGAGACATGGATTAGCTTCTCAAGCTGCTGATTATTTATTAATTTCTTGCTTTATGACTGGGATTACAAAAGTTTGGAAGGCTTTTTATTCAGCTGAGTATGCAAAGGAAGAAGTTGTTACTATTGTTTTAGAAGTTAAAGATGAAGGGGACTTCAATGAAAAGGGGGGCAACTGGTGTAAGAGTTTGTTTGGGCAAAAGCTCCTTCACTTGACAGGCACAGGATCTAGACTATGGGGATGCTACAACAGGTTCCTTCACCATGTTATGATGGCACTTGAGTATGAAAGCTTACAATTGCTTGAGGGCAAGCAATTTCGGAAAGGGAGGACTGTAATGTCCCCTTTTTCCAAATAATTCATTTCGAAGACTTTTAACCCATTCAACTTCCCGTGGGATGGAAGAAGGTGAACAAGGGAAGTATTTGTTTATATTTTAGTTCTTTTCCGTGAGCATTTACAATTTCTTTTAGAGTTTTCCTTTATGAGACAAGTCGGTTGGGTTGGAGGAGTTAAAAAGGCAAAATTAAAAGATAAAACAAGATTCATTTATGAGGTCGGCCATGGGGGGAAACTTCCTTCATGAGGTTTAATGCCACCTAAGAGGATATATAAGGGGTCATGCTTGGGCTCATTTTGGGCATGCATCTATATTACAATATTACACTACTTGGTTTTGGGGACTGATTGCTCTATTCCATTCCACTAAAGAGCAAAAATCTTTTGGTGTGGCTTCATAAGGAGGACAAAAACCTCTCCTTGATAATTGGTGGTTCTTAAGACTCTTCAAAGAAGGTGATTTTGCAAGATGCTTGCAAAGAGTTGAAGATTAAGGCAACACTTTTCAGCGAGGGTTGTAGGTTAGTGAATGAAATGAAATGTATAAAAACCTTTAATTGCTGCCAGTGAACCACCCTTCTAGGGCAAGCGATTGATGGTTTCTTGGGCACAACATCGCTAAACTCGGCCACTTTTGTGCATTCTCAAAACCCTTAGCATCCGAATTCTACCTTTATAGTTCATTTTTGGGGCTTGGAATTATTATGTATTACCAACAATCATATCATGCAAGGGCATATTTTGTTGTCATTTATTTTATTTTCAAGCTGTGGAAATGAAAGATCTGATTTTATTTGATAAAACCCTCAATTGCAAACATTAAATAAATATTCCTAGAACTGCCTAACTAAATCCTTCACGAGCTTGTGAAAAATAGCAAATCACCACCAAATTATTGTATGAAACTTGAGATCTTGGCTCTCAAAAATATGGAGAATAAGATAATACACTGCAAATTAACCAATTTACCACCATCACATACCTCTTGTTCCCTCCAAGGTGGGTCGCTTTCACTCACTAAGGGAAGATTACCAACAAAATCAAAGAAATACCAATTTTGGGGTTTGTGTTCATTTCATTGTTTTTCAGATCAACCCTAGAAAGGGGCATTACACTAATGCCAACAAATTCATCAAGATATAAATTTATACTTGAAATACAGTATATCCTAAACTAATGCAGACAACCTCTATTTATAATAAGAGGGTGGCACCAAGTCTTGAGGAAAAGTCAAAAGAGGCCGACCACAATTAGACTTGATTTATGGCATTATATATTTTTTTTCTTTTTAGAGCCTACATGCTCACCAATATCTTTTTATTTTTAATTTATTACCCGGCAGTGAATTAGGCTGCACCAACAAATACAATGCCAATAGGAAGTTTGTCATGTGGCACACAATTAAGCACATGATGGACATTGTTGGCTTCCTCAGATTGCATTGTTCACTTGGACCACATGCAGGACAGAAAAATGGGTCAAGGTCTTCAAACGGAATTATCTCGAAAAAGGGACATGACAAGATGCAAGCCGCAGGGGACACCGTGACATCCCGGAGATGCCCCTTGACCATCCTGAGGATGTCACGGTGTTCCCCACGTGCGTTCCCTTGAGCTTTCAACAGCGTTCCTCAAGGAGAATTGCTCGGGAACATCCCTCAAACTTAGGGAATGTCCCCGGAATGTACCCTCCTTATTTCGATTTCTTTGGAACATGGTTTTAAGCCATTTCGCCCCCATCCCCAAGCACTCGAAACGTCCCAAATGTTCAGGACGACTTTGAGATGGGGGGTGCGCTCCCCCGTGTAACACTGAACTTTTTGTACTTTTGTTCCATTACCATGTGTTTCCTCTGTGACATTTTATTTCAATACTCTTATTGCTCTTGAAGATTCTGATTACATTTTATTTGTAAAATATCATTTTTTTATTCTAAAGTTCATTGTAAAAGGTATAATTTGTAGTTAAAGGTGAAAGGTATCTTACACTTCAAAATTTGTACAACCATATTCTTATTTTTACTGTCATAATAATTCTATTCATTTAGAATGATGCTTTCAGTTTCTTTCAATGGTGCTGAGAGTGCATATTCATGTGACAGTAAAAATTTCATCATCAAATATTAGCTATCCTTTGAAGACCATCTTCCCGAGTTAAAACTTGGTTGTTCATAATCCCTCTTACATTCTCTTTGTTTAGACATTTTTCCTAAATAGTTATTTTCTTATCTATGTATTGAGAGCATCTATAAATATATGAAACAATGCAGTGTATATATGCCTTATGACCTTTGATCTTCAACAAGGGGTTAACGACTTTCCTAAATATTTACCCATAACACTTTATTAACATGTTAACTGTAGAACCTTTGCATTTATTTTGTTAATCCTATAATACAAACTAACAAACAAAAAAACTTTGGATCAACCGATGGGTGCTCTAACATTGTTACGTGCTGTAGTTGATTCTATTTCTTGTAGTTTCATTTCTTTTTGTGTTTTTGGGTTGATCCAGATAATCCTGGTCTCTATTAACCAATATTTATATGTTTGTTTTTGGTTGACCTAGTTAATATTAGGAATGCTTCATGTAGCAAATACTTGGCAGGAGATGTCTCTTCTATGTTTAAAAATCATACTAAAGTTCTTTCTTGATGTTTGATAAATTTTAAAAAACTTGTGATTTGTGAACATGTGCATTATAACTTGTGAAGGTACCTAACAGTGAGTTTAGATACAGTGGTAAATCCTAAATTTCATAGCACAGACTGCAGTTACAAAGTAATCAACTATTGAGGTTTCGGATATATTATTTTAATAGCCATCTCCTTGCTGTCAGCAGCTGATGGAGCAACATAAACATACCGAAGTTCTTCATCCTCAAAAGCTGCCAATTTTGACCTATCAACGAAGAAAGAAAAAACAACCAGGAGGATCATCATCTTTGTTCATAGTAATGACCAAGTTCTTTTATTACTTACATGTTTTTTTTGGCGAAAGTGATCCATATTTGGCATTTGTCAAACTCTATTGGCATCATCTCCAAATTCATGAATTATCTTTATCTAGTTCTAAAATGCCGTAGGTATTGAAATATCTGAACATCTCTTGCTTGTGTATAGGGCACTGTTTACCATGATTGCATTTCAATTTTGGTTACACAGGTGATTTGCTTCAAGTTCGTTGTGCCCATCATTGACTAATTAAGGTTCCTTTTATAGACAAAGATAACATATCCTAAGCATAACAACCGATAGTCCACCTTTGTTAAATAACACATATTTGTCTATTTTTGTTTAAACAACTGTACAGGTTTCATGCATCAAGCATCTCTTTTATTGTATCGGCCATTTTTGTAGTTTATTACTTATACCATAAGCATGGACTCGTGATTTGCATTTTTCACAATTCTCATAGACCTTTGCGTGGCCAGGGACGAAGCTTGTTACACTTTTCCAACCATTTAGTATGTACTGAACCTTCATGCTTTTGATAGCCTTTTTGAGGAACATGTGCCTTGTAAGTTATAATTGTCTATGAATATCCAGGTTTTGATGTTGGTATAAAGGTAGTACACAAATAAAATGAATATGCACGGGAATTTGCTAGAGAGGAAAAAACTCACAAACATCTATGAAGTGACACAGGATTGTTTAGTGCATTACACATTGTAGCTCTAGTGAGCATGTAAGGAAACTATGAATGCTATTCACGGTTTTAGAACAGACAATGACACCTATAATCAAAATAGCAGCAACATCTTTGTGAGGTAGAAGGTTACCACTTACAAGGATAAACGATTGAGATACTGATATAATCTTATTTTTAATACGAAGTCATATAAGACCTGTCTAAGGATGCCATTTGAAAAGAGGAAAAGTGGGGTACCATGTTGACTCTAGGATTGTAGTCAAGCAGCTGAAGGTGACAGAGATTTCTCTCTTCTATCATTCAATCTTGTTTTCCTTTTACAAATACATCAAGGTAACCAGCAACTCAGTCTTAAGCAGAAACCATGGTATGTTTATCAGTGGTCCTAGAAGTTTGTTGAGAGACTCTTCTATTTGATGATTGATGGGATATTGGTCTTTGTTAGTGGGAAAATTCTGGAATCTATAACTATGCCTATAGTTTGAGAATTTCTCATATGCGCAACAATAGAAATAGATTACTATAAATATTAATGAGACAATAAGAGATGAAGGCGTCGTTAAGATATCCGTAGAAAAATATTAGCTGCGCAAGGAGCTTTCTAACTACTTCACTAAGCACATTTAATTCATGTAAATTCAGAAAGCCAAGATTGCTCCCTACCCAAAATCAACGTCAGTATCCTCCTAATATAACATATCAAGTAAGTTCACTGGAAAAATGGGTCGTGTTGGCTAAAATGTGTCGTGTCACCCAGATTTCACCCTGAAATCTGCGACTACCCTATCCGAAAAAATTTCGTACTTTTAAAATAATGGGTCGTTTTGTGTTTTTATTGCCTGAAAGTTCTTGTATTGCGTCAAGATAATCCCAAAGAGCCATATTAGCCTTTTTCGCCAAATACCCAGATGCCCAAAGTTGTTATATTCTGTCGTCGGGATTTGTCTGCGGGAAATTTGTATTTAATTATTTTGAGCCCCGTATGAGGCTATTTGCGCTCCGTTTTAACTCTGTTATGATCGAATATGTCATTACTCTTATGTACCAGAAGGGTTTTAACTTGGAATAAGTTTTGGGCTTTATTTGTGACTTTTGGCAATTTTTCGTGTTTTTGTGTTGTCCCGTTTCGTTTTCTGTGAAATTTCTCTAGAACAATTCCTTTGCCAGGTAAGCCCGATTTTTGGCCTGGAGCAGCTGGAAAACATATACGCACATTATGCCCGGAGGAAGTCGCCATCGGAGGTCTGGATCACCGGGAAAAAGCGAAGTCGTGCACGGAAAAGCCCCTGCGGGGATGGGCGCATTTTTGGAAAACAAAGGATTTAAGCTGCAATGGGAAAAATAGAAGCCGCAGGCAGGGTGGGAATTTTATACCTGCCTAGCAGGGTACTTTTTCCCGTGTTATAAAATTCACTTAAGCTGCAGTGGGAAAGTTAGAGGCCACAGGCAGGCGGGAATTTATTACCTGCCTTGCAGGGTGAAAATTCCCATGATGAAATAAAAGGAAAGTGACTTAAGTGAAATCATGGGATTTTAGTGCCTGCCTTGCAGGGTAAATAATCTCATTGTCAAAGTCAAATCACTTAAGTGGATCATGGGATTTTGGTGCCTGCCTTGCAGGGTAAAGAATCCCATTGTGGAAAAATTCCTAAAAATAGAATTATATGTGCAAAAAAGTGCGCCCCCTTTGGTGAGATGATGGCAGCCTTTAAGTGATTATTTTAATTAATCTATTCTTTCAAAAAGTGCACCCAAGCTTGGAGGAAGTCAACAAGTCAAAGAGGGAATAAAAGAAAGGAATTAAATGCATTAAATTTAATTTATTTAGTGGCTGCCCCCTTCCTCTCAAAAAGTGCGCCCCATTTGGGAGTTATTTAATGTTTTTAAAGGCATTAAAACATTAAATTAATTTCTATTTTCAGTGGCTATGGTCAAAGCACACTGTGAAGCTTAAGTGAAGTGATGTGTGAAGGATTAAATTGGATTAATTTAATTTATTGGATGGCTGTCCTTAAACATGCTATTTTTAAAAGAGAAAAACATGATTTTTAATTAATTAATTGCCTTTAATTGTTAGGGCAATTATTAATTATAGAATTGTGAAGGTTATATAAGCATGGGCAGCCATATGGGTGAATTATTTGATTCACAGGTAAAGAATTGCAGCCAAGTGGAAAAGTGCGCCCCCATTAGAAGAAGGATTTTGCTCAGACAAGGTGACAACAAGGCTAAAAGCTTCCAGATTTGGCGCATGCTTTGAAGGAGGTTGATCTTTGTCTGCATAATTGTTTGCATAGGTGTTACAGGTGCTCAGGTGTTGTTGAAAGGATTCATGCTCTCTTTATGTGCAAATTAAACACCAATTTTTGGGGCAGCAGGCTTGAAAAGTGTAGATTTTTACAATTAAAATTCACTATTCATTCTCCGGTGGCCATTTTTGTCTGAATAAATTGCAGGAATTCAATACAAGTGCTTTACAAAGGAAAAGGAGCTTTTATCAATGTCCAATACATTGCATATATCCTCCGAATCTGAAGAATTGTCTAGATCTGCACCAATTTTGAAGAAATCCGGCCAAGTAAGAAGAAAAAGAATTATTCAGACGAAGATAGACAAAGCCATGGCGAAGGGAGATGAAAAAGAAAGCACGATGGAGTCATGCATTGCTTCCAAACTTGCAGACATAGGAGACACAGATCTAGGCCCGGAACCTCTTGCCGATTTGATTGATAGATCCAGAGCGGGAAAGACTTCACTCATGCGTGCGGTTAAAAGCAGTGGAATTATCCGAGCTGCAGCTTTTCCATGTACAGCCCAATTGCCAGAGTTTGTGATGGAGTGTGCTAGATCTTATCATCCTTCATCCAGATCAGTGCGTGATGCTTCGGGAAAGACAATAATTCGTTTGGACGCAGAGTTCATCAATTATTGTTTGAAGATTCCAGTGCGAAAGGTGGTGACTTCTATTAGCATTCAGGATGCTGACAGTAGATGGGAGAAGCATAGAGCTGATTGCGTGAGCATAATGAATAGCCGATACATGAAGAAGCCTAGATCTCCTTCAAAGTTCCCGAGAACTCTTCCACGGTCCAATTTGGTGCAGGAGGTAGATGATGTCGTCAAATTGCTATGCAGGATGAATGGCGAAGCGAATGCTTACACTTTCCGTACATGGATGTATGCTTTCATCAGGACCATTGAAATCAACAAGGTTGATTCTATAATCAATTGGTCGGAAATTATTAGCAACAACATCGGTGAGCAACTCCGGAACGTGAAGCGTACTTTCAGCTTCAAGATGACTTCATACTTGGTGTATGTTGCAGCTTCACAAGGCGTCTTTTCCAAGCTGGATAGATGTGGTGTTCTTTCCAAGGACCCCATTTTCGAGTGCTACCCGCAGCTTACTGCACCTGCATGCGAGAAAGACTTCAAAGTGATCAACGATGACTTCTTCTACGATTTCATCTGCAGGCTAGACAAAGACTTGAAGGCCAACAGGGTAAGCAAGGAAGCGTGGGAAGCTGTGTCCAAGATTGGCAGTCTATTCATTCAATTTGCAGATTTCACATACCTCAGGGTTACGGGCTTTTCTGGAGAACCAATAAAGATGCCCAGGTATCCGAATGATAGATTGATCGCCATGGAGCTGAGCAGGCAACTTGTGGAGTTACACGACCTTCAGTCAAAGCGGCACAAGTCTACGGGCTTCTTCCCAATCACTGTGGGATATTACAGCTGCATTAGCATTCATAGAGCTCGGGGGATGGAAGCGCAAATGTTATCCGAGTATGAGCAAGAGTTCTTCCCTGCACGGCTGAACTTCGATCCATTTGGAGTAGCCAGGAAGACAATCTCCCAGGAGTACGCACATGTGCCTTCATTAGAAGATTTCTGGATGAAGTGCAAAAGTGAGTACGAGGTTAGAAAGAGAGATTTCAGCAGGCTATCAGCAAAGCAAGTGTTCGACTTTGGACTAGTGCGGATACCTGCGGATCTTAAAGATGATGGGAATGTGGTACTTGACACTTACCATCAAATGGGAGGAGATAAAGCCATACTGCAGAATAACATAGGAGGCTGCAACACAATTGAAGAAAGGTCGGGAGCTGTGTTGGTGAATACTTCAAACTGGTTGCTGACGAAGGGATATTGCCTTGATGAAGCATTGATGAATCAAGTCACGGGCAACTTCGGCGCAGGAGATTCCCTCAAGCGAAAGCACGGAGGAGAAAGCAGCAGGAAAGTCGAGAAGTTGAAAGTGCATAGAAGATCTCAATCCAAGGAGAGGATCACTTCTACGACCATGACTTTAACTCCGGTTTCTCCAGTACTCAATACTTCACCAACTATTGCACCGCAGCAGCAGGATGCTTCCATGCCTCCACTGAATCCAGCGACATTCATCTTCTCCCCTCAGCCACTTCGTTCAGCGCCTGTTCCAGAGGATACGTTGAAGCTGCAGATGGCGGAATTCGAAAGGGCTTTGTCCTTGGATGACTCAGAAGATGGCAGCCATAACACTGTGGCACTTTCTGACGGAGAGGATGCAGAGCGGAAGATGGTAGTACACTCAGCGACTTCTCATTTTCCGAGAAGTAACTTCTCGGAATGGTTGACTTCGCAGTTGGTTCCAGAAGCGAGAATGGAGATGAACTTAGAGGAGCACGACTTGCAGCTACTCCAAAATCTGGGCGGAAGAGACAGAAGGCCTAAAGTTGCCAAAGCAACTTCTAGGTTGATCATCGAGGATTCGGGAGAGAAGTTTGCTGAGATATCAATTCCGGCAGAAGGAAAGATAGAGGAGGAGCTCACGGCAGAAGATGTGACAGTGACCAAAGTACCCCTCGGTCAAGCCACCACTGAAGGATTGAAGCAGGACACGCAGACATTGATGGATGCTTTATTCCTTAGGCTTGACAGTGAAAAGGCGGAGAAAGAAGAGCTGCAGAAGCAAGTATCTCAATTATGTGAGATCATAGCCAAGGTTGTTAAACCTTCCATTCAGCCCATTTCAGAGCAGGTGAGTGATCATCTTATGCAGGAAATGGAGGACGCAAGCAATCAAGTAAAGGCTATTGACGAATGGAAGGATTTGATTATTCGTCAAGCTTCTGTACAACTTGGGGAAGTGCCAGCCCGCCTAAAGGTTATGAACGATGCAGCAAATCAACTAAAGCAACTGATGGCAAACATAGAAGGCATGAATACAGTTGTAGAGAGTAACCTGAGTATTTTGGCCGAGATCAACAAGCTGTCGGGAGATGTATTGATTGCGGAACAGATTGTACCGAACGGATCAGTCGAGAAGGGGAAGCAACTAGAGTTTGCAGTATCTTTCCGTTTGGAAATCTGCAGAGTTTTGCTGAAGAGGATGCAGGCACTTGAGAGTAGGACATCAGATTTACCAGACAGTGTCATTTCTTTCACTGAGGAAAGAGTGGACGGAGGTGTTACTTCATACGTGCGGATCGTCTCAACTAAGGTGCCTAATTCCCTAGAAGGTTCTCTTCTGATGGTACAAAAGAGAATTGATAAAGCTACCAAGCCTTTCACGATGAATTCTATCAGTAGACTGGTGGCACTGCAGGCAGACATTGCAAGGATTGGGCCGAGCTTGGAAGATGTGGAAGCGTGCATCAAAGTGTTGAATGAAGGGTTGTTGCAGTTTAGGACAGAGAAAGAAGCAGTGGCTAAAACAGATGGAAGGATGTTGAATTACATGTTTGACAAGTATATCCGATATCAGAACAAGAAGAAGACATAAATGTTACAGCTGGCATGACTTCTTCTATTTCTTTCTTCTTCTATTTTCTATGTTCCCGGATGAAATTGTAAAGCTTCTAAGTTATTGGTTTTGCAACCATTACTTAAAGTCATGTGGAACCATTCTATTAGTTAAGTGATACATGTGTCACTTAAGGAGAAGATAGTTGAGAATGATTGCCAAATGTCATCTTTACTTGTTGTTTATGTTTCAGTTCAGTTTGAGTTTTCCATTTGTACTTTCCCTCCTACATTCTATAAGTAGGAGAAGAACCTTCGGGTTAATGATCGATCAGAATTTGTAAGCAGCAATCCTGTGTTCTAGACTTTGTGTTGAACCCTTGAGAGCAACTTGGAGCAAAGGAATACAAAGGAGCAGGTTTCCGGAGAACTTTGTGTCACGGTGTACTGTGTTTCTTGCTTTTAAATCTTAGATCTCTTAAGTAAACTTTGTGTTATTATAGATCTGGATCTAGAGCTGCCTTTGTTTTATAATTCTGTGTGTTCATATCTATTAAGTTTTTTCTATGTGCATGCAATTAGCTCTGCTATCTACTAATTGGGATGCACATCTTCCCCATTTCTTCTCTGTATTTCCTTTACTTCCTTCTTCTATAACTTTCCTTTCTTAAACAGCTGCTTACTTGCTGCAGAACTTCTTAGTTATGGTTCATGAACTAAGTGGTTAAAGTAAAACCCCTGATAGATAATAACACGTTTTTATTGACAAATTTTACAAACCCATGAGGGCCACTATGAGTTTTTGGTGATGCCTTTTGGTCTCATAAATTTGTTGTCAATAATCCAAATCCTAATGAACTAGATCTTCTGTCCTTTTCTTCAAAATTTCCTCCTGGGATTTTTGATGTCATCCTAGTCTATGGCAAGACATGGGAAGAACATCCTGCTTACTTGGACCACACCCTATAGCTCCCTGCAGACTAGTTGTAAGCCAAGCGCTCCGAGTGTTATTTTGGCACTACAAAGGTGCAATATCTTGATCATGTTGTCTCAACCAACGGAGTTAATGTAGATACCAACAAATTGAAGATATGAAAAACTGCCCCAAACCTGTAACCCTCAAAAGTCTTCAATTTTTTTGTCTTTCCTGCTATTACTGCAAATTTTTCAAGCACTATGATAAAACTGAGGCTGCCTTGACAGCCATGCTACGCAAAAATTATTTTAGATGGTTTCCGCCAGTAGAGCGTGCCTCTGACTTGCTCAAACCTTTAATGTGTACCACCCCGATCCTTGTAATGCCAGATTTCTCATAACCTCTCATCATTGAGAATGATGCTTCTGGGATAGGGATTGGAGCAGTAATGATGCAAGGATGTAGAACTTTGGCATTTATTAGCAAGGCCTTGGCATGAAAGAATCTAGCCAAATCAACTTATGAAAAGGAAATGCTAGCCACTCTCCATATAGTAACTCACTAGTGTCCATATCTTTAAGGTTGACGTTTCTACATCAAAACAAATTGTCACAACCTCAAGTATTTCTTGGAACAAATTTATCATCATCAAAACAAAAAAGTGGGTGACTAAACTCTTGGGGTATGACTATGAAATTATATAAAAGAAGGCCAAAGAACATGTGTTGGAAAATGCCTTATCAAGTAAATTTGAAGAATAGGGGACCTTGTGTGCCTTATACTTACCAACACCTAATTGGTTATAGGAGGTCCAACAAGAATGGCAACAGTTTACAGGAAGCGCTGGTTCAATAACTTATTCAACAACACTTGACTGATCCTACAACTAAGCAGGGATACGCTTGGGAAGGCAATCACTTGCGCTTTCAGGGAAGAATTGCGCTCTCTGCAGAGTCGGAACTTAGGGAGAAACTGTTTCAATAATTACATACACCACCTTCTGTAGGATATTTTTGAAAGACCTATGCACAGGTCAAAAAAAACGTCTTGTGGGTTAGCATGAAACAAGATATAAAACATTTTGTGGCAGAATGTGTGATACACGTCACCATCAAAAAGAAGAAACTGTCCAGATTCCTAGCACTCTGCAACAACAACCAATTTGCACTACAGTTTAGATGGATGTCTCCATGGTCTTGATTGAGGGGTTGCCCAAGTCAGGTGGGAAATCAGTGATCCCTGTTGTGGTAGACCACCTCTCCAAACATTCCCATTCCTGCTCATTGCCCCATCCTTTCACTGCTCGCATAATGGAAAATATCTACATTGATCAAATTTTCCACCTCCATGGTATTCCCTCTTCCATTGTCTCAAATCATGATCCCACTATCACTAGCGAATTTTGGTGGGAATCATTTAAACAAGGGGTACAACACAAAATGAGCTTAGCATACCACCCTCACGACTGATGGAAAAACAAATATTGTCAATAATGCTTCGAGAACTACTTCTGTTGTTTTGCCTCAAAACAATAGACACATTGGGCTAAGTGGCTACCTCTTGTTGAATGGTGGTACAACACTTTTTACCACACTTTGACTAAGATGACGCCCTACAAAGCTATATATTGCCAACTGCCACCATCTCGCATATCCTAATTCCAGGTAACTCCAATTTGCAGCCCATTGATTCAACTCTATCGCTAGGAAACTCTATTGTGGATTCTAAAGGATAAATTGGTACAAGCTCAAAATGGGATGAAGCAACAACCAAATCAACAACCTTCAGTTTTTCCATCAAGGACATTGGTTTTCTGCAAGTCCAACCACACAAACAAACTTCCCTGAAGCTCAAAAGCAGTCAAAAGTTAGCACCAAGATTTTGTGGACCATACCAACTGCTGCAACAAGTTGGCAATGTGGCATATAAATTGGACCTACCCGCATCTTCCAAGATTCACCCTATTTTTCATGTATCATGTTTGAAGAAAGTCCTTGGGTTAGCAAGTTCATGTGTAGATAACTCTTCCATAATTGGATGAAGAGAGCCCCATCATCCTTGACCTTGAGGTTATCTTGTCCATAGGAATGCACATTATCCGCAACCATAAAATCACTAATGCTCTAGGCCAATGGCGAGGCATACAACTAGAAGATGCAACTTAGGAACCTCTCCAGCAGGTTCAGTTGTAATTTCCCACAACTCTAACTTTGAGGACAAAGCTTTCCAAAGGGGGAAGTATGTTACGATCCCAAAGTCCTAGCCATTTATTATTTTTGCATTATAATCATCATAATTATCTTTTGGCTCAAGCGCCTATTGTGTACATGGGGCTGACCCTTGAACATTAGGGTTAGGGTTTGTAATGAAGCTTGGGTGCCTATGTTGTTAAGGCCAACCTATGAACATTAGACTTAGGGTTTGTAATGAATCTCAAGTGCCTATGTGTTGTAAGGCCAACCCTTGAGCAATAAGGTTAGGATTCTAATGCCTATATATTGATATTTGAAGGAAGAGATGAGGGATATCTTTTTGTTGTAAACAAGTTTTTCTCTAAAGGAGGTTTCCCTCTCAAATAGACCCACAATATATGAATATAAGCAAGTTCGATGGTATTTTCTGAGCTCATTTAGCGCTCCAGTTTTTTTGCATTTTTTCATTTTCATTAATATTTTTGCAACAGGTTCATTTCATTCACTTGGTTATTGAGATTAGGGTAGAATCATCCCTGACATACTGCTTGTAAAAGGTTACAATTTCTTTTGATTTGTAGTAGTTTAAACTTTTGTTTATATCAAATAATTGTAACTATATGCATAGTTTTGTAAATTTGTACAGTCATTATGGTTTACTGGTGCCTACCACTAGAGGATTATACACAATACCTCATTGTGTTGGGAAGACCCAAATTCTATTAACAATGTCTTCGTTAGCACCCAAGTTCACTTATTGGGTGGGAAGTCCATATAAAAACATCATTCTCTCTCAACTGGTTTGCTGGTCAAATATTAAGTTTTGCTTTTCCAGTTCAATTTTCTGAAAAAAAGGAGGATAATCAGCATTGGATTCAATATTTCTATCATTGAGAGTTACAACTAGTTCTAGCATTGCTTGATACAATGGTTCCTCAAATCTTCGTGTTCAATTTCTGTGAAACATCTCAGTAAATTCTTTCTTTTCTTGAATGCTATATCTTTATTGTCATATTCTACTTCAATTAAGTAAAATTAAAGATCCCATACATTGTCGTTTGCCACTGCAAGAGTCCACTATCAAAGGATCTTCTAAGCAATTATCAATAGCAGAATGCCCTCCTTGCCAGGTTCAAAACACTCTTCCGAATATGAATGTGCATTCAAGGTACAATGTTTTTCTCCAATAATATCATCTTCAGCATGTCTTTCATCATTTCAATGCAGCCTATCTTGATAGCTATTGTTTTATTCTTCCAGATATGTATGGCATCCACTTGCTCCAAACATGGACATCCAAAAATAGAGGTGTAATGCTTTTAAACACCCCTTTTTTATGATGAGGGAATCTACTACTAATAACCTATCTACAATCACAATTTCTTGCGCTACAAAAAACTCCACTAGGTTATTGGAATTAAGGTTGGCTAGCCAATTTTCTTCCAAGTTTGCTCTGGAAAGATAATCACTCCAAATTCCCCATCCATTAACATGATGGACAACACTAGACCCTGCATTTCAATTGTAATCTTGGGAATATCATCTTTTCCAAAGACTAACTCTTTCAAATTCAGAGTGCTTGCAGCACTTGAAACTCAGTTAATTGTGGCATGCAGTCCAAGAGAAACATTACTAGTACAGTTAATATTATAACATTAGCAAGTATTAAGGATATCAATTCTAAGGATAATGATAATCCTTGTTGTTTCCGAGCATCCTCTTCTTGCTTCGGGCTCACTTTTATCTCTTCACATTATTCTCTTACTATATGTTTGCCACACTTCTTGTTTTTCCTCTGACATCTGTCTAGGTGGTCATGCTTCCCTTACCCAGCCAATACCCTGAGATTGTTGATTTATATCATGCACTGCTTGTATAACATCTTGCAAATGTCATTTTTCACTTCATGTCTAATTCCATCTTTTTTGCAGCCCTTATGAAAGCAAACAAACTTACTTCATTTACACACTTCAGCTGTGGACAATCTTCATCTTCATGATCACTGGGTTCACACCCTACATAGATATTTTGAACCTAATTTTGGGGGCATGCTGACACTATATCCCCATTTATTATATTTATGACATTATACTGGGTCTTTCCTTTTTATCTATGTTTATGTAACGGACAGGATGTCCTTGGATCCATACTACTACAGTTCTGGTGTTGGTATTGGTCCTGGTATCTCCCAGGTTCTTATATTATCCTGGGTATTCGACTGTCACAATAAAAACTGTTCTGGTTCGGGGACAACAGTCATAATAAAAACTATAAAACAAAGATTAAAAAAATTATGACACAATGAAAGACCTAAACAAAACACACAACCAACTACATTGTTGTTAGTCCCTAAGTCACAAGGTTCATGTTCATGTTCGTATTTGGCAACGATTAAATTCGAAACATATTCGTCGGCCGATAAAATTCGGGAAAAAAATCGGTGATTAAATTCGTATAATAAATAATATAAATTTAAAATAAATAAAATCCCTAAACTAAATATTCATAGTAAATTAATTAATATTAATTATCAATACTAAGTAAATACATATTAATAAAATTAGGAAAACGGAAAAAAAATATAAAACAAAGCATAAAAAATATTAAAATTAAATTATTGAATACTAACCATCAAATATTAAATTAGTTTAAAACTTTAAAATAAATTTTGACTAAGTATTGCATTTTAATAAATTTAAAAATCGGAAAAAATCAGAAACAAAACATAAAAATATTAGTATTAAATTATTAAATACTAACTATTGATATTAAATTAGTTAAATGAAAATATTAACTAAGTAATAAGTATTAATAAATTAATTAATATATATATAAATCGAAAAGCTAATAACATAAACGTTCATGTTAAACTAACTAAATATTAATAACTTAAAGAAATAAAATAAAACATGAAAATAAAACATAAATTTAAATATTAAAAGCTAATTAACCTAAATGTTATTTTAGCCTAATGTTAAGCCCAAATGTTTTAAAAATCAGAATCGGACTTGGAACCGGTCGAGGTTTGGACCGAACCGGAACTAGAACCGGACCGGTTCAAACTTTGTGAACCGATTTATTAAAAAACACATAAAAAATTACATTTTTAAAGAAAGAAATATATTTGAAAAATTAGAAACCATGATGCCAACAATTACACACAAAATACGCAAAGTTTGCTCATGTATATAGTGATAGTTGGAATACTCACACTCGGCAAATACTCAGCAGACCCCAAAAAAAACAAAACTCGGCAATATTCGGCCAATACTCGGGAATACTCGGCAACTTAAAAAATACTCAAATTTCTTTAAAAAAACATAAATTTGCAGCCAAAACCATGTATTTGCAGCGTTTTCTTTCATTGCTATTAATGCTTTCTTTTTGTTGGGACCTTTATGATAGCCTTCAGTCTTGTGTCTGAGGATGCGCAAATTGGAGTTTAAACACAAAAAAGACTCTTAAAATAGCAAAAAAAAAAACCTATGCATCTGTTGATAACTTGATATGTGAAGTCAACATTTGAATAAGCAGGTCGCGACCAAGTTGGTAGGTGGGACAATTAGTCCGAGCACGGGAGAATACTCGCCGAGTTTTGGAAAGCTATCCAGTATTTTTAATTACTAATCTGTCTACAAGAAATCAAAGCTCATGATTCTTTCAGAAGATTGCAAGAAGTTGCTTGGTCCAAAAAGGTGCAGAAATAGATTTTATAAAAATAAGAAAAATATTGCCATCAATGCGTAGAGCTCGAGAAAATATGCACTTTTAGAGAAAACGACACCTGAAACGGAGCCACAGAATGAAAGTTATGGCACATGCAAGTTTTTGTTGCTACATCTTCCCGGACCCTTTCCAAAAATGGCAAATTTTATTCTATTCTTGTGTTTTTTTCACCAAAAATCCAAAAAAGGAAAGAAATGCTAACTCGGCCGGTTCAAGATGAAACCGGACCGGTTTGACCGGTTTTAGCCCAAACCGGCCGGTTCTGTACGGAACCGACCGGTTTGGGCTAAAACCGGTCAACCGGTCCGGTTTACTAAACGGTTTGTGCTTTAAAATGTTAAACCGGTCAAACCGGCCGGTTCCGGTTCCGGTTTGACCGGTTTTTAAAACACTGGTTAAGCCAAAACTTTAAAGAAAATAGAAAAATGAATTGAGCTACACTCAACAACAGCACTTCGATGGCACAGCACAACATTTTGCACACACGACACACAATCCTCCATTGCAATGGCATTTCCAACACACAATTCCCATCTCTTCTATGGTGCACACTGCACGGTCAATGTCACAAACCCTTGCTAGAATGTTGTGAGGCGTTAACAACAGATTCTTACAAAGTTGCAGGCTTTAGCGTGAAAAACCAGACTGATACGAATATTGTAGCGTTTTAAACGAATTTTTTCCTGTTATGATCAAATTCACCAAATCCGATTTTTTTCATTGGAGTTCGGCAAACCCTGTGACATGGTGACAACTTAGTCCTGTTGTTTCTGCTTCAAATCTAAGTTGTCAGGTTCTACACTTCCACGAACAGTTCAACCCAGGTACCGGTACCAGTCCAGTTCGGTACTAGGTTCACTGGCCTACCTGGGTTGGTCTCAGACCAAAAAATTAACTAACTCAAAAAACAAACCTAAAACATAACCCCAAAAATTCGAAAACACCAAACTTACCTCTAATTTCATGAAAGAAAAAAGGAAAAAACAAGCCTTCCATAAATGCTTAGGGCTGAAACTTCATCAAGCTAAGTTCCAACTGAATTGTTTTGTTATTCCTACACCACTATGAATGTTCATTTGTTGCCAAGGAGATTGAGGAGCTTCCAACAAGGGGCAACCACTACGAATGTTCATTTGTTCATTTGTTTTGTTATTCCTACACCACTACGAATGTTCATTTGTTCATTTGTTGCCAAGGAGATTGATTGAGTGTAAGATTTTGTGAATTTTTATTCTTTTTAGAGTTTCTGTCAATGTTCACAGGTTTTTGTTTTTCCTTTCTGGTTAAATTTTTAATCATAATTTCAACAAGCAATGGCAGCCTCAGGTTAATTTTTTTTTTCCCCTAATATTGTGTTTGTTTTAAAACTTGCAGCTATAGGTATTAGCAATGAATCTAGCAAGCTCTAGCTCTATGGGCCAACAAAGACCACAAACCTTCAAAACCAACCCTTTTTGTCGTACTAGGGAAAAGAGAAACCAATTCACTATATCACTAAAAAATAGGAGACAATATATAATAAATATCTCGAGAAACTTTGGAAAACATGATCATTGACATGCATTTAGATATGGATCTTTTTAAAGAGTAGGACAATCCAAACAACTACGTGGAAGAAAATCTGCTTTAAGTTGACACTTATAGAAACAAGTAGTTTGCAGAGAAGATAGATAGGATTTTATAACTACTAACAAGTATTCCAATGAAGATAGTTGCTGAATATCTGAAGGAATTGACCCTGATAAATGTGTATTATCAAGCCTCCTACAAAAAAGAAAAAAAAGAACTACTTAGCATGTAAGGTGAGCTGCATATTTTCTCTATTTTCAACATGACAATATTGAGTGCTAGCATAGAAAAATATATTCTATCCACTGAGAAACAAATAAGAATTGTTGCATGATAACTCTCATGATCATTGAGCTACATTTAAATATACTTTATTCACAAATTTTGAAAAATATATCCAGGTAAAGGTAATTGATAATCTCCTCTGCTAGCAATGCTTGTAAAATCAGGAACACTTACCCTTTCTTAAGAGATTAATGGCATATATAATGATCAATAAAAGTTTGAGTCGGAGCAATTGAGCATTGTTTTTCTTAGTTGACGAGAAGTTATGTAGGTATAAAGTACTGCACAAGGTCTTCGTATGTTTTCAATTGTGAAAATTACCCCCTAGGCTAAGTTGTTGCTCTTTTCTAGCAACAGTTGTATCCACTCTCCAAGATGCCCATTGATGCACCTTATTGCTAAATGTAAGTATTTTCTCCATTATAATGGGGTGCAGTAACCTAATTTTGGTATAAGGCATGTGGAAACATCAGTTTGAGCACCTCTTAGGACATTTGGACTTGTAGCATACATTTGACTCTTTTTGACACACTTTCCCCCTTCCAATTACGACTGAGTCCCCTTAGTCGCCTCTATCTACCATATTCAGGCTCATGATCACTTCCATTTTGCTTAGGACTCCTAATGCACCTCTACACACCCCTAACCATTTTAGCTTGAGTTGTTTCTAACCCTTGGCGAGGTTCGGCAGAAAATAACATGTTCGGTGGTTGAACCTAACTCTACGGCCAAACTTGTCCTTTCTAACAATTATCTTTTCAAATTAGGCACATTCCTTAGATCAGCCTAAGCATGTCTTGTAGAGAAACTTGCGCAGGAAAATCAACAAAGAGTCTCATATATCAACGATGGCTTGGAAGCCATTTACATCTAATTCTTCATATGCTAAGGAGATCCTACACCTTGGAGATCACTATTACAAAGGCTATACACCTCCTAAATCTTCCAAGGGTAGCCTATGAGAAGAATTCTATTCTCAAGTACACCTGTGTATGAAGTTGCATGTCGCCATGTGTCTTCTATCCAAAGAAGGATCATTTAGTTGCATTTGATTGAGTATAATTATAATCATTGAGCATATAGGATCACAAGTGAAGAATATCACTTGCATGGGGAAAACTACATAGCCCTGCATCTTTTGATATGTAGTAAAGCGCTTTCACTGAGCGGGGAATGGGAGGTCACTCTAGGGAAGTGTTTGTCAAAATTTTCAGTCTTCTTCATAAGCATTTGCATTTTCTTTCATGGTTTCTCACTTAAGCTAGGTCGGATGGGTTGGAGTAAAAAGCCTGAGACAAAAAGGAAAAGTAACATCATTATGAAGTCGGTCATGGAGGAAACTGCCTCATTGGGTTTGGCGGCACCAAAGGGATATAAAAGGAGGTCGCTTGGCCTCATTTGGGCATCATCTTTTGGCATATAATTTATACTTCACTTGATTTTGGGATGTTTGCTCAAATTCCTTCCAGTAAGGGGCGAAAATCCTTTGGTGTGGCTTCACAAGGAAGACAAAATCCTTCCTTGATTGGAGAACGAAAATTCTTTAATTAATTGTTCCAAGTGCTTCGAAGAGGTGGATAAGGCCTATTTTCAGTGGGGGTTTGGTTCTAAGGTGAAATTCAGCCCCTCTCTTAGGGGAGCGACCCACCTTGGGGAAGAGATTGTTGGTTTCTAGGGCATGACATCGCTAAATTCGGTCATCCTTGCATTCTCTATATTTTTGGCAACCAGAATCTACTTTGTACTTCATTTTTAGAGCTTGGAATCATTCATTTCCAGCCATTTTGTAAGGGCACAATCTGTTGTCATTTATTTAATTTCCAACTGTGTTTAGAGGTTGATTTCTTGGTTAATAATTTTCTAAAATATTCCTATAGTGCCTCTACATACTTCAAATGTTGTGAATGGTGATATTTTGATGAATTATTGTTTTTTCCTTGTTCTAAAAATCATACTGGTGTTCACTGTTCTATTTTTCAGTTGGCCGGTATAAAAATCAGAATATTTTCAGCTTGGGTTTGTGTTATTTCATTGCTTTTCAGTTCAGCCCTAGAAAGGGACATTACAGCGGTATCAGAGCTTGATCTTCCCAACCTGGAGGGTTTCATTCAGGAGTAGATAAAAAGCGAACATACATTTTGAAGATGCTAGGGTTGAGAGGTTTTCCCTAAGGCAATAAAAATTGGTGAATAAGATGGCACAGTTGACCCATGGCATGCGAAACCTAAATGGTGAGGGAAGCTCTTCAAAGGCAAGCAATAATATTCAGCCACCAAGAATTGTGAGTGATTCTTCATCTAAGTCATTCCGTCCTACCTTCCTCCCAAGAAAAGAAGTCATTATGATGGTTGAAACACAACATTCAATGGGTCATAACATTGCGGCCAGCTATGAGGAGTATAGGGCCCTTCCAACTAAGATTCGTGATGCCCTATCCCTTGCAGAATTCATAGGAGTGAACAAAGGAAGATAAGATAAGATAAATATATTAATGTCGAACAAATGACCACAAAAGTAGGTCAAAGGGACTACAGAAAACAGCAAGCACCGATACAAGGTGGGAAAACCAAAGATTTCCCAATAAAGACGAAATACAAAAGCCAGAAGAGGTGGCCAACAGGAAGAAGAAATCACATGCATCCAAAATGGGGGTGGAAAAACAAGTGAGACAAACAAAGGGGGAAAAGACGACTAAGGAGAAGAAAAGAGGAAAGCCCATCAAGGGATGGAAGATCCAACTCTCCTAACATCCGAGGCCGCCTGGAAGAAGCTAAGAGAGAGTCTGCCTATTATGTTGTTGTCTAAATACAGTATTATCCCTTTGATGCTTGGTGGATTTTGTCTGTCTCCTGAGGCTAGGCCTAGTACAAGTATGTTTGTGATGACTCGGAGAACCATGGATGGTTTCCCTAGGCCCAACCAATCTAAAGGAAGTAGCAGGGACGGTGTCACTAGGGTGCTTAATGCCTCTCTCTGCCGGTAACACTATGAAGAAGGAAGTGATCCATTGGGTAGAGTTCGGTCAAGGATGTGGCTAAAGAGTGTGCTCACGAAGCTTCGAAGCCTCCTGTAAATATAAAGTCAGACACCTCTAATCCTCAAACCTAAAGAAGTCAAAAAGGTCATGCATCCTCCTAAATAAACAGTGAAACCTCCCTTTGATCTCATAATAAATGGGGCACCGAAAGATGCAGTGTGTTTCCATCTTGGTCTCTTAGAGGCTACACAACTAGCGCATCTTGTCTAAACGATCAAGGTGGTGATCCGTCTCACAACGAATTCTATGAGAACCAACCTTGAACTGACCAAGGGGGATGCAAAGGGCATGCATTCAATGCCGAAGGGTGTACTGAGGGCAGACAATGAGACCGTCCCTCAGCTCTAAAAAATGCTCAGCGTAAAATACCGTCTTGGGACATAAACCCCCCTGAGGGTTTACCCAAGTGGTATGGATGAATTGCCTATAAATATCCTCTCTGATGATCATGTTCATCTCATGTTTCATAGGCAGAAGGTGGCTTGATGTGTCTAAGGAGTACCGAAAAGGTGGAAGATGGTCCATCTAAATACCAATTGACCCAAAAAGTTCGGAGACCTCATCATACCAACCGCGACGCCGACGAGGTGAGTCTTTAAGAGCAATAGCCTCAGAAGAACAATATGCCAAGTACAGGTACCTATCACGCCCCTTGGCAGTGTCAGCGAAGCCCCGAATGCAATGCAAGAAAAAAACCTAGTCAAATATGGTCTCCAGTCTGAAAGGATGGGCAACAAATGCCGACAAAATAATGTGATGGGGTACAGATTGCTTACACCTGATGAAGCAAGGTAAATACCTAGGTCTCAAGCACCACAAAAGGATCTTCAACATACATGGAGAAAGGAAGAGGAGAAGAAATTCCAAGTTGCAATGGCAGAGCAAGAAGAAATATTAGGGCTGCAAGTAATTGAGAGAGAACAACCCATGGAGGAATCTACCGTGCCAAAGGAAAATGGGAAAAATGTTCTAGCCAAAGAGGAAAAATATTTTCCCTTGGTGATAAGGCAAGAAGAAAAAATCATAAAACAAGAACAAAAGAAGACCAATATGCAACATGAAGGTAAAGATTCTTTGACGATAAATGATGTTTTATTGATTTCCAATGATTGCATGTGGTAGCAAGATGGTGAAAGAAAATCAGATCTACAAGAGGTTCTAAAGGCTAACATTCGGGATGACCCTGTTGAGAGGCATGCCCTTCAAAATGAGGCCTCCCTTTATACTCATGTTGGTTTTCAATCTGATGGAATTTACTTATCAGCAATAAATGGTAAGCAAACTAATTTATTGCATCACCCTCACACTATATATTTGCAAGGTTTTGATCATCATAAGAATTATTTTAACAAAGATGTGAGGATGAAGGGTACTAAAGGGAAAAAGGATGCTTGCCAAGAGGCCCCTAACCATATTCCAAGCATTCTGAAGATTAAACCAAGGAATAATTTCATTTACATAGTTATGATAATGATCAGTTTGCTGGAATTTTCAAAACAGTAGCTCATAAGAGACAAGTTGAGGGTGTTAATGACTTTGCATAGGGTTTCAGTGGAAGAAGGCAACAAGGGTTTGATACTATCAAAGAAGAAGAACAATATGGACTCTCAAAAAATCAAAGTTGACAAGTTTATTGCCGGCCAAGGAAGACTTGCGGATACAATGAATTTTCTAGCCTTATCCCTCCAAAGGATCATTGAACCTAGGGTTCAAAATGGTGATGATAGCTCATCTAGAGTTAACACTACACGGCGACCAATGGGATCAGCCCGAGGATCAATTACAAAGCCCACTTTCCTTCCTAGAGAAGAAGCTATTCTGGAGGAAGAAACAAGGCCCACTGCTGAACGGAATATTGCCGCAAGCAATGAAGAGTATATGGCTCTTCCAAAGGAAATTCGTGAGGTTATTTCACTCGCTGAATTCATTGGAGTGAATCAAGGTAGAACTAGGCACAAGCCTAAACATCACATGCCACATGAAGAAAGCACGAAGTTTGATGAAGAGGGGTTCAAAACCACAAGTTCGCCATGCAATAATGGAACCATTGGTGAAGAAGGGTTGGTGATCAAGGGACCTAAGGCCATGGCACTTACACCAATTCCAAAGAATCAGCAACATGAGGTAAAAATTGTTTATTTTGTGGTTAATACTGAAAATGTTTTGACATGTGGTGAATCTAGAGATGAAACAAGGGGTGTGGAGCAAGAAGGGGAAGAGAAAGGGCTGGTTGGAAACCCTTCTCCAAAGGAACATGATGCCAATAAGATTGTTGGTCTAATTATAGCAGCAGACACTAAAGAGCAAAGTGGTGATAGATGGGACCTCGGTGAGAGCTACGAAGACATTTCAAACACCCAAAAACAAGGCAACTGAAGGTTTGGAGGTAACTCAGATTTATTTCTTTATGCCATGCCATTTCAAATTTATGATAATGGGAATTTTGTTAACCTTGGGGAAAATATGATGCTACGAAGCAAATCATAGCAAATGGGTAGTATTCATGATGCTACATATGATGAAAACTCCGATTTGCATAGGATCCATGGACCAAGACTTTTGAGTGACCTTATTGGGAGTCACATGGATGAAGGTGGTGTTTTTCTGGGTACCTATGATCATTTTCAGTTTGCTGGAATTTCCAGAACAACAATCAATAGGAGACAAATTTATGGTGCCCATGATTACAGTAAGAGCTATGGAGTTGCCCTATGTGAACACCATCAAGATATGGTTGAAGCCAAGATAGAAGAAGCTTCATTTGCTGATTATGAGGAGAAGAAGAAGGCTGATTTCAACTCAGAAATTTTGAGTCACAAGATTGGGAATATGGAGGATGTTTCGATCACTCATCATCCAGCATGGAAAGGTAGATATGTAGTGGACAACTCAAGGTATGATGGAAATCACATTTTATCTCCTTTTATATCGCTGCCAGACTTATGTCATTATGGGAAAGTTGTTAAAAATCACATGCCAAGTTTTGGTGGTGATATGGAAAACTTGTGGGATGACACATGGCATTTAGATATCTCCTTGCAAGGGTACATGGTTCCAGTTGACCTCTTGCATTGTAGAAAGGAAGTCTTTGATATTCTTACCCCATGCACATGGTTAGAAATCATTATATATGCTAACAAGGTTATGAAGGATTCTACCCTCCAAGACCAAGGACTCGCGGGGTTGATTAATGGTGGAGTCACTCATGATTCCATTAGTGAGTGTTTAGGATTGATTGGATACACGGTAGAGATAACAGATGGTTACTCTATGCCATGCTCAAAGGAATATTTCCAAGTCCATGATACACTAGAAAATTATGAGGTATGTGTTTATTTCCATTTCATTAACATAGCTAATATGAATAGCATATTTGGGGTCCACTGGTTGCATTCATTGGGAGAGCTCACTTTCAAATGTCAAAGCATGGAGATAAATTTCATGGACCAAGGCAAAAAGATGACTTTACAAGGTATGTTTCCGGAAATATCCCAAGTTAACTATTTGGTTGAAGATACTTTGTTATGGGAGTCACATTTTTGCTCCTTGTCCAAGATTACAGCAGATTGGAAGTCATTAATTATAGCTGAGTATGCGAACAACAAGTTTGCTAAATATGTTTTTGAAGGGGAAATAAGTAATGAAAGGTACAAGGCAATGGATGAGCGTATTCTTTGCAAAGACCGAGTCTATTTGGCTTCCAAATCAAGGGTGAAGAACATAATATTGTGGGTTGTTCGTGATGCCCCATGGGCTGATCATCCAGGCTACTTCAAGAGGCATAAGAAGGGTAAAGGTAAAAATTTCAGTTTTCTCTTTACTTATGGAATTTGATGAGAAAGAATGCTAGCATAACATAATTAAGGAGACATAAGGTTGAGGAAAATTCTGATTTTTCTCCCTATGGATTGTTAACCCACGGTTCCATGAGAGAACCAAAAGAAGTATGGAAAAAGGGAATCAATTATGATGAAATCAAAAAATTCAGAGGGGTGTTAAGAAGGCTGAATTTCTTAAGATTGCGGTCAATGTCTGTTGGTTTCAATTGTAGGTCTGTTGGTCACAGTTTTTCAGAGTATAAAACTTCAGCCCCTATATTACTCATGGACTTTCCATTCTTCGTGAGATTTCAGTTTGCTAGCTGTTATGCCATGATTATAAAACTGAAATTACAAAAATCAGGTTTGGGGCTGCCATTTTCAGTCATAAGCAGCAATATGTTTTCATTTTTTTGAGAACATTCCATCATGGAAAAATGAGGAAGGAAGATTTCAGTTGAAAGGAGGAAAGAAATTAGATTATGGTGTGTTGTTTTCATAATTGAACATTCTGTTTTTTGAAGGAAAAATGCATTATTACAGCTCTTTTTGGGACAGCACTATTGTAATTAAGGGAAAGCCTAGTGTGGTTGTGGATGCCTTGTCAAAGATGCCACTTCCTACTTCATTAGAGGATGTGGAACTTCAAAGTGAGGGGAATGAAGAGTTCATGTCAGCAGATACATTGGTTTTGCAATTGCTTGGGGACAAGCAATTTTGTGAAGGGAGGACTGTAATGTCCTTTTTTCCCACATGAGCATCAGAAATTGGACTTCTTGCCATTCCTTCTCCATGGCAAAGAAGTAGATATATTGGAGGAGAACATTGAGCTTTCAATTGCTTTTGTTTTTCTAATTTTCATGTTTTCTTTTTAGTGTCTTCCCTCTCAAAGCAGGTTGACTAGGTTTAAGGCAAATAAAGAAGCTTAATGAAGAATTATAACATCTCTTACGGGTCGGCCTTATCTTTCCAAGCTTTGGCACCAAAAGAAGGTTATAAAAGGAGTCTTGGGACCTTATTTGGGTATCTAGATTTTGGGCATTTTCCTATTTGGGTATTATGAGCTTGTTGCTCCATGTTCTTCCACTTGAGGACGAAAACCCTCTTGTGTGGTGTTATCAACCAATTTTGACTACACAAAATTGTTTTAAAAAAATAAATAAATAAATAAAATAAAAATGAAAATTTTGCAATTTTTCAAAAGTGTTACTTTGCATGGTTTATCACTCTCATCACGACCGTCTCATTTTTGTGATCTTTCCGGTCTTCGTTTCGTCCTTTTCGGGCAAGAACTCCTCCCGCCAGGTCTCGAGTCGCATTAAATATTAATTAATTAATATTTATTGCTTTTGTTTTTTGATTGATTACTCTTTGTTTAGTAAAATTAATTTTTAAATAACTTTGGAGTATTTAATTAAATAAATATTAATTAAAATTCATTCAACAAGTTTTATTTTAATTGCCGGGGAAAAATAAGCTTCCGCTTCCCATTGCTGGGAATGCCAAATTGGAAGGTTAAGTCTTCCCGAGCCCGGATTTCCCCTTTCCTGGCAAGATTGCTTTAAATCTCCGCTCGTGGGATTTCTTTTCCCAATTACCAAATTAATTAAATTGGCAAACAAGCAAAAAATCTCCCGATTTCCCACATGGGGAAATTGAACGGAGCCATTTTGACTACGGAGAGTCTCTTTCATTGCCAGCCCACTTTGCCATTGCCGTTAGCAATTGGCCGTTGCTTTCCCCAAGGTTTCCCCTGGCAATTAATTCCACTACCCAGGAAGTTTCCCCAAGGGGAAGTCGAGTTAACCCTCATAAATTCCTCCGTCCAACTCATTGGAAAAAGTCGTACGAAGCTTTCTAAAATTGCTTCTCGCTTCTTCTAAGGAACATAGTAATATTTTATCACATCCCTCAACGAATTACTACGCAAGTCTCTTTCATGTGCATGACTACACAACAGGAGGGACAGCTAAAGATCAGCAAGCAAATAAAGGGCTTACCAAAAAAAATTCCCACGCATTGGCAGAGAGAAAACAGCAGGTAATAGGAAAGGAAATAAAGCAAGTTTCACGCCAAAACCAAGCAGACCACGTGGAGGAGAGGACAATTTGCAAAAATTGAACTCACTTCTTTGACGAACATAGTAATATTTTATCATTCACCACGCATTGGCCAAGGAGGGAGATACAGCCAGATATCAAAAAGAACACAACTTTTCACGCTCAGCCAGGAGAACAGCTCAGCCCACACGTAAGGAAAGGGAACCACTGACAGTCCAAACAAAGGCCAGAACAGTCCAAAGAATTAATCTCTGCGCAGCCCAAGGGAGATAAAGGAATTTTGTAGAAGTATTTGGCATAAGACAAAACACAAGAAGACTCCATGCGCAACAAGGCAATAGGAAGGAACAGTTTGAAGGACAGTCCAAGCTAATCTCCACGCATAGGCCAAAGCAAAAAAAAAAAAAAAGCAGAGATCAGTCCAAAAGTTCCTCCCACGCATTCATTAAAGAAGGCTACACATTCATAGTAATTTCCAACGCATTGGAGGAAGGAACAATCCAAAAATACGAAAAAGGCAAAGAACTGATTTTCCAACGCCTGGGGGGAGAAAGACAGCAAAAAGAAGACAAGAAAGGCCCCACGCATTGGGCAGAGGTGATCTTCCACACAGGTTTTAGGAAATTAGTTGAAGTTTGATTCCCACGCAGGGAAAGAAAGGAGGACAGCAAAATAAGATTAGCCACGCTGGTAAAGCAATACAACCACGTATTTGTCTAGAAGAAGGGCCACACATTCGTAGAGTTAAAGGGAGCACCACTCAGCCAAGACAATGCAAAATAAATTTTCAAGCACATTTTCAATGCAGCCAGAAGTGAAGATTAGACCACTGTCCACATTTTAGCTGGAAATAAATTGTCCACATAATCTAAATACATATTCATCAGGTATAAAAAATATATATATATATATTTCAACACGTTCACAAGAAAATCCACGCATTGGACAAGACAGAGAAATTCTTATGCTAAAGCATCTTGAATCATACAAGATGGAGAAATAGTATAATCGGGAGATTTAAATAAATAAATATATATATATATATATTATTGTTGCCCGATTTGTAACTCGAGCTTAGTCTCAATATTTTGCTTGTGTTCGCATTTTTTTTTCTTGTAACTGGGATTGGTTATTATTATTATTATTTTTAAAAATAATAATAATAATAATAATATTAAAACGAGTCATATTTTCTTTGCATTGACGGGGTTTCAGAGACTGAGACCCAACCCCGCTTGCGTTGTTTTGCATGCCCGAGTCATTCTTCTGTGAAATTCATAATGGCCGAGAAATCTAACAAATCTGCAGGAAGATCGAGGAAGCCAATGGAGAAATCGAATAAGTCCGCACTCAAGTACGAATTCTAAGGAATCATTCCTCCCAATTCTATCAAATCAACATACGACAATATAACTGATACAAATCTGGGTCACATCAATGTGCAACAATTCTGTGAACAGGGGAAAACTGAAGGCAAAACCATATTCTCGGATAGGCATTACCATAGTGGTCTACCTCAAGCAGCAGCATTTCCTATCTCGATGCAGTGTCCAAACTTGGTTATCGCTTGTGCGGAGCACTATGCTCCTGAGAGACGAAGAATTTTTAAAGATAATCGCGAGCCTTTCCTCTTAATCACACTGGAGCACATTGAGGAATTGCTCGGCATACCTGACTTTCCTAAGAATGCAGATATCACTCGTCAGTCAGCACAAGAATTTTGGGATGAAGAACCTCTCAGGTGGAGCAAGATGGTTAATAATAACTAGTTAGTGACCAAGAGGCCTCGAATTGACCGGCTTCCCAAAGAAATGTACTGCATTGAGTTCGTGGAAGAAATCGGGGACATGATTACTCTCTTAAATCGAGTTTTCAGTTTACCCACTGCTAGGATTTTCCACCCATGGATATATCATTTCATCTGTATCATCCTTGCCAAGAAAGAGTTTGTGGATTGGGCCACCATCATCAATAATACCCTTCACAAACAATTGATAGAAGTTAAGATGACTGGATGTTTTTACATGACATCGTATCTGACTTATGCAGTAGCAAGAAGAAACCTATTTTCGGGACATGAAACAAGAGGGGTCATGGGGCCGTCAAACAATGTTTTTCATTATTACCCGCAACTCAGTTTCAAAAATAGCTCTCACCATTTTAGAAGAGTCAACGATGCTTTCACCTTCCGCGTGATTCGGAACATGAATCGGAATACAGAGGAAATATTTTCTAAAGAAGCCATGAGTGTCATTTCCCAATGGGGAACATGGTTTATTCAATTTTCATCCTTTTCCTACATTCACGTGAGTGGCTTTGCTGGTACTCCATGGAAGCTTCCTAAGTATGTCAATGACAGATGGGCGTTAATGGAGCTTGCGCGACAACTATTTCAAGTTCACTGTCTTCTCAGTGACAAGTACCGTTCAAGAATTCATTTCCCAGTCCAAATCGGGGAATACCAATGTCCAAATCTTTTCAGTGGACAACTGATGGAAAAAGAGTTCGCTCTCATCACAATTCATCCATATGTGAAGAGAGCCCAATTTGATATCAATGGATATATGCAGAAGATTCTTGGAGCAAAGTATCAACATAACCCTACCATGGAAGATTTCTGGGCTGCCTATTCGGACGAACATGAAGTAAGAAGACGAGAGTTTTCTCGCCTAACACTTGCTCAGATCAAGGCTTTCCGCGTCAAGAACCCTCACGATTCATTCATAAATGATGATGAAGATGTCATTGATCCCTCATATGATGCAATTGCTTTTACCCCGTTGCCTTGAATTAACTGGACCAAAACAGATGAATTTTCTCTTGATAGCAAGAATCAACCGATTCTTGAAAGAAGTATATCTTGGTACGACAGAGAACTTGCCAAGTTACAATCAATTCAAGATCATGCTTCAGGATCACAAAAATTGCCAACACAAGGGAGCCTTCATTCAACCAAAGCCTCTTCTCAAGCAACCTCCGTACTATCCAATCATACACAACAAGCAAGAAAGGAGTGGTTGCCAAAATCCACTTCGCCAAGTAACGTGTCACGAGGAGAAAAATCTAAAGACCCTAACCCCGGAGAAGGAAGAGAGGGTGTATCAGGATTTTCTACCTCGATTAGAGATTCTTCTACCCACATTGTTAATAGTGCTCAGAAGCTCATGGCAAACGATCCTCAGCCATGCTTTGAACAAGCGTCTACTCAAGTGCAGGTAGTCCAAATATCAAACACTTCGGAGCATGCAATTCATGACAAGATTTCCCAAAATCTCCCGAATAATCAAGAGGTGGATATTGAGGTTATTTCTCCCCAAATCGAGGTCGTAGATAGGATTCTTGCAGGATCTCATGATGTCAAGAACAATGAGAATATTGATTCGAGCTCTAGGATTTTGTATGCGGAAATAGTGCATGATACTCCTTCCTAGGTTGATTCCGAGGTTAAGAAAAGGAAGAGGGTTGTCAAGGCAATTGACATTGATTTTGATGCCCTTTTCAAACTTTCGAATGACATCATTCCCAAGAAGCCTAAGGTGCTTTCTCGAATAATGGTGGATAATGACGGAAATAGATTTGCAGATCTTGCCATCCCACAAGTTGATAAGGAGCGTGATGCCATGACACCTGCTGATTATGAAGTTTCCAGACATGGACTCGGAAGGTCTACATTAGAAAGTGACATGGTGATGACTCGAGATTCAATTGATATCGTGCTAAAGAGACTTGAGAAATATAAGTCTCAGAACTCTCAGCTCAAGGCCGAAAAGAATCAATTGGTGGAATATGTTCAACATTTGATAAACCCCATATCATCCACTTTCCCAATACCTGATGCAGTGGCTGCCCCTGATGAAGAAACTCTCAATTTGTCAAAAGAAATAAACACATTAGGTCATGTCATTAAAACATGGCTTTCAGAGATTCTTGTTTTAGGCCAAGGGACGATTAAGACCACGGTTAAGCTTCATGAAGATGTCAGTGTGTATCTTGATACAATTCTTTCTTTCAAAGAAACTTTTGTTTCTAATATATCAAATTTGGATGAGATATTGCCCAGTTTGCAGGAGATGACGAGTATGGAATCTTCAGTTTTAGCCATTAAAGGAATTCTCGAATTTGAACATCGAGGGACACGTTTTCTTTGGTGTTTGCATCTCAAATCAAGGAAGACGCTTCTCAAGGATTCTATGATCCATTATGAGAGCATATGCAATGAAGCTTTCACTTCACTCGCCTTGATTCAAGAATTCATAGTTGAGATTCCTTGCAACCTCGTAAATGAGCATAATCAAAGGTGTTCATCAGAACAAGTGGAAGAGCAATTTTCACATTTGTTTAAGAACATGTACACTTCCGCCAACAATTTCTCGTCAGTTTCAATGGAGCGGTGCATCAAATTAAAGAACTTATTTGAGAATGCTCAATCAAAGATTATTAATGTAAATGATATGCCAAGTAGGATTCTTGAATTGCAGGTATTTTGTGAGGCTATTCTTCAACCAAATGAACCTCCAGAAGAAGAAAAAATGTTTGAAACTTTGGGAAGGTTTAGATCCTTTCAACTGGCAAAAGCGGCAGATCCGAATTTCACCAACGGTTCAGGGGGATAATTTTCTTGGTATCTAACGAAGTGAGAGAGTCCATTTCTCATACGCTTGAGATAAGCGGACCCCATTTCAATGGATAAGGCACTGGTTATTATTGTAAATTTTAAAAAGTGATTTTTTTAAGGAAAAGGTGTTGTTATTTGCTTTCGGGAAACTATGGATAACTTAAGTAATTTCTATTTTTGGTTGTCTTTAATAAAGTTGGTTGGAAAAAGTCAAAGGTCACTTAAGTGCCTTATTTAATGTTCATGTAAAACCCTAACTACTTTGTAACCAACTTTTAGGTTATAAAAGGAAGTGACGGGCTCATTTGTAAGGGTGACTTTGAGAGAGGAGAAGAAATACTTTGGTGTGCAAGCTTTCTTTCAGGAAGAAATTGTGTTCTTTTGTGAAAACATTTTGGAGGTAATGAAATATGAACTTTGTGTCTCATTCATTGTCTCTTGTAACATTTGATGTTCTTATGTTCATTAGATGTTAGATGTTTGAATCTTGCATGCAAATATTGTCTTTGATCTTATTGTCAACGTTATTAATCTGTTGTTCTAGTTCAAAGTGATCAAGCTTTGATTTTCTACTTGCTCACGTGTGTTCCCTTTTACACATTCTTGTTTAGCTAACTCAAACTCCATTTTATTTGTGTTAGTTATTCATCTTTCCTCTTCATGCGATATTAGGCTCTGTTTTTACCTAACTCTTGCATGTTCTTTCAATTCATTTCATTCCACTCCTTTCCTTCATTCCATTCCATCTCCCTCATTCACTTTTTCTTTCCATTGATGTTCCAAAACACCCCCCACATACAATTTTGAATGTATAGATGTAAATACAGTTTTGGTTTTCAATAAAGGTAGCCTCACCTTCATTGAGGAGGGACTTCGTTCCCACACTATTGCATGTCATTTGCATGCGTGCAAATCCATATGCTAACATGTGGCTTCCTAGAAGGACGACAACCCTTCTAGTGGTTTTGTTGGAGGATGAAAACCCTTTAGCAATGATTGAGCTTGAAGATTATTGCAAATTTGAAGAGGATACTTCATATTCATATTTTTATTGGCATTGGGCAGCCTTCCCTAGGTGGAGCGACCTACCTTGGAGAGTGGTTTGATGCCCTAGAAGGCATATTATTGATATTTCACTTCATAATCTGATTTGGCATATTTTATAAAGCCGGAATCTCCACTTTGGTGATTTTTGGCAAGGGTTTACTATTTTTCCTAGCCCTTGGTGTTGGCTAGTCTGCTGCTGATTTAAATAATATTTTTTTCCTGTAAAAACAAAAACCACCAAATTTATATTAATGAAAATATAAAGTGCAAATTACAATGCCAAGCAATTATACTCATACTGGATGAGATATCTTTAGATTTCCAAGTACAAATAAAGTAGAAGAGATGGCATATATGTGATTTATCCATCATGTGATTTCAAAGAGAGGATCCGCTCTATCTGTTGTCGTTTCTCCTGGGACCAAGTTAGGGATAGAGGACCAAATTTTATCAGATTAGAATGATTTAAGGCCCAATTGGCCAAGGCATCAGCTATCTTGTTCTGCTCCCTAGGCACATGAGAGTATATGATTGTTTGGAACTGGCCAACAATGAGTTTTATCTAGTCCTGTATTCTGGCAATAAGCCAATTATTAGATGGATGTTGCTCAGGGGCTTGTAGAAGCTTAATAATAACCTTGGAATCCGGTTCAACTATGATAGTAGGACATCCCAATTTAGTTGCCTCCAAGAGAGAATGTTGGACAGCCACATTGCTAGTGTAGTGTCCCAATTGATATGCAAAAAAGAAGAGAGGAGTTCCCAAAGAATCATAAACTATCCCTCCCATACTGGCTGGACCCGGATTACCTCTAGCTGCCCCATCAGTGTTTATTTTGACTAGTCCGAAAGCAGGAGGCTGCCATATTCAAAGAGTAGGAGGTACCATGTGTTTGGTAGCTTGCTTTATCTGCAATTACTTGTTGCCCAGATTGAGTTTTTGTAAGAGAACTTTCCACCTTACAGGCAGTGGAGAAGGTTGTTTCAGATTATGCATGATAGTTCCTGCAATATTACTTCTAGTCAAATCCATAGTATACTACCTGTCTTTGCTTTCTAACTTGAAGATGGGTTTGTTTCTTTCCTTCCAAATATTCCGCAACAAAAGAGAAACACCCAGCCAAATTCCTTTGGTAAAGTCTTGAGTATCCCTAACTGAATGTTTCCATCCTCTAATAGTGTTCACTATATTCATAGAGAATTGCCACTTTACCGAAAGACAATCAGCTAGTGTACACCATAGGGCCAACGTGAAGGGGCATTAAAATAAGAAATGAGTTAGGGTTTCTTCTGCATTTCTGCATAAAGGGCACCAAAAGGGTCCAAGCTGATTTAAATAATTAATTTCAACTGTGTAATTTGATATTCTATTCATCTTTTGATGTATTTGTGATTCATAAATATTGTTGCGGCTAGAATAGTTTAGTGGCATTATTCATTGATTTGCTTGGTGAAAAGTGGATTTCAATTTCATAATCAGTTCCCTGCCCTAGTAGATTGCTGATTTCAGATTGTTGATTATTAAAATCAGACTTGCTTGTATTGGGGTTTGTGCTAATTTCCGCAATTTTCAGTTTGATCCCCAAAGGGGATATTACATGCTGGATTTGATAATTTTGGTTGGAGTGGATTGCTTGTAAAGCATCTCTCTATCTCTCTCAAGGACGAAAACCCTTGATTGAGGGCTCTCTCAAGGACGAAACCCCTTGAGGAGAATCTTATGTGGACGAAACCCCACACTATCTTTTGTGTAATCTCTCTCTTGCTGCATATTATTAAATTCGGCCCTAGGCAACTTGCTTGGGAGAGCATTTCAGAGTATATTGCTGGCATCCGTGTGATCTAATTGCATGGTTGGATTCTCCATAATTTCTAAAGGTGAAATTTATCATTTTATCGATTATTTGGGTGTATAGAAGTGTTATTTCAATTCTAGAATTATTATTTAATTGTTGCAGTGTAAGGGTTCATGGTAAATTCAAAGTAGCACCTGTGAGCCTCCTAAAATCAGTTTTCTTGCGTGCAATGATTGCTAGTATTTTCTTATAATTTCTTAGCATATTTTTCAAGGGTTTGAGTGAATTTTATGCATAGAAAAGTGTGCTTGAATCTTCCTAAGGGGTTGTTACCCTACGAGGAAAATTGTTGGCAGCTCTTGAGGGCTTTCACAGTCATTGTCAGTCATCTACAGCCTGCCCTAAATCTGATTTCAGTCCATGCTCAGCTTTGGGGCTATTTCCGGAGGGTCCCCAAAAAGGGACATTACATATACAACAGCTACAATTAAAGACTTTGATGGTCAATCTTAAAACCCTGATGGAGGAGTTACATTACCACTTATAGTGGGACCTAAGATGGTAGCTACATGGTTTTTAGTTTTACCGAGTAATGGGGCATATGACATGTTACTCAAACATTCTTAGATATATAAGATGCAAGCTACAACATTTATATTACATATATGCTTGAAGTACATACATCACAACAAAGTGGTCACTATTATGAGTGTTCCTTATGAGTTGCCTATCCAGCCTCAGCTATTACATGACCAGCAAATCATACAACCTCAACAAACAATTTGAGCTCTACCTTAAGCACCTACTCATCCATGCCCTTAGTGTTGAAACAACTCCTCTTACAAGCATTCAACTAAAGGCAACTAAGCAATCTCCAATCATATAGCAAAGACAACAGGTCATAGTACATGAGGTTCCACAGAAGCCTTGAGCTGCATAATGATTACATAATCATATTTCTAGTGCAGATTATAAAGTTTATTATACAAGTTGTGATTATTGTTCAAATACTCATAGAGACATGCCTCCTCACTTTTATCTATGACGTGAGATTAGCATCGATTGATCCAAAACCATATATCGATGGGATCATTGGTTAGTATTGCTAGCCTATACCTTATGTGAGTTTGACTGTGCAGTTTATTGTACATAGTTTTTGTTTGCTTGTTATTAACACACTCCCTTGAGTTGATTACAGCTCCTTTATTCGTCTATTTTGTCTAGACATCAATACTTCTCTCATTGATCATTCTTATAGACCTTTTGGTTCATGATTGATTGCTTTGTTTCATTGGCCACTGTCCTCTTGATTGTTTATCCCATTCCAAACATGTCATGTCCCTTTTTGGAGGCTAAATTCTGAAGACCTTAACCCATTCCTTCCCCGTGGATCTAAGGAGAAAAGCAAGGGGAAATCTGGATTATGTTTTCGCTTAGATAGTTATTTTCATTTATATCATTCATCCTATTAGAAGCCTTGTGCTCCAAAGGAGAAATTTAAGTATTTTAGTAATAAAAGTATTGAGAGCATGTAAGCTCCAAATACCCTTTTTAATATTTAAAAGCACCTACTTAAAGGGTCGGTCATGATGTATATGTTTGTTTAAGCGCTCCTTATGGCTATTAAAGGAGGTCACTTGGGCATTAATGAATCATGTTTTGCAGATTCAACTCGTAAACTTTGATGGCCAACCCAATTTTCAGTTCCACAAAACACAAAAGGAACATGAGATCATTGAGGATCAATGATAGTAAATTCATATTTTGAGAATCAATTCATCATACTTTGGATATGTGGAACATACATCTACATTTTGGGACTTTTTATTTGTAAGAAAGTACCCATTTTCGTCTCACAACACGTCAATGATCAAAACCTTTTGCAATATCATGTTTGTTTCAAGTTGTGTCGTATTTGGATCACATTTGTTTGCTTCTCTAGTCAAGAAGCAGATTGTAATGTCCCCTTTTCCAAGCTAGTTCAATTTTGAGACTCTGAGCCCATTCCACTTCCCATGGGCAAGAAAAATGAACAAGGGAAGTGATTGTCATATTTTTCAGTTATTTTCGTGAGCATTTACATTCTTCTTTTATGATTTTCTAGATAAGTCGGGTCGGTTGGGTTAGAAAGGTGAAAAGCCAAAGGGAAAATAAAAGAAAAGCATCCTTATGAGGTCAGTCCTAGTTTGGAGAAACTATAATCTGTTTTGGCACCACAACAAGGTATAAAGAGGAATTGTTTGGCCCCTTTAAGGATCAAATCTTATCAAAAATTACAATTTGCATGGTTTTTGGGTGAAAATCTTTTTGTGTGGCTAACAAGGAGGACGAAACCCTTCCTTGCTTGAGTGAAGAACAAAAACTCTTCAATTAGTTGTTTCCAAGGGCTTCAAGAAGGTTGATGTTGCAGATTTTCAGCTAGGGTTTGATTAGAGCTGCTAGGGTTTGAACACCAATTATAGGCCCTCACCTATGGTAGCAACTTGCTTGGAGGAGTTGGGTGCCATCTAAGGAACATTTTTTCATTTGGAGTTGATATCGATATTCCTCATAATTTTAGAGGTTGATTTCACTCTTTGATGAGATTTTGGGGGGCTTATAACCTCCATTTCCAGCTATTACTGTGAGTTGTAATTTTGTTGTCGTTAGTTTAATTACAGATGTATCAAACTTCATAATTTGTATATATTTTGGAGTATTTTTGTTTAGTGTTTATTCCAATGGTTGAGTATAATATTGTAATATCCTCTTCCCAATCGAAGACCCTTAGCCTATTTTGTCTACCCGATAGCTAAAGGGGTGAACACATGGGTGACTTAAGTTTTATTACTTGATTATAAAGTGCTAAATAAATAAAATAAACATTATAAGAAAGCACTTATAGTAAATTAATGAACTTAATGACAAATTAAAACATAGAAAAAGGAAAACAAAGGAGAAAGCACTTAGTAAAATTGTTTATTTCTAGAAAAGTGCGACTTGCACTAAAAAGGCAAAAGAAAATAAGAAAAGGCAAAAGTTCATGGGTCAAAAGTTATCCTCCCAAGGAAAATGCGACTTGGTCTAGAGAAGAGAAGTGGTTGGTGGAAGCATTTAATAAGGAGGGAAAATGTGATTGGTTGTTGAGGGTGGCCACTAGGCCCAATTCTTCTATTTAAGCAATAAGAATTAATTGGAGAAGACACTTGATCATTTTATAATTTCTGAATTGTATCTGAAGCTTTGAGCTTTTGTCTAAATTATTCTAAGGACGAAAACCCTTAGAATTTACCTCTAGAGGACGAAAACCCTGAGTATGAGGATTTGAGGGATTTCATTGTGCTTGTACAAGGTTATTCCAGCGTGATTACAAAGATTTTTCATTATTTGTGGAATTTTGCAGCAGTTGAATCTATTCCAGGTGGAGCAAGTTTTAGCAATTTTTGATTGTTTGAGGTATTTCAAGGGTTTGAAGCATAATCTTGCAGTTGTGTTTTCCAATCCAAAACCCAAAGGGCGAATTGGTGTTTTGGTTGTCTATGGCACTTGTGGTGGTCATTTGCATGAATGGGTAACATCATTGCATTCTCCCTTATTTTTTGAATCCGTGCATAGTTTATTTGTGTGCATCGGAGCATTTTTGAGTAAGTTATGAATTTTTGAAGTTGCCATAATTTTCTGCAGACTGGGGTTTCAAAATAAATTAATTTCAGCCTTCTTGTGCATCAAAATATGTATGTTCTTTCAAATTTTGGCTTTATAAAATCAGTAGAACAGATTGGAGTGGAGAAGTTATATTTTATTGGTTGATTTGTTTGGGTTTCCCACTTTACCTTAGTCGCACTTTTCAAATTAAATTCAAATCTGCATGTTAATAAATTGTTGCATCTTCTATAAATTGTATTTGGGGGTTTGGGATTGGCCTTAAATCCATTTGGGGTCAAATATGCCCATTTGGGGACATTACAGTGGTATCAGAGTGATGATTCTTCCAGCCTGTGAATAAACAAAGAAAAAAATAAGATCTGGAGATAAAGAAAATAACCATGGAAGAAGTTAAGAGGAGCTACATAAATGAAGTATTCAATAGATGCAACAGAGAATTGCAGATTTATTGGATGGAGGCTCAGAGAAATATAAGAGACTCCATTATGGGAGCCTTTGCTGAAGTGAGATCTATAAAGGGGATGAATACTTGAGCACATCATCCTAGCCTTTGCAGATTTTCAGAGCCACAACATGACCAGCTGAGGAAGATGACATGGAAACATGGGGTAAAGAGTATGCAACACTCAATCCCAAGGTAAGAGCTATATTAACCTTCGCTGATTTCTGTGAGTTAAAAAATAGTAAAAATGGCATGCAAAAATTGGAGAGAAATCAGCCCATTGTGTATTCCACCATGCAAGGGAAAGAAGAAGCTTTAAGAGGTATGATTTCCATTGAGTAAAATAATTGTGGTGATGAGGAAAGAACATTGCTTGCTAGAGAAATTAATATTAGACAGGAGAAGAAATTTATATATGCAAGCAAGGAGGATGTAATGGAAACTCAAAGAAAGTGTGAGGAATGGCAAAGAAGAGCTAGATTGATAGTTGCTCAAGCGAAACAACACTTACAAGAGTTTAAGCCAAAGAGCTCTTCATTCTTGGCAAGGAAAAAGGAAATCATGGAACGTGAATCTCAAGGTAAAAGTTCATTGGTAATTAATGATGTTCCTTTGGTTTCTAATGATAGTACGTGGCAAAGTGTTGTAGAAAATTCAGATGTGCATGAAGAGGACAAGGGTAATGTAAGGGGCAAGTTTGTTTTGGAAGAGAGTACACTTCCGGTTACCCTTGATCATGATAGCTTTACTGAAAATTCCCAAACAACAGTTTATGATTAGTTTCAAGGAGGGCATAGCATCAAAGGGAACAACACACTGGATAACATGATTGATGTTGTCAAAGAAGGTCAGATTTCATAAGATGTGATTGATCAAAGAATGACCACAATATTGCAGCAGCTGATGTGTGAAGAATTTCAGCCCTTTGTGAACCATGGTGACTTCATGAGGTATGCTACAAGCAAATTAATGTCATACATGCAACATATTAAGATTTTTCTTGAAAAGAGTGATGATTTTGATGATAAAATCTGCAATTTGCATTATGTAATGCCTTGGGTACAACCATGTGTGTATGAGCAAGTTGTGAATGATATGTGGTGGCAAATTTTAGCTCATCTAATAGGTACAGGTGCCAGGATCCTGAAACACTTCAGCATGTTTTGTCTCTTGTGCATGGCACTTGGGCAAAACAAAGTTTGGAATTGCTTGAGGGCAAAGCAATTTTGGGAAGGGAGGACTGTAATATCCCCTTCCCAATCAAAGACCCTTAGCCTATTTTGTCTACCCGACGGCTAAAGGGGTGAACACAAAGGTGACTTAAGTTTTATTACTTTATTATAAAATGCTAAAAAAATAAATAAACATTATAAGAAAGCACTTATAATAAATTAATGAACTTAATGACAAATTAAAACATAGAAAAAGGCAAACAAAGAAGAAAGCACTCAATAAAATTGTTTATTTCTAAAAAAGTGTAACTTGCACTAAAAAGGCAAAAAAAATAGGAGAAGGCAAAAGTTCATGGCTCAAAAATTATCCTCCCAAGGAAAATGCATTAGATTTGGTCTAAGGAATCTTTGAAGGTTGTTGGTCAAGCTTTAATAAATGGAAGGAAACCACTGATCATTTCTTATTTCTGATTTTGGTCTGAAGCTTTGGCTTTGTCAATTCTTTATTTAAGGACAAAAACCCTTTAGAAATACCCTGCTTGAGGATGAAAACACCCTCCAAGAGTATCAATGAGGAATTTCTACCATTGGGATTTCCATTGTGCTTGCAAAGATTCATATTAATTTTCAGAGCTATTTCCAGCAGTTGTGAAGGGATTTTGCAGATCTTTGTATGGGGGGTTTGAAAAATAAATTACAGCTGCCACTTCTTATTTTTCTAAGGCTGAGTGACCCACTTTGCAACCATTCTAAGTTGTTTTTTAAGAAGTAAACAGGTTTGATCTGTACTGTCATATTTCAAGCTGATTTTATGAATCAATGTAATCTGTTTTCATCAATTTTGAAGTGTGTAGAAAGTGCTGCTTTCAGGGCAACTTGTCTGCAGATTTTTGATAATATTCCAGCATATATTTGCTTCTAAAAAATTCAGTATTTTATCCTTTTATGATTGGTAAAAGTCAGACATCTATTTAAGGTGGAAGAGATATCAAATTCATTGAAGAATTGTTGGGCTTTTATAATAAACCCAGATGCATTTTATAAGGGATATTTCAGATCTGGTTTTGCAACTTAAATCTGCATTTTTCTTCAGATTTTGGCCTTAAGAAATCTGCATTTCAGTCTTGAGTGGAAAAGGTTTAGTTTAATGGCTGATTTACAAAGGTGTCACATATAACCCTAGTCACAAGAAAGAAAACATAAATCAATTCTGATGTGCAAGCAAAAAAAATTGTTTTGGACTCCTTGTTCCAATCTTTTTGGCTGTTGGAATTGATTGAAAATCTCCAGATCATGGGGTCAAAGAAATGTCCCATTTGGGGACATTACAAATATGTTAAGAATGCCCTATACAATCCATCTTCAGATTGATTGGAACGTGTGTGATGCACTACAAATGGTGGCACCAATCCAGTTGAAGACCCAGGGTTTTGATATTCTTTTGTTGGCTTTGCTGAAAATGCAGGATTAGTCTCAAGGTTGAGCAAGGCAGTGTTATTTCTTTGTTTTTCAGTTTCAGCCCAAAAAGGGACATTACAGTGGTATCAAAGCATAGATCTTCCCAACCAAGGAAGAAGAGGAATCTTCTAAAGAAAAAATTATGATTTCCACTTGAAGGGGATAACATAATTGCACAGTGAGGAAGAAAAGGTGCAAGTTGGATAGACTCAAGTTAGAGAGATTACTTCAAGTTGGTAGGAACATATCAGTGAGTCATTGTCATATGGGATGAATTTTGCAAGCCATCTCCATGGACCACGACACCACAATGGTGAAGGAAGCTCTTCGATGATTGTCATAGTGTCTGAAATCATGAGTCACAATAGGGATGGTGCAAGTTTTGGAGGTTTCTAAATCAGGCAATTTCAGCCTATTGTTGTGGCAGCTTAAGGCAGAAGGATCCATTCTAGAGATTGAGACAGACATTCGCAATAGGCCATGAACATTACTAGCAGGTTATGAGCAGTACAGTTGCTCTTCCGAAATAGATTCGTGATGCCCATTGTTATTCGTTGAGATATCACAAGGATTGAAAACAAGTCGATTGGATATTCACAATTTATTTTCCACTAGCTGACACAATGGAGATAAGATAAGATAAGTATATTAAATGTCTAATGAATGACCACAAAGTAGGTCAATGGAATTACCATACATCATAATGAAGAAGCAGCAAGGGAACCCAAAATCTGTCCCAGACAACAACAAGAAAAAAAGATTTTGAGAAGAAGCCCGGTCCCGAAGGGACGGGAGAATGCAGAAAAAAGAGGAATGTAGGGAAAGGAGAGGGGGTGGAGGGAGGATGTAATATCCTCAACACCAACCCTTAGCAATTGTTATCTACCCGTTGGCTGGAAGAAAATAAAGGTGACTTAAGTCATGATATGCTGATGTCTAAAGTGTCAGGAACTAAAAGAAGCCTAAAACACATATGCCCTGCGGAAAGTATAGCTCTTTGATTAAAATTGGTAAATTGCCGCCTATGGGGAGAAGCTCTTGGCCGAGTCTGAGTCCGAGATGCCTCTTGGTCTGGTAAGTAGCCTCCCTGGTCCTCACAAATCTGGTAAAGGGTTCGACTACTGGGGAACCCCCACTTGATGCCCCTCTCACTGAGGAGCATAGCAAAGTGGGAGGTGATCTGCCGAATAGTAGTCTCCCTAAGGGGATGGAGGATCCCGTCGCGAAGCTTAAAGGCTTCCTGTAAATAGAGGGCGAGACACCTCTGATCATAAGATCTGAAGAACCTCGTGAAAGTTGGGCGTTCACAGAAAAGACAGTGCAACCTCCATCTGATCTCATAGTAGATGGGGCACCTGAAAATGAAGTATTCCTCTGTCTCAATCTCCTAGAGGGAGCAAAGATTGGCAGATCCTCTCAGACCGGTCCAACTGGTGAGCGACTCAACTCGAAGCAAATGTGGGAGCCAACTCTGTTTCTGATCCAAAGATATGCGAAGAGCATGCATCCAATGGCGAGAAGCTATAGGTGGGACGAGTGATCAATCCATTGTTGATCTCAAGGAAGTGACTGGTGTAGAAGTGCCATTTTCGGACGTAGCTCACACCTGGGGTTGGTCCAAGTGGTTTGGATAAACTATCTGTAGCCCATTGTGCGTCTGAAATGATGGATTTAAATGTGCATATTTTGGCTTACTATACAAATTGTGTAGATCAGATTGGAGTGGAGAAGTTATAATTTATTGGCTGATTTGTCCATGGGTTTTTCACCTAGGGATCCCTAGTCACATTTTCCAAGTTAAATTCAGATTTGCATAAAAATAAATTGCTGCTATCTTTTAATAGAGCATTGTATTCCGAAGAACGGTTTTGGGATTGACCTATAAATCCATTTGGGGTCAAAAATGTACATTTGGAAGACATTGACAAATATCAAATGCGGTGCAAAATAGTGAAATTAGCCCTACAACATGACCCATGCAAGTCGCTTAGGGTAAGAAGGGGGAACAACCAACAATAAACCACCTTGAAGTACTTTGGGGAATAGTTTCCTTACACCATGATGGGATTCTTCTCAAGCTTGAGGAGTGTAAACTCGCTCAATAGCAGCTCAATCCAACTCAACAATGGAGGTTTTCGTCCCCAAAGTTGAGCCACACCATAGATGTTTCGTGGGCTTTAGTGGAGAGTAGAGGCACATCTGTGCACAATGTGTCCTAGAAGATGGCAAAGCAATTCTCTCAAGGATCGCTAGGGAGCATGTATAACCCTTCAAATGAACCTTCATGTCCTTGATATATCCTCAAGTAAACTGCCAACATCAAAGAAGAGAACTCCCAATGCATAGTGCTGACCTTCAAGTAATCTCTAATTCTTCATTAACCTCTATGTAGAAGCTCTCCAATCAAGGTCTTCATCCATTGAAGGATTAGAACCTTGGTTTGAACCAAGGTTAATTGTCGGCCTGTCTATGATCACAGATTGGGCATTAAAAGCATTTAAAAATACTTTGTACGCCGTTACATCAAGTAGAAATCATCCATTGAGCCACATCATCTGACTTAAACAGAAGACAATGTAGAATTAGAAGAAATGGTGAATGCAATTCTCATTACGTCCCCGCCATAGGGGACATTATGTTCCTCCCCACTTAGAAATTGTTTGTCTTCAAGCAATTGCAAGTGCCCAACAGAGTAGGAGAAGGGGACAACCCTTATTGACATCATCAATGGTGATTTCAGCTCAAGTCATTAAGACCCACACGTACGAATGGGCCCAAGTCCTACATGTAACCGTGTGTATGGTACAATACCAGGGTTCACAAATGCCATCTCAGTTATCTTTTAATTCACAAGTCTCCTATAAGAGCTTATTTTGGATAGAGAGTCATAGGATTTCACGATGGGACATCAAAGCAAGCATGGAGATTATCTTGTTATCCTTAGTCTGGGAGGTCAATTAGTCAATGAGTGGCATGATGATAGGTGGTAGAATGTGATCAATAGTCTGGTGGGTTGTCTGAAAGCATGCCTATCATAAAATTTTGCCCTGACTAACATAGGCACTTCCAGCTTGTCTACCAAAACTTGGTGGCTGTCATACGCATGAACTGTGCAGCATAGAAGAGGAAATTGTTTGACACACTTTAAAATCAATTCTAGTCAGTCTCAATCAGTTTTTGAGCAAGCAAGCACCTTCTGAACAGGGTGGATAGCATGAGTGGAGACAATAGCAACAAAGCCAGAACATGACCAGGGTTCCAGCATTGAGAAGTGTCTAGTAGATAGCTGACAAAGAGTGTTGATCCCATGTTTGGGAAGAAATTCCAAGCATTTCGTGACTGTTGCAGTCACTCCTACAGCCCCTGTACAATCACTTTGGTGCTGTTTTTCTAACTGAGATGGCCTTCATTGCCATTTGTCATAGGTAGCAAGATGTGGGAGGTAGAGGGTGAATACAACCTGACACAAGGGTCAATTTACCTGGTTGTTATGCATAGATGGATGGACAGCTGCTTTGTGCATTTCCATCTTGTTCTTTTCACTTATTTGGGTCATAGAAGGACATCTAAGCAATTGTAAGTTGTGTTTCCTACATCTAGACCATCTTGTGTGGTGTCACTCAGATTTCACTCTGAAATCTGCGACTACCCTATCCGAAAAATTTTCGTACTTTTAAAATAATGGGTCGTTTTGTGTTTTTATTGCCTGAAAGTTCTTGTATTGTGTCAAGATAATCCCAAAGAACCATATTAGCCTATTTTGCCAAATACCCAAATGCCCAAAATCGTTTTATTCTGTCGTCGGGATTTGTCTGCAGGAAATTTGTATTTAATTATTTTGAGCCCCGTATGAGGCTATTTGTGCTCTGTTTTAACTCTATTATGAGCGAATATGTTATTATTCTTATGTGCCAGAAGGGTTTTAACTTATTTTAAGTTTTGGGCTTTATTTGCAACTTTTGGCAATTTTTCGTGTTTTTGTGGTGTCCTGTTTCATTTTCTGTGAAATTTCTCTGGAGCAATTCCTTTGCCGGGTAAGCCCGATTTTTGGCCTGGAGCAGCTGGAAAACATATACGCACATTATGCCCGGAGGAAGTCGTCATCGGAGGTCTGGATCACTGGGAAAAAGCGAAGTCGTGCACAGAAAAGCCCCTGCGGGGATGGGCGCATTTTTTGAAAACAAAGGATTTAAGTTGCGATGGGAAAAATATAAGCCGCAGGTAGGGTGGGAATTTAATACCTGCCTGGCAGGGTACATTTTCTTGTGTTATAAAAGTCACTTAAGCTGTAGTGGGAAAAATAGAGGCTGCAGGCAGGTGGGAATTTATTGCCTGCTTTGCAGGGTAAAAATTTCCATGATATAATAAAAGGAAAGTGACTTAAGTGAAATCATGGGATTTTAGTGCCTGCCTTGCAAGGTAAATAATCCCATTGTCAAAGTCAAATCACTTAAGTGGATCACGGGATTTTGGTGCCTACCTTGTAGGGTAAAGAATTCCATTGTTGAAAAATTCTTAAAAATAGAATTACATGTGCAAAAAAGTGCGCCCCCTTTGAAGTGATGATGGAAGGATTAAATTGATTATTTTAATTAATTTTTCCTCTCAAAAAGTGTGCCCAAGCTTGGAGGAGGTCAACAAGTCAAAGTTGGAATAAAAGAAAGAATTAAATGAATTAAATTTATTAAATTTAATTTATTTAGTGGCTGCCCCCTTCCTCTCAAAAAGTGCGCCCCATTTGGGTATTATTTAATGTTTTTTAAAGCATTAAAACATTAAATTAATTTCTATTTTCAGTGGCTATGGTCAAAGCACACTGTGAAGCTTAAGTGAAGTGATGTGTGAGGGATTAAATTGGATTAATTTAATTTATTGGATGGCTGTCCTTAAACATGCTATTTCTAAAAGAGAAAAGCATGATTTTTTAATTAATTAATTGCGTTTAATTGTTAGGGCAATTATTAATTATAGAATTGTGAAGGTTATATAAGCATGGGCAACCATATGGGTGAATTATTCAAATCACAGGTGAAGAATTGCAGCCAAGTGGAAAAGTGCGCCCCCATTAAAGGAAGGATTTTGTTCAGACAAAGTGCTAACAAGGCTAAAAACTTCCAGATTTGGCGCATGCTTTGGAGGAGGTTGATCTTTGTCTGCATAATTGTTTCCACGGGTGTTACAGGAGCTCAGGTGTTGATTGAAAGGATTCATGCTCTCTTTATGTGCAAATTAAACACCAATTTTTAGGGCAGCAGGCTTGAAAAGTGCAGATTTTATAATTTAAATTCACTATTCATGCTCCGGTGGCCATTTTTGTCTGAATAAATTGCAGGAATTCATTATAGGTGCTTTACAAAAGAAAAGGAGTTTTTATCAATGTCCAATACATTGCAAATATCCTCCGAATCTGAAGAATTGTCCAGATTTGCACCAATATTGAAGAAATCCGGCCAAGTAAGGAGAAAAAGAATTATTCAGACGAAGATAGACAAATCCATGGCGAAGGGAGATGAAAAAGAAAGCACGATGGAGTCGTGCATTCCTTCCAAACTTGCAGACATAGGAGACACAGATCTAGGCCCGGAACCTCTTGCCGATTTGATTGATAGATCCAGAGCAGGAAAGACTTCACTCATGCGTGCAGTCAAAAGCAGTGGAATTATCTGAGCTACAGCTTTTCCATGTACAGCCCAATTGCCAAAGTTCGTGATGGAGTGCGCTAGATCTTATCATCCTTCATCCAGATCAGTACGTGATGCTTCGAGAAAGACAATAATTCGTTTGGACGCAGAGTTCATCAATTATTGTTTGAAGATTCCAATACGAAAGGTGGTGATTTCTATTAGCATTCAGGATGCTGACAGTAGGTGGGAGAAGCATAGAGCTGATTGTGTGAGCATCATGAATAACCAGTTCATGAAGAATCCTAAATCCCCTTCAAAGTTCCCGAGAACTCTTCCACGGTCTAATTTGGTGCAGGAGGCAGATGATGTCGTCAAATTGCTATGTAGGATGAATGGCGAAGCGAATGCCTACACTTTTCGTACATGGATGTATGCTTTCATCAAGACCATTGAAATCAACAAGGTTGATTCTATAATCAATTGGTCGGAGATTATTAGCAGCAACATCGGTGAGCAACTTCGGAACATGAAGCGTACTTTCAGCTTCAAGATGACTTCATACTTGGTGTATGCTGCAGCTTCACAAGGTGTCTTTTCCAAGCTGGATAGATGTGGTGTTCTTTCCAAGGACCCCATTTTCGAGTGCTACCCGCAGCTTACTGCACCTACAGGCGAGAAGGACTTCAAAGTGATCAACGATGACTTCTTCTACGATTTCATCTGTAGGCTAGACAAAGATTTGAAGGCCAACAGGGGAAGCAAGGAAGCGTGGGAAGCCGTGTCCAAGATTGGCAGTCTATTCATTCAATTTATAGATTTCACATACCTCAGGGTTACGGGCTTTTCTGGAGAACCAATAAAGATGCCCAGGTATCCGAATGATAGATTGATCGCCATGGAGCTGAGCAGGCAACTTGTGGAGTTACACGACCTTCAGTCAAAGCGGCACAAGTCTACGGGCTTCTTCCCAATCACTGTGGGATATTACAGCTGCATTAGCATTCACAGAGCTCGTGGGATGGAAGCGCAAATGTTATCCGAGTATGAGCAAGAGTTCTTCCCTGCACGGCTGAACTTCGATCCATTTGGAGTAGCCAGGAAGACAATCTCCCAGCAGTACGCACATGTGCCTTCGTTAGAAGATTTCTGGATGAAGTGCGGAAGCGAGTACGAGGTTAGAAAGAGAGATTTCAGCAGGCTGTCAGCAAAGCAAGTGTTCGACTTTGGACTAGTGCGGATACCTGCGGATCTTAAAGATGATGGGAATGTGGTACTTGACGCTTACCATCAAATGGGAGGAGATAAAGTCATACTGCAGAATAACATGGGAGGCTGCAATACAATTGAAGAAAGGTCGAGAGCTGTGTTGGTGAATACTTCAAACTGGTTGCTGACGAAGGGATATTGCCTTGATGAAGCATTGATGAATCAAATCACGGGCAACTTCGGCACAGGAGATTCCCTCAAGCGAAAGCATGAAGGAGAAAGCAGCAGAAGGTCCGAGAAGTTCAAAGTACACAGAAGATCCCAAGAGAAAGAGAAGATCACTTCTACAACCATAGCTTTGACTCCGGCTTCTCCAGTACCCAGTACTTCACCAACTATTGCACCGCAGCAGCAGGACGTTTCCATGCCTTCATTGAATCCGGCGACGTTCGTCTTCTCTCCTCAGCCACTTCGTTCATCACCCGTTCCAGAGGAGATGTTGAAGCTGCAGATGGCAGAGTTCGAAAGAGCTTTGTCCTTGGATGATTCAGAGGATGGCAGTCATAACACTGTGGCACTTTCTGATAGAGAGGATGCAGAGCGGGAGATGGTAGTGCACTCAGCGACTTCTCACTCTCCGAGAAGTAATTTCTCGAAATGGTTGGTTTTGCAGTTGGTTCCAGAAGCGAGAATGGAGATGAACTTAGAGGAGCACGACTTGCAGCTACTCCAGGATCTGAGCAGAAGAGACAGAAGGCCTAAAGTTGCTAAAGCAACTTCTAGGTTGATCATTGAGAATTCGGGAGAGAAGTTTGCTGAGATATCAATTCCGGCAAAAGGAAAGATAGAGGAGGAGCTCACGGCGGAAGATGTGACAGTAACCAAAGTACCACTCGGTCAAGCCACCACTGAAGGATTGAAGCAGGACACACAGACATTGATAGACACTTTATTCCTTAGGCTTGACAGTGAAAAGGCAGAGAAAGAATAGTTGCAGAAGCAAGTATCTCAATTATGTGAGATCATAGCCAAGGTTGCTAAACCTTCCATTCAGCCCATTTCAGAGCAAGTGAGTGATCATCTTATGCAGGAAATAGAGGACGCAAGCAATCAAGTAAAGGCTATTGACGAATAGAAGGATTTGATTATTCGTCAAGCTTCTGTACAACTTGGGGAAGCGCCAGCCCGCCTAAAGGTTATGAACGATGCAACAAATCAACTAAAGCAACTGATGGAAAACATAGAAGGCATGAATACAGTTGCAGAGACTAACCTGAGTATTTTGGCCAAGATCAACACGCTGCCGAGAGATGTATTGATTGCGGAACAGATTGTACCAGACGGATCAGTCGAGAAGGGGAAGCAGCTAGAGTTTGCAGTATCTTTCCGCTTGGAAATCTGCAGAGTTTTGCTGAAGAGGATGCAGGCACTTGAGAGTAGAACATCAGATTTACCAGACAGTATCATTTCTTTCACTGAGGAAAGAGTGGACGGAGGTGTTACTTCATACATGCGGATCGTTTCTAACGAAGTGCCTGATTCCCTGGAAGGTTCTCTTCTAATGGTACAAAAGAGAATTGATAAAGCTACCAAGCCTTTCACGATGAATTCTATCAGTAGACTGGTGGCTCTGCAGGCAGACATTGCGAGGTTTGGGCCGAGTTTGGAAGAGGTGGAAGCGTGCAGCAAACTGTTGAATGAAGGGTTGCTGCAATTCAAAACAGAGAAGGAAGCAGTGGCTAAAACAGATGGAAAGATGTTGAATTACATGTTCGACAAGTATATCCGATATCAGAACAAGAAGAACACATAAATGTTACAGCTAGCATGACTTCTTCTATTCTTTCTTCTTCTATTTTCTATGTTCCCGGATGAAATTGTAAAACTTCTAAGTTATTGGTTTTACAACCATTACTTGAAGTCATGTGAAACCATTCTATTAGTTAAGTGATACATGTGTCACTTAAGAAGAAGTTAGTTGAGGATGATTGCCAAATGTCATCTTTACTTGTTGTTCATGCTTTAGTTCAGTTTGAGTCTTCCATTTGTACTCTCCCTCCTACATTCTATAAGTAGGAGAAGAACCTCCGGGTTAATGATGAATCAGAATTTGTAAGCAGCAATCCTAAGTTCTAGACTTTGTGCTGAACTCCTAAGAGCAACTTGGAGCAAAGGAATACAAAGGAGCAGGTTTCCGAAGAACTTTGTGTCACGGTGTACTGTGTTTCTTACTTTTAATCTTAGATCTCTTAATAAACTTTGTGTTATTTTAGATCTGGATCTAGAGCTGCCTTTGTTTTAGAATTTTGTGTTTATATCTATTGGATTCTTCTATGTGCATGCAATCAACTCTGCCATCTACTGATTACGATGCACATCTTCCCCATTTCTTCTATATGTTTATGTAATTACCTTCTTCTATAACTTTTCCTTTCTTTAAACAGCTGCTTACTTGCTGTAGAATTATTCAGTTATGGTTCATGAACTGAGTAATTAAAGTAAAACCCCATTTAGATATTAGCATACTTCAATTGACAAATCTGACACGGGAGCCTCACCGGTTAAATGAGGGAGATTTATCTCATGACTGCCTAGGTTTTGTGCTATGCAGAAAATCTAGCCAACAAGCTCCCTCCTTCGGGCAATGAAGGTGTGCTTTTTGTGACGAAGGAGATGACGATAGGCATTTTTGAGGGAAGGGAAAGATGGGAAGCCCTAGGAAAAGGCGAGGCGAAGCTGGTAGTGGAGATTTTTGCAGTAATCAGCATACCATTGGTTCACGGGGCACGTCCTCGTGCTACGGGGTCTGGAGGTGGAATGGGGATATGAGAGCAAGGCTGCCTCATGTATGGCAAAGGCAAGAAGGTCGTACGTCTTGTCAGTAGGGAGCAGGGTAAAATGGGGCAAGGGGGGAAGAAGCTGACGGAGATGAAAGGAGAAGGCAATGGGATCACCGTCGTCGAATCTCAGAGTGTTACATGAAGGGCAATGGGGGGCTAGGGGTCTAGGGGGATTAGTTTCCAAGGAAAAGGAGAGGACCGCATGGTCAGCAAGGGGGATGGGGGAGACGGAAAAGTGGTGAACATAAGGAAGTAAGTTGGGGGTAGTCGTGACATAATCAACCACACTCGCGCCACCACTATGAGGTCTGCATGTAAAGAACTGGGAATCCAAGAAGCAAGATATGCCATTAAGGATCAACAAATCGTGAGATTCCCTCATCTGTAAAAGGTGTTGTCCATAAGTCGTCAAGAGCTCTATCACATCGTCTAATTCTCTTTTAAGACCAACTAAACTTGGGTCCACCGCTGAGGTACAAAGAGCATCATCTGTCCTATCATGCAGGGGGCCTAGGAGGATTTGGTTCGTGCATTGAAGTCACCTAACACAATGACCTCTCCAACTACAGAGAACCGAGTGATGTCCGTAGAAAGGTCAGAAAAGGGGTCCCCGTCTGGTCCATTCTCAATAGCAAAAGAAGAAGCAAGAGGAAAGTAACAAACTGCAATATAAATGTCCCGGAAGAAGTGTGTGGTCTGTTTAACCTTGATCCAAAGGAAACAGGCAAACTCGTCCTCAGCAACTACAGAGATCCTGCTCCGAAGAGTGTCCCTGACTAAGCAAGCGACCCCGCCAGAGACTGTAACCCTACCAAAGCTCCTAGTATTTGGCCTACAAACCGAGAGCCAGTAGTACCCTCTAGTATCCGCGAGAGGACGAACAGGACTCGCTCGAGTTTCTGTGACAAATAGGAGGTATGAATGACCCAGTGCATCATGAAGGTCAGGTGAAGACTAGTATGAACCGTTTCCATTCCAACAAGAAATGGAAATACCCCTGTTACACTACCTCTCCTAGCGAGACCATCATTTGGACCCGTGAACCCAACCAGGAGGGAAGGTGTCACGAACCACTGGCTTGAAAAAGGCTGACAAAAATAATTATTACTTTGTGATAAAGAAAGAAGTAGAAGTCATGGATCATGAGTTAAAGAAAGAAGGAAAGTCAGATTTGCAAGATTGTGGAAAGAATTCTATGGTTAAAGCCCAACTACTAGTTGCTAATGTTGATTTTTAATTGGTTGGAATTTTCAAAACAAAAACCCATAAGAAGCAAGATAACAGTGTTCACAACTCTAGTAAGAGCTATGAAGATGCTCCACACATGTGTTCACAAAATATGAATGAAGTCAAAGTGGAAAGAGCTTCACTTGTTGAAGATGAAAAGCCGAAGAGAAAGGAGAATGTTGATCCTAGCTCAGTAATTCTGAGTCACAAGGATGGAGGTGTAGAAGATATCTCATTCATTCTTCATCCGGCAAAGGAAGGTAAACATGTTGAGGACAACCTAAGGTATGACAGTAATGATCATATTTCAGGTTTGTTAAATCCTCCTATGTCGCTGCAATATAATTTTTATCTTGAGCAGCATGTTAAAATTGATGGGAAAATGAAGGGTAAGCATTTTGACTATATCCATGATGCAAAGCATGGGAGTATTGGTTCTAACAGAGGCTTACTATCTTTACAAAATCCTTGTCGCCATGGAAAGCATGCTAAAAAGGGTGATATGGTCAAGGATACCACTTGTAGCATAGGGCATGTAGATCTTTTGAGTTACAAGGAAGATGAAGTCCTCGATGGGTTTAATGTTACTATGGCTTGTGAGTGCTTTACTCCGTGCATATGGTTAGAAAGATAATTTATGAGGAATCATATCGAGATTGTTGTACATTCAAACCTCCTTGTGAAGAATGATATGCTACAAAATGGCTTCAGAATCCCTTACACCAAGAGGTTATAACTACTCACGCTAGCGTTGGGAAGGCACATGGTAAGCTCCACATTTTCATTCTTTGTATAGGAGTCATTTCATAAGAATTTCAGCTCCTTATCAAAGCACATGCAATCTGCAGAAATTTTATAAAATAAATACATCCCATTTTGAAGACTAAATCTGGTATTTCTTTTGTTATTTCACCCTTGCAATAATTAATGAGTTGTTTGAGCTAAATATTCAGTGGTTTTACATTAGTTTGGAGTGATTTTCATACCTTGTGCATGTTGCCATTTCCTTATAAAAATCAGATCTGTATGATATTTTTTGTCATAATTGCTATAATTTGCATTTTGAGGTTGGGATTTCCCTAAAATCCAGTCTAGGGTAAAAAGTGTCCATTTGGGAACATTACAAGATGTTATCTTGTTGTCCCAAGCATTGTAACTCATCCGGGAATTGGAGGAATGATTGGAAGTAATAAGAGTCTTGACTAGTGGGTTTTAAAACATGTTGCCATAAATGTTTGTATTGTTATAGACATTCCCAGCTTGTCCAACATTTTGTTTGGTGCCACACAAAAGACGAAAATCATGAGAAGGGATAGTTTAAAATCTTTCAGAGCATTTTCAGTCAGTAATGAGTCGTTCCCAGCCCCCACTACATTGTTTTTTAGGAGCTTCATGAAGGGTTTTCAGTATGACAGTTGTTGTACCTTCCTTTCACTTACTATCCACAACATTTCCAGCCCCCTTTCCATTTTGTTGTCAACTGCAGAAGAATTTCCAGCCACTTGATTGAAAGGGACTAACAAAAGCATCATGCTTACAACTGTCATAAGAGAGATTCCAGCCACCAACATTTTAATTTTGAAAGAAATATGCGGTTACAGTTGTAATTTGGACAACATGATTGTATTATTGGACAGTCATAGATTGTGCGTAGATTATGAGTTGTTTCAATGTTTGCAATCAAGGAGAAAGAGTTGGTCATCATGTCTATAAGGCATGAAGTGGTGAAGAGAGTAACCCTTGTTTCCTTTGATAAGTTTGTCCCATGTGCATGTACAGGTAGGAAGAAGCAAGAGCAGCTGAGTTTGCTCTTCACCCAAGCATATGGGATTGCAATTGAAGATGGAGAGTTTTCAGTCCTAGTATGGTTACCCACCACCTCTACATCAATCACATTATTGAAGCTTGCATGGATTTGTCATATTCGTATCATTTCTATATTGTTGGTAACAATCTTTTCAGCTATTAACAGTTCTACACATGTGCAATTTAAGAGGGTTTCCTAGCATGATAATGATAGGAGAGAGGCTCCACTAGTGAAGACAATCCTCCCAGCAATCCTAGTGTTGAATTGGAAGGAATCACAAGTGACTAATGGCTGTTATGACTTATTTTAAGCTTACATGCAAGTTGTGTTGTGCAATACCTTGGAGGGATCAGCCTGTAATGTCCCTTTTTCCCAAATTCGAAAGCAAATTGGATCTTCCAGCTATTCTTTTTCATGGTTGAGTTGAAGAAGATAAGGAGAAAGCAAATAATATGTTTTTAGTGTGATGGACTCAACTATATGGGTCGGCCTTGGTATTTAAGCCAAAATAAATAATTATAAGGGGTCGGCCAAGGAATAATAAATGGATGTAAGGGAAAGGTCATGTCTTTTCAATTTTGGCGCCACCCTTATAAATTAGTATAAATAGGGGTGAGAGGGTTCATTTGGAGATATCAACTTCACTTGTAAAAACCAAATTTTGAGAGACAACTCTCATAACTTTCCAACTGGGACGAAAACCTCATTTGAGGTCCATTGTGAGGGACGAAAACCTCTCACTCTTGACTTAAAACAATTCATATTTGCAGAAGATTATTATATTGAAGATCATTTTATGTGCAATTCTGATTTTACAGTTATTTCTGCCAGTTCAACTTGTATATGATTGAAATCCGAATTATTATGAGGAGAACTACATGAGCTTAGTCTAAGACTTAGCTTTCCAAGTCTCTTTCAAAGCTTAAGGTGTTGTTACAGTTACAAACAAGGACAAGCGAATTTCGAAGTATTGCATCAGATCACAAATATTCTGAGTCAGATTCTTAAAGAGCAAAGACATGCAAGTGCACACAAAATTCAAACTTGCACAATTGGCAAAGGTCAGGTTCAGCAGCACAAGACAGGTTTGATGATCGAACCTCTCTCAGAAAGGGTTTTAGGCTATGTTACACCAAGTTTCCGGGATGGATACGACAGGCGACTAGGGAGACAAGTTTGCGGGACAGATTTTTTTGGAGGCCTTTTTTGGGGACTGTTATTAAAAAATAAGAGAAATTTTTAAAAATATAGGAAATTTCAAATATTCATATGATAACAACATTGATAAAGCATTCATCACACACATTATAGAACCTTAATACATAAAATTGGAGCTAAATTGAGATTTCACATAAGATTCAAGTTTTAATTACAATGAAATGCCCAAGGGCTGTAAGTTTCAACTACAAAATGTCTTGAACATAGAAAATGAAAATCTATTGTTGCCCCTAATCAAAATCCACTAAAATGGCATCAAAATCAGACCCTGACCCTGAGTCACTGGAACTATGAGGGATTGCCTCATCCAATGAAACTCCAACCAATCCCACATGTGCCTCCTCATCAACCTGTGTGGCATCTTCAGGATCAACATCCCAATGTGTAGCTAGAGTCTGACAATACTCAGGAGTTTGTCGATCCTTAAGTCACAAGGCACTATGTACGGCTATTAAGTTCTCTGCTGCTCGAGAGGTAAGCTTGTTCCTCTTAACTGAGTGGATGAGGCCATATGTGGACCAATTCCTCTCTGCAGCAGAGGAACTAGCAACCTGTGAAAGGAGGCGAGTGGCAAGAATCCTCAAGTCTGGTGCATCCTTGTCATGCCGTGTTTACCATCCAATAGAGTCTACTTGAGCTAATGTAGCTCTATCTGTCCTCGCCTCTGATTTGCTAAATGTTGGACCACATAGATTGATAAAGGATAACCATTATGTTCGCAATAAAGTGGACTCCTCATCAGTGTACATCTTTCGAAAGGCCTTTGTTATGTGACAATTTCCCCACATTAAGAAAATATTGAAGTTTTAAAAATTAGTGATTAATCAAAATGAAATAAAGTAATTATTATATATTTTAAAGTTATTTTACAAAGAATATTATTTAATTTGAAAAGAAAATAGTTAATTCTAAAGTTATTTCACAAGGAGTGAATTCTAAAGTAATATATAATGAAGACCCCCTTTAAAATAGGGTGGGAGATATGTGCATATCAACGCCTTTAAAATGGGGGGAAATAAAAGAGTTAAAAGAGTTTCTCAAACTCCTTTTATTAGGAGGGATTAAAACTTATATTATGAACACATTATGGGTATATAATTGTAAATTATTATGAACGGGTGTGTTGGTTGAAAAACCTACCCGAGGGAAACTTATTTAAACCTGTGGTGTGGGGATTTAATATACCCATAGGAAAATGTGTGCTCAGGTAAATTTTTATTTGATACCAAGTGAAGGCAAGTGGTGGGCATTGGAGGGGCGCTCTAGAGGGTGTCCTAACTGGGGTACGTAAAGTATAACCCAAGATGGTTCCTGGCCAAGGCAAGAAGATATTTTAAATGTTAAATTCCTCTTGATAATGTGGTCATAGCTTAAGGTGTTAAATCTCGGGTATCACCTAGGAGTTACTTAAGCAACACATACTCCTCACCTAGATATGCTAAAGTATGTCATTTACATGGAATTATTAATCTGGGAAATTCACATCACATCCTTCATGAGCCCTTCTTTCACCTCTTCATTATCAAATGGAGGCATTCTCCCAGGGCGTGCTACATACCATTTGGGATTTAGAGCATAGACTGCCATATGAAGCGGAGTGTTCATTGTGTTCCACCGCCATGTCACAATGGGCCTGATATGCTCCTCAAAATCCCAAAGTAGGATCCCTGTTATAAATGGCTTGCTTCATCTGCCCAAGCATGTTATCAAATGTCTAATAAATCTCTCCAGGAGTAGGAGAGTCTATATCAACATATCTTATGATCCCCATAATAGGTGAGATGACGGAGCAAACATATATGCAAACAAGTTACAAAAAAATTCAAAAAAGATAAAGAATTTAAGACTCAAAGTGTGAATCATAATGCTATCACAAAGAATGAAAAACTAAAATAATTTCTATGTCAGAAACATGGATAAAAAAAATAAAAAAATAAAATATAGATATTAAATATACAAAATTAGCAATTTCTTACCTCACTATGGACCACCAATCATCGTCGAGGATCTTTAATTTCACACTTTTTCCTTTAGCAGTGTATTTCTCTGGCCATCTACCCCACTCTTGATTAATCACCATTAATTGTTGAGCCTCCTGCACCACAAGCATCCTCTCTATCAATATGAAATAGTTGGAATATCTAGTGTCCACAAGCTTGAGGAATTCCTTCCTAGAAAAAGTCCTAAATAGAGCAAGTGAGGTGTGATAGTTGCAAATGAACATTTGTATGTCTCTAGCCTCTACCACCATTGTCTTCACCCAATCTATCTTTTCAATGTCTTTCAATATGTTGTTCAATGCATGAACACAACATGAAGTCCAAAAAATGTGCTTGTAAGTGTAATATCCCTTTTGGGGACAAAACTGAAAATTAAGGAAATTAGCTCAAACGTCCAAAATAAGCGAGTCTGATTTTAATGACAGCAATTAATAAAGAACCAGAAAATACTCTCAAACCATAGCGACTAGGAGAGAGAGAAATCCACCGTAGAAAGACTCAAAAATTATGAGAAGTGATCCCTAGGGGATTGATGATGGGATGTTTGATAACAATATATATATAAATTTATTAATATAAAAAGATAGTGACTAAACTATATAAATATGCTGAAATTGATTTTAGAAGCCAGAAAATGTGATCAAATCATCAAACTCAGAATTTTGGAATTTATTATGGCACAAAAACAACTGAAACTTGTAAATTCAATAATTGGTGTGACGTCAGGGACATCTGGACAACCCCGAGATGTGCCTCAACCGTCCCAAGGATTTCCAGACATCCCCAACAACATCCGGAGACGTTTTCTGGTTTCCTGGAATACAAGGAGTCTCCACACAAATGAATACTCAAAGTCTCAAAATGACCATAAAAATAACAGCAATCAAATGAGAGCGATATTATAATTTTCCAACCATGGAAACCCTCTCAAAATTTCTTGACCCTTGATTTTAGAAGCCAAAAAATGTAAAATATCTTAATGAATAGATAAAGTTGAAAACCATTAAAAATCGCCAAAGTGAAAATTTTGGCTTTATAAAATATGCCGAATCAGAATATAAGATCAGATTTGTAATTTGTGCCCTAAAAGCCACTCAAACACCATCAAACCCTAGTCTCTCCAACTAGGAATGGCTCTAAAATGCATGCAAATATTTGGAGATGATGCCTTTGATCCTCCAACACTCAAATCTGCATAAAGGTCTTCAATAAGTCTTCACTCCAACCAAGGAAAGAGGGTTTCCATCCTCTAACCAGCCACTAGAAGGGTTTTCGTCCTTCTAGGAATAACCACACACTTGGGTTTTTGTCCAAGAGTGGAGAACAAGGAACCAATAGCTCACAATGCCCAAATAGAAAAATGCGCCAGGATAGATCCTCCAAATGAGCTCTCTAATCTTCTTTTATAACCTCCTTTTGCCGCCAAAGCTTGGAATAGCAAGGTCAACCCCTTAAAGTATTCTTTTAATCTTTAATTGGTTTTTAACTTTTTAAAGTGCATTAAACCCAGCTGACCTGCTAAATGAAAACACATGCTAAAAAGAAACATTAAAAATTAGAAAAATAAATACAAAAGAAGCTCAATTTCCTTCTCCAACTCCTCTACTTATTTGTCATGGAAAAGGGAATGGCAAGAAGTCCAAATCATGCTCTTAAATTGGAAAAGGAGACATTGCAATAAGCACCCTCAACCATCAAGCCAGCTAACTTACATACGCAAGCTGAATTATTCACCACTTGTACAACATTTGAGGGCCCAATCTCCTCTATGGCATCCTTCAAAATTTGAAATTGGAATCCTTCCTCTTCCATATACAATCAATAGCTCTAAGAAAATAAGAGCCATCATGACATGTGATGATGATATTGATGAGTGGCCGATGTCTAATATCACTCCACCCATCCATGATGATAGAGCAGCTCACCCTTATCCAAGTTTATCTCATCTTCTCCATCACCACACTCACCTTAAAATATTCTTTATCAAGGAGGCTAGTCCATAGTTTACGTTCTTCGTGACAGACATATGAGGAATTAGCAACAAGTACATCTTTGAACATTTGTTTGAAGTAAGGGGAACGTGACACATGAAATGGTATTGCATTGGCAAAGAAGAATTTGGCAATAGAAGAGTCGACTACTTCCTATGATTGCACATTAAACATCCTCGCAGCAGTAGTAGCCTTTCTATTTCCCTTGGTAGAATCCTCTCCCCTTTAACTTTCAACATCCACGGATTGGGTAGGCGATTGTGTAACATGCATAGTCTCTAATGGCATCCATTTTTTCTTGCCTCACCCTCCATGTGCAACCTAGTCACTTCAGCGTTCTCAACTAATGTTATTTTTTCACAACCTTTTACCCCCTGTCCAACTATGCCCAAAATATGACAATAAACCCTTGCGTAGTTGCCCCTAAAATCTTTGTTGCCAATATGACAACCACTCTATCCCCCCTGAGTTCTTTTTCTTTTTCAATGGTTGTAAATTATGAAAGGGACTTTTTAGGATTGAATGGGCCCTTTGCATAAATTTTGAGGAGTTGAGAAGGGCATTCAAATGGATTATTTGAACACTCAGTTGCCACAACACTCTCACTCACTAAAAAAACCCTATTTCTACCTCTATGTTGCATTTAAATCTCTTCACCCTCACTGTTGCTCATTGTTTTTTATTGAAAATGCAAAATCCAGCTGCAACTGCAAGTGCAAACAAAAAACCTCCCAAAGTCTTTGAAACCATGAAAAAAAACCAATGAAAATAATTTATGTAAATTTGCAAAATGAACAATGCATATGAAACATAGCTCAAATGGTGTAGATAGATAAGATAAGATGAGATAAGATACATATATTAAATGTCCAACAGATGACCACAAAAGTAGGTCAAAGGGACTACACCATACAAAGGGACCAAAAACTAGCTGAGAAACCAAGACGGGTTTCCACAAGAAAACAAGAACAGAAATACAGAAAGAGAAGAGAGAAATGAAGCGAGGGCCAATAGCCAAGAAGTGCCACCACAGAAGCGTGCACAACCCACGACCCCAAAGCCGGGGGACATGGTGAATACAATGTAGAAGGGAGAGAAGAAGGGGCAGAAGGAAGGGAGATAACTCAAATAGGAACTCTCTCATCTAACATCCAAGGCAAGTTGAAAGAAGCTAGTAATGTGTTGATGTCCAGTAGAGGACGTAGTGGAAGATATGGAACGCTTATGTTTGGAGTGAGAAGTTTGTTTCTTCTTCTCTCTGTTGTTTTCTTTCTTTGTCTTCTCCTTCACAATATGGGAAATGACAAAAATGAGCTCCTTTTTTAGTTTTAGTTGAAAGAGGTTGTTTTAGGTTTAGGTTAGTTAAGAATGAATGTGGGGGTCCTTGTGGGCCCCCACATCCCTTTTATTGTTATTAATTTTGAGTTTTTTATTAAAAACGTTTTACCTTTGTTGGGACATAAGAGACGCCCAGACATCTCTAGTATGGTCAAGGGACTTATAGAAGTTCCCTAGCTGTACCAGGGACGTCTGGGCTTCCCCTGCTGTCCCCTTTTCCAAATTTGGCATCTTGAGGACGTCCCCAATTTTTTGCATGAATTGGGGACGGGTAGGGGGCGTATCCTACCCATCCCCGCATCCCCGAAACGTTCCTTGTTGGGGACGGGCCTAAAAATGCAGGGGACGCGTCCCTGTGGAACATAGGTTTCAGGTTATCAAACTTTTAGGGTCTAGTGTGATCGTGTTCCTAAATTCTGACTCCTCGACATAGTCATCCACTACCAAAATCAGGTTGGAAATTTCCTTACTCTCATGCAATTCTCTTTCTATACTCAATTAACTAGATTGTCCCTATTTAGTGTGTTTCATATCTTATTATTATTGTCTTTTATCTAATTCTAAAATGCACTCTCTTAATTATTTAGGCACTAAAACTCTGAATAGTTAAAACATGGGGTTCCTTTGATACAGTTCCATGTTAAGGATGTGCCTAATTCTATGAGACTAGAGCACTTTGAATTCACATGTTACTGCGTGCTTTGGTTTTACAGTATGATTAGCATGGGTAATTTTTTTTACTCTATTCAGTTTTTTATCAAACATTAATTTGTATTCATCAAAATACCACTTATATAATCATATCTCCAGAAATGAAAGATAAGTATACTCATCAATTAGCATGCTCTAACACAACCTACCAACAAAACACAAATAGGAATAACATTAAATCAGTGAAGGCTTATTTCAGATACTAATTAAAATACATACCATCAAATGTCGCCTCCATGATTTTTAACATTTAAAATCCTAGCAACACGTAAGTCATAGATCACACTGAATTAATTAGGATACAATCTTCTCAATTCTTGCTAGTTTTTAGCCCTTTCCAGTCACTAATATATGTCACTGTTCAGATGGAGACTCGGCAAGTAATGTTGCCAACACAATATACTCCATTGGCCTGTTATTACATTATTGATATCTGCTACTTACTTTTATCCATTCTATAATAGTTGTGGAAGAAACGAAATACAAAAAAATGGCAATCTAACAAAAGTAATAACTGTAACTAAAGGACAAGTGCTGCTGCATTATCTACAATATGCATGCAAAGAGTTACAATTAGGACTCATGAAATACACCTATATGATAACCATCATAGTTTGAACGCACTAGACAAAAAATTTCCAATATGACAGCAAGAATTTCAATACCTTGTTTAATTAAATTTGTACCCTTTCTATATCTGATTTTAATTCAGTACTAAAACTAAATGTTGTATATTAACAACCAAGTGTCTTTCAAAAGCACAAATATGGTTAATATGGTTATCGAGAGCCTCAAAAACTTACAAAATAACCATTTTTCTTAGTTTCAAGATAACCTGTGGAAATTCCCCTGATAATAAATTATATCGGAAGCTCCTGCAAAAGTGGACAAGATATGAAGAGAATTAGCCAATTTTTAATCAAAATAACATATTCCCCCAACCATTTTAATTATGCTGCCACCTCATCAATCATAAACCTGACATGGACAGATAATTAAAGTATATTTGTTTTACACATTAATGTCTTGCTGATCAAACATGCTCAAAATTCAAACTAATGTGTTTAAAAAGGCAATCTTGTTACTTCATGTAAACAATTTATGTAAACAAGCAAATAGAAACAAAATTGGGCCTCACTAAAATATATTAAATGAGACATGATGTCTATTCATTATAAAATATAAAATCCTCCGCTTACATTTTAGCTAAGAAAATGCTTATTATATCGAAGTTCATGCTTAGACATGATTCTTGTATTTTTTAATTCAGTTTGTCATTTAAGATTTACTCTTGTTCTAATGATTTTCATGGTAATTTAACAATTGGATATTTCATATCTGCATTATTCCAACTAAATTTTCAATTTCATACTTCAACACTCAATTTCATGGATGTATGTTTATACTTTAAATACAGCTCTTCAGAGATTTTATTGCTGCTTAATTATGCAGGTGAAAACATAAAATCTATTAAGTTTGTATATTTTTCCCTGTATTTTTAAGTTATACATACACTATTTGGCATTTGCCATCCCCTGCTGTCCTCAGCATCGAGCACAATTTTCTATACCAGAAATTCAGAGAAACGTAGGACCAAAGTATTCCCTCGTCGAATTTCAAATTTGCATCTATACTCAGGGATAATGTTGAGATACACATCCAAGTACCAGTGCAATATGCTGAAATTTTTAAGAAACAGCAATATTTGAAACCCAATTTTCTAAAAATCATAAAGCTATAGATATTTATGAAACATGTGAAAAGAGATAAATTCCAGTTTGTTTAGGAAGGATGACATGAAACAGTTGGTGTAATAATTTGTGAATTGTTCAGTAAATTTGGGCTGGGTTTATAATTAGCTTTGGGTATATTAGATTAAATGAGACCGAGGCCTCAACATTGGTAATAGTGTTTCAACGTTGAATGCACAAGAGAGCCATCAACAACAATTGGCCTTAGAAAGCAAAGTAGACTCGGATAAGTTGTAAGCTAAAATATTCCAGTTACAGTTAAAAAATGTTCTAGCTACAAAAATTCAAAACAAGGCCAGGATAGGTCGCCTATATAGATCAAAAAAGTGAGCAGTTATAAAAGGCTTAGACCATAAAACAAATGTATTACACTAGACAGGCTTAATATTTACATATCCTAAAATAATGGCATTCATTGAAACAAAGTAGTAAGCATGGCTGGTACTTTGATCAGGTAAAGCCATTGACATGATAATTGGAGGGCAATATTAGCATCCAATAAGCTGAAGTCCAGAAGGCTTCAGCCATGATTCTCCAATAGGTGCTCAATCTTTTTCAGGCAATAAATAATAGTTGTAAGCCACTGACATGATAATTGGAGGGCAGTATGTAATGTCCCCATTTTTTGATGACCCTTAGCCTATCATTCCCCATGGACTTTGGGGATGTTGCAAGGGAAAAATTATATTAAATAATTAGATAATATTGCCTGGAGAGTGATTTTAATCATTTGACATTATAAAGCAATATTTATTTAAGTATTTAATTAAATTCCCAAAATGCAAATTAAAAAAGGGAATTAACTAAATAATTTTTAGGTGACTTGTAAATATTAAAATCACCCTTTCAAAAGGGGACGCCACACCTAGGGATAATAAACTGCTTTTATTTAATAATTTCCATCTCCTAGGGATTTCAAATTTTGTGCCTCCTTATAAAAATAGTGCTAGGATCGTTGTTAGACTTATGTTATGATGAGATTTATTTGATACTCCATGCTTGGAGTTGGGATGCATGCCCATTAATGCTTTCTATCTCTCTCTTGCGTGGGAAGTTGGTGAACTGGTTTTGATCAATTGAAGTATTCTCTCTTGTTCCATTTGTTGAGTTCTCGTGTTGAAGTATGTTCTTTGCATGATTCATACTTGCTAACATTGGCGACTTGCTTTGGGATGTGGCACATTTGTTTGATGAGGATATTTGAATGATTACTGGTGATTTTTGATGTCTTTATGGTCTGACTTTGATGTTGTAATTATTCCAACTATGGTGACTTGATATGGGTCTTATTTTGGCATGTTTTAAGGGTAAATCATCTATATTCAAGATTTGATCTGTGTTGGCTTTGCTAAGTTTGGGCAGCTATTTTGAGTGTATTGAAGGGTTATGAAGTGCCGAAAATTATTTATGCAATTTATTCTAACCCTAGCGACTGGTTTGGGGATTTTGGGAGTTGTTTTGGAGGGGTTTCAGTTATAAAATTCAGATCTTTAGTTCTTTGGAAAGATCTTAATTTATAGAATTATCTGCATTTTATTTAAAGGGAAAATATGGAATATTGAAGGAGTTGTGAATTTTAGAAAATTTCAGCTGTCTGCCAGCTATTTGGTTGCTAACAATTAAATATTAATTTCAGATCTGTAGTTTGCGATCAATTTAATATTGAATGTGATTGTAGCAATTAGGAGAAATAAGGAGAAGGTGATGCTATAATTTTTGGAGTAGATTTGGTGCCCTAAATGTGCTGGGCGACCTACTTTTTAGGGAAAAATTAGGGTTTCATGTTGGCTGTGCGAAATCTGATTTTTGCATATTATTCTTCATATTTTTGTGGTCCAATATCCAAAATTTCAGCTCATTTGGACTTCTCTAGCCAAAGATATGAATTTTTGAAAATTGCAGCAGTTGGGGTTTGAAAATTAATTATTTTCCAGCAATGTGTGATCAGATTTATATTATTTCCTAACTTGTCCTAGACAGGGACATTACACAGTAATTGATAGCATCCAATAAGCTTAAGTTCGGCAGGTTCCAGATGTGATTCTCCAATTGGTGCTCGATATTTTTTAGGCAATAAAAAATAGTTGTAAGCATGACTGGTGCCTTGCTGAGGTAAAGCCACTGACATGACAGTTGGACGCCAGCAATTGATGGCACCCAGTAAGCACTAGTCTAGTTGGTTCGAGCTGTAATTTCTCCAATCAGTTCTCAATCCTTTCCAGATGACACTCTGTTATGGAATCGTGGTGGTCAGACTTTATAACGTAACTTCGTCTTTTATGATAGCAAAGAAGGAACATGATCAAAGACAAAAATATTGTATCGATCTTTAGGCTTGAGGACTGTAATGCATGGATGACCTCCATAATTCACCACATTGTCCAGGTTGCTACACTTATCACTTGTATTTTGCACTGCATAAAAAAAGTAAAGGCAATCATTTTCATAGAGTTAATGTTGTATAGTATTCACGTTCTATTGGGCTGAGCTGACTTGTTGAAATGATACACTATCAAGGAAAATCTCAAGTTCAAACTCTGTGTAATGCCCCCTTCTCAACGCTAGTTCTCTATAAAGACCTTGGGCCCATTCCACTTCCTGTGGGGAAAAAGGGATTGAGCAAGGGAAGTTAATGTCATGATTTTAAGTTGTTTTTGTGAGCTTTGCATTATTTTGAAGTAATTTTGTGATGTCCCTTTTGGGCTCAAATTTGAGGAACTTGGATTTTCCCCAAAACCCTAATGGACATTGCTGGAATTTACGAAAACAACTGAATTGATTCACCAAACCCTGATGAGAACAAATTGGAATTTCACAACAGCCAACTGAAAATATTATAAACCCTAGCAGCGAACTGAATTTGCACTTTCAGGGCATCAAACACCATTCAAACAAGCTGAAAATTCATGTATTAATTCTCCAAAATATTATACTCAATAGATGGAACAAACACCAAGCAAATGCACTCCAAAATATATGCAAATTCGGAAATTTTATACAGCTGTAACTAAATTCATGACAACAGAATTATAGCTCACAACAATAGCTGGAAATGGAGATTCCAAGCCCCAAAATTCTCAGGAAATTGTGCAATCAGCCTCTAAAATTATGAAGACTATGAATGTCAACTCCAAATGAAAAATGTACCCTAGATGGCACCCAACTCCACCTCCAAGCAAGCCGCCACCCTAGGAGAGGGCCTGAAACTGGCGATCAAACGCTAGCAACCCTTCTTCAATCAAACCATAGCTGGAATTGATGCCCTAGCACTGATAAATCTACCTTGAAATTTTGAAAATTTGTTTGTAGCACTAACACGACCTCTGTATGAGATCACTAATGAGGATATGAGGGTTTTTCGTCCTCAATCCAAATGCTATTGATTGATTTTGTCCTCAATAGACCTCCGTGGAGGGTTTCCGTACTCAATGAACGAGAGAAAGAGGCAAAGCGTGCTCCAACTCCAAGAAAATATCAAGACCCCAAAATGCATAATTTTCTACACACCAAGTAAACCCCTTATATAGCTCATTTTTGGTCCCAAATCTCTAAAACAGTCCCCATGAGGACCGACCTCCTTGGGAGATATGTGTAATGTCCCTTTTTGGGACTGAAACTGAAAAAGTAGGAAACCACTAAAACCCAAGTGAAGTGAAATCTGATTTTTTTATAACAGCAGCTATAATATTCTTTAAAACCCTAGGGCAAACTGTATAGGAGCTTAAATGCACCAAATAACCATGCACAACAGCTGAAAAATACTTGTAAATAAGTATTCAAACACGGAAATCAATATCCATCCAAATGGCAACAAATAAATGGAGAAAATCAATGAATATATACTGCTATAATTAAATTTAGGACAATAGCAAAACAACCACAAACCAAGGCTAAAAAAGATAAATAAAACTCCAAAAATTACAAAAATATAGATTCCAGCCTTATAAATTATGGAGATTCAGAATATAAAATCAAATATGAAATTTGTGCCCTAGAAAGCACCAGACCAACTTCAAAACCTAGTAGCTCCCCTAGGGAAGAGCTCCAAAAATAAAGTAAAGCCTTTGCAATCCTTCTTCTTGATGTCTGCAACTCAAAATCGAGGGTTTCCATCCTCCACTGAAATGTCCCACTTCCTAAAATAATCAGTTGAAGACCTTTACCCCAATTCTATTCCCTGATGGCTAAAGGGTGATAGAAAAGGAAACTTATCATAATGAATTAATTATAAAAGTGCAATATAAAATAATATTATAAGGACTTTATATTAATTTATTAATGATAAAGTCAAATTAAAAAACAGAAAAGAAAAATATAAACTTATATAGTAAAAATAAGAAGAAAAAAAGTCGCTTTATATTTATTATTTTTCTCTAGGAGAAAATGTGACCCCTTTGGTGGGTGAAATAAGGTGGAAAAAGTATTAAATGAGGGAGGTGAAAGCTGATTGGAAGTTGAGGGTGGCTATTTGGCCAAGTTCATCTATAAAAGCAAGTCGACTTGCTTGTAGAAGGCATCCTTTTCTATTTTATAAAATCATGATTTTTGCCTTAGCTTGAGGACTTTACAAAATGTTTTCTAAGGACGAAAACCCTTAGAGATATTCTCTTAAAGATGAAAACCCTCTAAGAGATCAAGTAGAAGAACGAAAACTCTTCTTGTAGTTGAGAGGATTATCCATACAGGGGTTTCCATTGTGGATCAAGGATTTAGTTGTGTTTTTCAGTATTTTCCAACAGTATTGAAGGCTGAAAGGTTGCAAATTGTACAAGGGTTTGAAGGAGAAAGTTGTGTTTCTCCTTTGTTTCCAGCCTTTTCTAGGATAAGTGACCTACTTGGAGAGTTGGCTTGAAGGGTTTTAGAGTTGTTTCTGATCTAATTGGGATTGTTGGTCTTAAGTCTGATTTTTAGAGGTCAAACCAGCCAACTTGCATAATTTTTGGCTCAAGGATATTGTACTTTTCAGCTATGTCTGAGGACAACTGTCTGCAGAATTTTATTAAATAATTCCAGCCAGTTTTGAAACCCAAATATGGTATTTCTCTCATGATTCCATCTTTATAAAATTTGCTGACTTGTTTCAGTTAAAGATTCAGTGGTTTTGCCTCTTATTTGGTGGATTTTCATTTCATATGCAAGTCATCATTTATGTATAAAAATCAGATCTGCAATATAAAAATTTGATATAATTTCTATAATCTGTATTTGGGTGTGGGATTTGCCTCAAATCTGTTTGGGATGAAAAAGTGTCCAATTGGGGGCATTACATCCATCAAACCACAAGGTTTCCATCTTCCTTGGATCCCACACAAAAGGGATTTCGTCCTCAAGTGGAAAAGTAGTGAGCAACTAGCCCAACAAACCAATTGTATATGTAAAATGCATCAAAGATGATTGCAAATGAAGTCTTTAAGCCCCTTTTATATTCTTCCCTTGGCGCCAAAGGCCAATAAAAAATGGGTCAACCTCTTAAGTCTCAGTTTATCTTGTAATTGTTTATTCTCTCCAAACCTAGCCGACTTGTCTCCTAAAGGAAAACACTTTAAAGAAAACATTCAATCTAATAAAAGAAAACTGAAATGACAATGCAATTCCTTCTCTTTCTCAATCATGTTTCATTGCCATGAAAGGGGATGGCAGGAAGTCCATTTTTCGGCTCTTAATTCAAGAAAGGGGGCATTACAATCCTCCCTTCCCAAAATTGTTTTCCCTCAAGTAATTACAACTCATATGCCCAAGCATCACCATGTCAAGGTGAAGGAACATGTTGTAGTACTCCCATAATTTGGACCCTATGCTTGTTAAATGAAGGAGCCTCAATGCAAAAAAAACTCATACTTTTATTGCCCTTTTCTTAGCTTGTCATCATCTCATAATTTCCGCCCAAATTATGGATCCCCAATACTTTAGTAATGCTAGCCCAAAAACAACTGTAACTATGTATTTTTCTCTCAAAAATCAAAATGTAGGTGATTGGAAACAAAGTATGACAGTCATAATTCACCTGATTTTTCACCCAATTTGGAGTTGTGTGGGTTGTAGTAGTTGTCTTCCTCAGTTGAAACCAACTTCCACTATCTTCCAATGACTCAATGTCCTCAAAATGATCACTCTTGCAGCTATTCAAGTCTGAAAACAATAACGCATAATCTAATTTTATCAAAACCAGAAAATTAAAAATGAAGTGGCAGTTACAAAATTGAAACCTCTTTGCAAAATTAGGAAATGTGAGCATTGCAATGACTGAAAACACCTCTCTAAGGACTGAAAATTTTCTCCCAACATCCATCAATCGAAAAATGCTCCATCTCTTGTCTGAAAATACTTGCCTACCCACTTGTATGCATGCAAATGAAACCATGTGGTGGCCGATATGAATATTGACAGCAGTACCAAGTTTGAAATTTTGAGTTATGATTCTCCAAAGAACACTCCTTTTGTCACCACTAGCCACCCACATACTTTGTTGGTGTTCCCTTGCATGAATACTCAACCATGAAGTAACTCTATCATGCTTATGTTGCACTACTCTGATATGATACTTGGCTGGAAATATACAAAATGAGGCATGTTTTTTGAATCCATCAATCACAACATGTAAACAACTCTTGCCTTGAACCACAGGCAAACTAGTGATAATTTCCATGGAGATACCTTTAAGTGTCTCCTTGCCCATATCCATAAAACTTATTTCCATATTTTGGAAATTGAAAGCGAGTTCTCCCAAAGAGTGCAACCAATGGACCCTAAGCACAAGAAATATACCAGCCATGTTAATCATATAAAAATTATCACATACCTCATGCTCTCCGCCTTCAGCCTTCCACCAGGGTTGAGATGCCCCTGCCAACCAATCAACTCGGTTGGGGCAAGACGGTTAGAGCCTCCCGTCTCTGCCCGACAAGTTTCCTAGGTTGTTTCTCACCATCTTGCCCTCTCGGGCCACTGCTAAAGCTACTGAAGAAAGAATCCAACCTGGCTCTAGTTGGAACGTGTCTAATAGTGGCAAAAACCTGCCTGGCTCTGGCTGGCATGATCAAAACCCGCCCCCCGTAGGACAGCAATTTGCAGCGGCGGCTTAACTTCTCTGCTTTTTTTGCTCTGATGCTTTGTAATCGGTTGTATTCCTAGGCTTTGTTGTTGCCTAGTTTGTTTTTGAGGTTTTGGGGCGTGCTTTCATACCGCCCAATTTTTTGTGAATTATCTTGTATCATTTTACTTGTTGATATAATATAAGATCTTATTCATCAAAAAAAGAGTTGGGGACACCACCTTGTAGATGGCATGGAGTAGTCATCCGCTACCTTGATCATAAAGCCTTTGAAGTCGTCTACCTTCAAATACACCTTTTACCTCAAGCTCTCAACAATGAAACTGCAAGTAGTTCCATTAACAATCAAAAACCGTGACTCCTTGTGAGGGTAGAATCCTTCACAACTTTGTTAGAATATATAATAAATTCAAAACAATCCTCCATCAAATTTCTTTATAACCATATGCATGGAGTAGCAATATTAAAGACTTCCTCTTTCTTACAATTCATGGGATCAACCGGAACCCAAACTTTTATGCCCAAATAACCTTGCAAGAAAAGATCTATGTGCCATATGTTACTCCTCAAGCTCTTCACATCATCGTCAATTATATTACCAAACATCAAACATGACATGTGATCTTTCGTAACAAGCTCCCCATGATGACACAAGTATGGCAGCGGCATGAGAGAAAGTAAAATGTGATTTTTTTCATCATACCTTGTGCTTCTAACAAGAATCCCACCATTCTTTTGTTGGTACTTATTTGGAACATCTCCATGACATGTGATCTTTCTTAACAAGCTGCCCATGATGATGCAAGTATGGCAGCGGCATGAGAGAAAGTAAAATGTGATTTTTTCATCATACCTTGTGCTTCTAACAAGAATCCCACCATTCCTTTGTTGGTACTTATTTGGAACATCTCCATGACTCACTCCAAGGAGATAGACTCCCTCAATTTGCCCATCCCTGACTGCTGCTCGAAAATTTCCAGCGAACTGAAAGTAATCATGAGAAACCGGAAGTGCCTTTCCTTCATGAACATACCCTTCCGTAATGTCATCCTCTATGCCCTTATTCAAATCTGATTTCTTTTCAACAATTTACCACAAGCACCCATTAGAAACCAATGAAATATCGTTAAATATTAAATATCTTTTACCTTGGGACTCATGTTCCCTGATTTCCCTAGGTTCATGCTTCAAACCTTCATCAAACAATGATGTCTTCATGCTGAGATTTGCTTTGGGAATGGAATCTGATTTTTTACAGTAGCTATAATATTCTTTAAAACCCTCAGGCAAACTGTATAGGAGCTTAAATTCACCAAATAACCATGCACAACAGCTGAAAAATACTTGTAAATAATTATTTCAACCAAGGCAATCAATATCCATCCAAATAGCAACAAATAAATGGAGAAAATTAGCGAATATATACTGTTGTAATTAAATTTAGGACAGCAACAGAACAGCCACAAACCAAGGCTAAAAATGATAAATCAACTCCACCAAAAATAACAAAAAATATAAATTTCGGCCTTATAAATTATGGAGATTCAGAATATAAAATCAAATATGAAATTTTTGCCCTAGAAAGTACCAAATCAGCTTCAAACCCTAGTCGCTCCCCTAGGGAAGAGCTCCAAAAATGATGTAAAGCCTTTGCAATCCTTCTTCTTGATGTCTCCAACTCAAAATGGAGGATTTATGTCCTCCACCAAACCACAAGGAAGGTTTTCGTCTTCCTTGGATGCCACACAAAAGGGTTTTTGTCCTCAAGTGGAAACGTAGTGAGCAACTAGCCCAACAAACCAATTGTATATGTAAAATGCACTAAAGATGATTGTAAATGATGTCCTTAAGTCCCCTTTATATTCTTCCCTTGGAGCCAAAGGCCAATAAGAAAAGGGTTGACCTCTTATGCCTCACTTTATCTTTTAATTGCTTCTTTAGTCTCTCCAAACCCAACTGACCTATCTCCTAAAGGAAAACACCTAGAAGAAAATATTAAATCTAATAAAAGAAAACTGAAATGAAAATGCAATTCCTTCCCTTGCTCAATCATGCATCATTGCCATGGAAAGGGGATGGCAAGAAGTCCACTTTTAGGCTCTTAATTCGAAAAAGGGGACATTACAATATGTTTTTCCTTTATCTTCAAGCATGCACTCCAAAGACCAATCTCTTTATAAAAATATAAGTTTCTTTTTCTTTTCTTTTTCCCATTCCATCTTTTTTTATCCCTTTTGTCGACATAAGAAATGAGCATTAAAAATACTTTTATATTAATAATACTATGAATTTGCCCCTAAAATGGAGAATTGACCGGGCCCAACTTAAAATATTACTAATTATTTTATTTTAGAAAAGGGGATATCACAAATTTTCTAGGTATAGTCAAGTCGGCTGGGAGAAAGGTGAAAAGCCAATTGAAAAATAAAAGAAAACGAACTATTATGTCCCCAAGAAGGTCGGTCCTAACGGGGAACAACTGATGAAGAGAGGATAATATGGCCCATTTTGTTGTCATTTATGTTATGAGGCAGACGAAACTATCAATCGTCTTATCTTCCAGTGTTCATGGGTCATTCCGTTATGGAGACTATTTGCGGGGGTACTAAATATCCAATGGAATGGGAGACACTCTTTACAGCAATTAACTAGAGACTAGCAAGGAATCCTTCCCAAAGGTCAAAACTTAAGTCTGGTTTTGTGGACAGGCGTTTCTCTTCTGCTATGGAATATTTGGAAGGAAAGAAACAACAAAAAAATTCAACAAGCAAGCAAAGAACTGTCCTTTGTCTGGCAAAAAACCAAAATTAATATTGCAGAAAGCATTAAAAATAAGATTTCTATCCCATCTACTATTACACTTGTATGGGAGAACATATGCAGGAAGCTTTCTATGCAGCCTACACATTCGATAATGCCAGCCTTTGAAATGAAGAAGAAAGCTAGTCAACAAATTCAATGGAAACCTTCTCCGATGAATTTTGGTAAATTGAATACGGATTGAGCATCAAGGAGTAATCTGGGACAAACAGCTATAGGAGTCATTGGCAAACTTCAAAATGGAGAGATAGCCTTCTTTTTTGCAGAAAATTTAGGCCTTGCCACCAATAATCAAGCAGAGCTTAAGGCGGTGTTTAAAGGAATGCAGGAAGCTATGAAATGTGGTTGGACAAATTTGTACATTGAGTTAGATTCACAAGTCACAGTCAAGTTGTTATTGGATTCCAATGAATGTCAGAGTGATGATTGGAGAATTACACAAGAAGTTTGGCGAATAAAACGGTTGCAAGAAAAGTTTCTAGTAGTTCTTTTTTCCCACATCTCTAGACAGCACAATAAAGGTGTCGATGCATTGGCTAACTGGGCTCTGGATAATCATACTATTGTATGCTATGGGTCACCACCACCATGGTGGCCCACTAGACCACATGAGGATATGAGACATATTTTAAATCTTGATTTTCTTCCAAGAATATTTGTAATTCTAATTTGTTGTATAATGCTCAGGCGTAGACAAATAGTTTCAACGCTTGGCACAGTAGAATCTATGACCTTATCTTCTCTCTAACATAAAGGTCCTTTGTTTTTTGTTTTTTTAAAATAAGAATGCAATGTGTGGAGGATGAAGAAACCATCGTAGAAGATGAAATCGTGTCTTCCACATTTAACCCTTCATCTGCCTGTGGTTACAGAAGAGCAGTTTGTATCTCTTAGGAAATAACGATTAGTTTGTATCTCTCATTCATTATGCCCGTGATTTTCATTATGATCCTAGTTTGAAAATGGGATCTAGAGGGCCACTTCAATAAGACAATTGTGCCACTGTCCACTTTACCGATTTCTTTTAAATTCAAATCAGAGTAAAAATTCATCTAATAAATTTTCTTCCAATGTTTACACGAGATCGATATGATTTGCAAGCAAATCTAGTGAGGCACCAACATTAATGACCCAAATTGCCTATGCTTGTCTAAAACAAATGAATACTTGAAAATATATTTTCACTCATGCTTATACATGTCAAAGTTCGAATTTATAAGAGCTACAATGAGCATTTACTCAGATTTCCTTAATGTGTTCTTTTCAAACCTGAATCATTTGTACTTAGTGAAGGTCTGTGAGCTCTCTCCTAGGTTATGTTTTCTACTTGTGATCCCTAGTTTATCAGTTCCAAGAGAAAACCATTAATAGAGGGAAATGTACAGCAGAAGCAAAGAAAAGCATATATGCAATAACACAAACTTGTTTTTAAGCAGGAAAATTTTCACTCAAGTCGATTGCCTCTCTCAAGTGATGCATTAAATATGCACTAGTGAAAAGATTAAAACATCTGCATAATAAATCATCATAGGTATGAATAACATTGATTTTTTCAACCTAAGCAATAAGTGTGCAGTTCAAATATGCCCAGTAATACATTGAAGATAGAAACAAATTCACAACAATTTAGTGACACGGTGATTTTTGCCTTTAGACCACCATATAGATTCGTACAGTAGTAATGAATATCAAGTGTATGACCAGATGCACATTTCCAATGCTTGCAAGTGCAACACTATTATTACATACAAAAAAATCCTTCTCAGCATACCATCCACTTATCCTACCACCCAAAAGCATCAATAGACACAAGAAGTGCCAGTAAAATCAATTTATTGATATTTTAAACTTTAAAATAGATTTATTCTTAGTAATGAATTTTAAAGTAACAACTTACAAAGTATGAAGATTTGTCAAGTTAGCTATTTCATTAGGAATATTTCCTTCTAAAAGGTTATTGCTCAGATTTAGGGAATTCAAATAGGAAAGTTCCCCGATTTCTGCAGGCAGTTTCCCACGAAGGTTCTTTCCAGAGAGATTTCTGCAAAACAATTCAGTCACAATAAGAAAAGAGTATGGATAAGAATTCATTAAATGTCACTGGCAGCTGGAAACCAACTTCAAAGATAATATGCTTCAGCAACTCCCTATGTTATGTAGGAAACGTACAAGATAACTTTATCTCTATCGAATATAGAAAGAGTTACTAATACTGATAACCCCGTTATAAAGTATCATATTGATTTCCATTGACCACACAATGTCAAGAGAAGCCAACGATATCTTTATTAACCCCTAAACATTCATTAGTGAGAAAGTGACAATTAAACACATCAACAGGTAGAAAAATAACTTGTTACTAATTTGATGTCTTGGATTTAAACTATTTTTTATGATTTATGATTTTATCAGAATATATCATTACATGGTATATCAATATTTAGATTTATCAAGTTTCAATTAGAATTTACAGTTTCATCTTTTAACTTCTATTCTCCTATATCAATTTTCAAATGTGATGTAGGGGAAGGGGACCACTTATAAAGACCCCTAACTTCAAGGGTGTGTATAGCAATTGCAAATATAACAACAAACTCTTAAAAAACACGTTACCACTTACCATAGCTTAACTTTTAAACAATCTGAAAAAATAAATATTTCGATTATTTAATTAAAAAACTTACATTAATTTGCATTATTCTAGTAACCATCGAAATGATCCGATAAACTTATACAGCAGTAGCAGTATTAACAGAATCTTCAATCTAAAACTAAATAGAAAAAAAGGCATAGACTACTACAAAATACACAAAATTTATCCTTGTAAAACCCTTTTCGGTAAAAAACCTCCGCACAAAAACTTCTTTCTATTAAAATATAAGGCTTAAAATTTAGCATTTAGTTAATATTAGTTAGGTATTAATTAATAAATGGTTGTAACCGTGTCAACCATTTTGTGACCATCTCTCACATACTAAAATGATCAACACACGATGATAATGTGTGCATTCCGGTGTCTCTTCATTTCTTCTTTATGCACATTTTCTAACATTGGTATCAGAGCCCTTAGTGCTCGAAGGGGGTCTGCAAACTGAAGCAAGAACATTCAAAATATTTTTGAGGGTCATCTAGGCCAAAAACGTGAATCATACAATCTTGAAGGGGTCGCTATAAATCTAGAATGGACTGCTGCCACAAATAATAGTGCAAGGATTACAGTCGCAATCTTTGCCACAAATAAGTAATAACAGAAAAAGGATTGCAGTCGCAATCTTTGCCACAAATAACAGTCACGAAAATACAGTTGTGAACAATCACAAAGGGTTTGCAAATAATATACAGTCACAAGGTTCAAAAGGGCATAAATGCAGTCACCATTGGAGGGCATAAATAAAGTCGCGAAAAGGGCATAAACACAGTCACCATTGGTTTATTACTGCCGCCATTTCAAAACACACTTGCCATTTACCAGTCACGATTTTTGGATGAGTTTCAGTCACAAAAATAGCAAAGACACAGGAGTTAATCTATTAAACGCCATTGAAAGCATATCAGCCACAGCATGAGAGTTTTTAAGCATTAAATGCCATTGAAAGCACATCAATAACAGTCGCAAATCTAAAAGAAAATACCAGCGAGGGCACGTGAGAAAGCAAGGGACACATGAAGAAGCGAGGGAAAATCACAGTCACAAGATTAAAGTAAATAAACTCTCTAATTTTTCTAAAATATTTCTGCAAGCAAACCTTGTTACTTTTTTTAAAGAATGGAGTTTTCTTTACCAATAGACAAATACTCTCGTCTCAATTTTCACACTTGGAAGGTTAAAATCCAAATGCCATTAATGAACAAAAATTTGTGGGGTATTGTTGATAGAAACGAAATGCAACCCACCGATGTTGCCAAATTGTTAGAGTGGGAAAGTTGTGATGATAAAGCTAAAGCTATAACTAGACTTGCTCTTTCTAAGTCCAAAGTTATCTGGGATAACCTAAATAAATTGTTTGGTGCAAAAGAAGTGAACGCTAAATTTTAAAACTTCAACTATTTCGATTCAAGATGGTTGATGATGTTACTATGTCCAAACACATAAATAATATTAAATTTCTTCTTAAACAATTAGCAGAGATTAAAGCTCTAATTGATGACAAAGGTTTTAAAGCCATTCTATAAAATAGTTGCCTTCTTCGTATAATAATATCATTTTTACTCTGAGTCAGACGCCTTCGCAAATCATGGAAGATATGATTTCAGCTCTCTTGGCTGAAGTAAAAAGAACTGTAGACAATATGGAAGGTAATTCTTCACATGAAAATGCACTATACTCCCGCACAAGAAATAATCACAAAAAAACAAATAAAGACATCATGCAAGTTGAATGTTATTATTGCAAGAAAAGAGGTCATACAACCAAGAGTTGTTGTATTCATGCCAATGATGTTCTCAAAGGCAAACTCAAAGATAACACGAAATAAGAAGTGGCCTTTGTTGACAATCCACCAAAGGCTGAATTTACTGAAGAGATGATTGATGAAGAATGGCTATTTTAAAGAAACCCACACTTTGAAGATATGAAGTGATCCAGTGTAGGTGAAACATGGCATGGATGGCTACCCAAATAGTTTGAGAGCATGTAGATCTCAGGAATTTACCCTTACAAGGGTCATGAAACAACTTGACGCAGCACTATTGGAGTAGCTCAGTATGGATAGTTGTCCAACAATTCGGGAGATTCTGTAATTCGAGAGTTTGGGGAGGTGGAATCTAAGAACTCAGAAATTCAGCTCGGGAACTACACCTTTACGAGGGTTATGGGGGCAGCTTGATGAAGTTCTAACTAGTCCAAGAATTGTTATTCAAAACAAAAGCTTATGAAGATTGTAATTCTATCTTTTGAGTGTTGTAAGCCTTAAGAGGAGGTATTAAAATATAAGGCTTATAATTTAGTATTTAGTTACTATTAGTTAAGTATCAGTTAAGTATTAACTAGTAAATGGTTGTAACCACGTCAACCATTTTGTAACCATCTCTCACATAACAAAATGACGAACACACAATGATAATGCGTGCATTCATGTTTCTCTTCATTTCTTCATTCTGCACATTTTCTAACAATTTCTTATTGTTTAAATCAATTGTTTACAATACAATAAAACTTCAAAATTCTCTTATCCTAGTCCATGTACTACATTGTGCAACACACAATCTTTTTTTTCTCATATTTACAGAAACAATGTGTAAGTATATATAGGCACATCGATAGGAAACCTTCCACCTTCTTCAAACATGTAAAAACTCATATTCCCTATCAAGCAACTATCTATCTATGATGCTTCAACTTCCACCTGTGATACTTCAGCTTCCACCTATGAAACTTCAACTTCCACCCGAAACATCCTCTACAAGTTGTCACTATAGAGAGATCTTATACAAAATATTTGACTCCACCATTGTATTCCCCTCTAAACAATACATGAAAGCAAAAAAATGGCACTTGATTTGGGGTCCATATGAGAAAGTTATGGTACAAAATATTTGACTCCACCATTGTATTCCCCTCTAAACAATACATGAAAGCAAAAAAATGGCACTTGATTTGGGGTCCATATGAGAAAGTTATGGTCTTTGGAAGGTATCTTTTTCTACTCCAAGATGTCGCCTCTAAGATATCTCATCCACTTCTGTCCAAGATTAAACCTAAGTGGTCCCTCATCCAAGCTATCCAAGTTCTCATCTCAACAAGCTCTCATCAAAATGTTTCCTTAGAGGCATCTCATCCAATTTTTTCCAAGTTCTCGCCTTAGCGAGATCTCATCAAAGTGTTTCCTCAAGGATATCCCATCAAGATGTCTCCTCAACAACACATATCCAACATTGTCCATTTCACCCCTTTTATTACATTGACTAAAGATGACTAAACAAAATATTCAATATTGAAAATAAAATCACCGTCAATGCAAAATGTTTGGTGCCTAACCTTGTGCATAGGGGTATGCACCAAAAAGTGGCAAGTGTACTAACTTCCACATTTAGCGTCATAATTGCGGCTGCAAGTGCCAGCTGCTAAAGTAAATGAGCACATGCTTTAACATTTCTCCCCCATTTGCTAGCATTGTCAACAGTCTATTCATTTTTATGAGCTTGGACCCTGCAACACACATGGGACACGGGGGAGCTCGATCTCAGTTGGTGGAACTTGATCTCAATTGGAATGCCAATCTATGGATGCAATGCCAATGACTATCACCATCCTGCTATGTGTTTCAATCTCTGTTTTAAAAATCGCGATTAATTGCCCAATTATCGCAATTAATCGTTTTAGGCAAGCAAAACGATTAATCTTTCTAAAAATCAAGATTTGTGGGGTTCCAATAAACCGGTGATTTTTGGCGATAAAAACCCTACAAAATCGTGGAAAATCGCAACTTAAATAGTGGAAAATCACAGATGAAATCGTGGCTTAGGTTTAAATGCGAAAAAAGACCAAATCTTTCTTTTGTTTTCTCTTGCTAGACTCGTTTTTGCTCCTACAACTCGTATTTCCTCCATCAGCGAGCATTCAACGTGGTTACAAGGGCATTCAACCTAGTTTCGTGGGCATTCGACGTGATTTTGAGGGCAGGTAAATATTCAACGTGGTTTCGAGTGCAGTCAAGGTGATTTTGTGAGCATTCAAGGTGGTTTCGAGTGCAGTCAAGGTGGTTTCGAGTGTATTCGAAGTTGTTTCCAGCCTTATTTTCCAACAACTCGTGGCCCTAGCAGGTAAGGTTACTAGAGTATTACAAAAAAAAATCGTTTTTTTAAAGATCTTCAATATTAATAATTATATCACAATATTATAGTATACAGTGTACACGACTTTACAATAAAATATTTAATATCCTAATAAAATATTTAACATACTACTATAACCTGTTAATAACTTAATAGTTAATACTAAATAGTAAATAGTATTTATTTAATATATTAATTAGTTTTGTTACTTTTGTATATATTTAATAAACTACAGTCTACTGTTAAACTTAATAGTTAACTGTTATAATATATACAATATACTGTATAGTGTATAGTTAGACATTTATATAAAATCGAAGTTAATTTTATACAATCTATAACGTGACTGTGAGCACTCAGCATACACTAAATTTAATTTAAGTTTATTTTATGAATTTAAATGTTTTTAAAAGTAGCGATAAACTTGCCAATTAATGCCAATAATTTGCCAATTCCCGATTTCCGAGTCAAAATTTGGTCTGTCGATTAATCGCCGATCACGATGTTTTGAACTATGGTTTCAACATATAAGGTGAGGATTTTTAAATCTTCATTGAACTTATGGTTCATTTTATGTTTTAAATGTTGGTGTCTGTTAGGTTTCCTGTTTTACTGCTAAAATAGTACAATTTTTATTCGAGTCATATATACTCATATCCAACTATGAATTTAAATAGGTATGACAAATCTAGATAATGCTATTTTCCTATTAAAATACACACCTCAATTCTAACATTATATTTGAATCTTGCAACTGTATCCCAGCACAAGTAGTTTACAACTTGAGAATTTAATCACAAAAACTTGTATTTGTAGTTTTTATAAACATTTAAGTGTGCACATTCTACTAAGCATGACAGAAAAAACAAATCAGTGGAGTATAACTCAAATGTGAAAGGCTTGTTGGATCTAGGTACGTATTGAAAAGTGGCAAGTGTATTAATTTCCACATGTAACACCTTAAATTTGGTTGCAAGTGCCAATGGCTATAGTAAATGAGCCCATACATTACCTTTTCTCCCCCATTTTCTAGCATTGTCGACATCCTATTTATTTCTGTGAGCTTGGACTTCGCATAACACTTGGACTTTGCGAACAATGTGGACAAAGGAGGGAACTCAATCTCATCAGGGTTGACTTTTGTTGGAATGCCTATCTGCAGATGCAATGCCAACAAATTTCAGCACCTTGTTGTGTGTTTCACCACTCTATTTCACCATAATAAGGCACAATATCTCACTATTTTTTAACACATCAAATCTAATGAAATTTACTCTCCCATGTAAGGCACAATGAAGATTGTGAAAAACATATAAGGTGAGGATTTTTATTTCTTCACTAAGCTTGGACTCTGTAAAACACTTGGGCTCTGCAAACATTGGGGATGGATGAATTTAGAAGCCATATTAATGTTTAAAGCTTGAGAATTTATTAACACAAACTTGTCTCTACAGCTGTTGTCATTGAGGAGTAATGGTTTTTACGTGTTTAAATGTTTCTACAAAACAATCAGGTTCTAGTTAGCAGAATGTGCAACTTCAAAGTCTGTGCAATGTATAATCTTGTGGGCAAGCTATGCAAGAATGGACATAAACCATAACAAGTCAATTAGAACAGCTATAAAGGTGGGTTTGTTATTATAAATTTAAAAACTATAAACTACTTGTTGTGAGATCTACAAGCTGAAGTAGTAAAATGGAAAGATATCGTTTTATGGAAACATTTTCTAACACAAAATAACCATTATTGCTCAATTAAAACGGCTACAGAGGCAAATTTCTGACAATAGATGCTTAAGATGTAAATTGCTTACATTGGGATCTATAAGCAGCATATAATAAAGTGGAAAGAGTTGCAAGATTCAAACAAAATATTTGAAATAAGGTTTGTGTTTTTACTACTTATCTTCCGTATGTAACGCCCACATTTTCAACGCACCAAACCCAAGACAACTCAATACTTAATTAGGAAAATACGGAATATTTTTTTTTGTTTAAAGGGGTTGCAACAAGATACCACCGACTAGGATTAAATATTTCTTGTTTAATAAATTTCTCACATTTGTAAAGTTGTCGAATATTAAATTAATAATTAACATTATTAATTTACACTAAAGCCACTTTGGGATAAATCCCTTTCTAGGGTTTCCGTTAACTCGCCTTATTTAAAATATCAACTGGGTCAATGTTTCCTAAGAGAGTTTAATTCTTACTTCTCACAACAATTAACAATAATGTCCCTCATGAGGTTATCTAACTAAACATTTTAAATTCAATTAATTAACCCTTATAATTCATTAGCTAAGTTACCCCTTTCACAAATATTTAATTTATCCTTAATAGTCAAAGGCTATAGGTCTCAACTTACCCTATCAATTAAGTGGTCTCATTCAACCTATTTACCCACAACATTTAATAAATTACATTCCCACAAAAATCCCCACCACTTAAAATTGTAGGGTGAAATCTCATCCATTAGATTAAGTCATTTTGGGCCTTTGGATTAAAATACCCTAAAATCTTTAAGACTTCTTTCTTATACTCTTTTTGACCTAATGTTATCTCATTTTTGTTTTGAGGGTTTTGGGAGCATGGAGGCCATGGAAGCTTGGAAAGGTTCCCATGGAGTTCATTATTCATCTTCTGTTTTAATTCATTAGTTTAGTTTGTTGAACATTGTAGGAGCAACACCTTGTGGATCTAGGGTTAATTCCATGAGGGTTCCAATGTATTGCTTAGTTTTTTTGGCATTGTATCCTTTGATTTGGAGTGTAAAATTTGGATTTGCATTTGAATATGGTTGCATTTAGTGCACCATTGTATTTATACTCACAAACTTTGTACTTTATTAATCAAGGACCTTTCATTTTTAATGGCTATATGTTATAGATCTGAACCCACACGTTTTCCCATTTTCAATCATTTCTCTATTAACACATTTGGGTGCCCATAAATGGATTTATATGCTCCAACAAATGAATTTGTTCATTTACAAGTTGGTAGTTCCATTTTATAGTTTTAAAGCTCTGATACCAAGTGTAACGCCCATATTTTCGACGCACCAAACCCAAGACAAAACTCAATATTTAATTAGGAAAATACGGAATAAATTTTTTTGTTTAAAGGGGTTGCAACAAAATACCATCGACTAGGATTAAATATTTCTTGTTTAATAAATTTTTCACATTTGTATAGTTGTCAAATATTAAATTAATAATTAACATTATTAATTTACACTAAGACCACTTCGGGATAAATCCCTTTCTAGGGTTTCCGTTAACTCACCTTATTTAAAATATCAACTGAGTCAATGTTTCCTAAGATAGTTTAATTCTTACTTCTCACAACAATTAACAATAATGCCCCTCATGAGGTTATCTAGCTAAACATTTTAAATTCCAATTAATTAACCCTTATAATTCATTAGCTAAGTTACCCCTTTCACAAATATTTGATTTATCCTTAATAATCTAAGGCTATAGGTCTCAACCTACCCTATCCATTAAATGGCCCCATTCAACCTATTTACCCATAACATTTAATAAATTTCATTCCTACAAAGATCCCCACCACTTAAAGTTGTAGGGTGAAATCTCATCCGTTAGATTAAGTCATTTTGGGCCCGTGGATTAAAATGCCCTAAAATCCTTAAGGCTTCTTTCTTATTCCCTTTTTGATCTAATTTTATCTCATTTTTGTTTTGTAGGTTTTGGGAGCATGGAGGCCATGGAGTCTTGGGAAGGTTCCCATGGAGTTCATTGTTCATCTTTTGTTTCATTTCATTAGTTTAGTTTGTTGAACATGGTAGGAGTAACCCCTTGTGGATCTAGGGTTAATTCCATGAGGGTTCCAATGTATTGCTTAGTTTTTTTGGCATTGTATCCCATAGCTTGCCTGCGAACTTATACATTGCATAAAATTTGCAATGTTTATATTCTAATAACCTAATCCCCTGAATTTTGATATGTAGTGTGACAACCCCATTCATTTTTCCTATTGCAGCCATAAGGAACGCAAAGGACACAGTTTGTTAGTAAAAAACCTTGTGGAACAATGAAACACTTAAGATTTTTGTATTTATAGATATTTTTGTTTCATCCATGGACTTGCATTTTATTTTCAATATTGAATATTTTGTTTAATCATTTACAGTTAATGTAATAAAATGGGTTAAATGAATAGATGTAATTTTGTTTAAAAATTTGAAAAAAATTACTTTTTTTAGTGTTTAAGAGTTAACCTATGTTTACATGATTTTTTAGATTATGGTGAGGCTCACTTGTTGCAAACCTTTCATTTTGTTGGTACAAAATTACAATAGATGAGTGTAGTTGAAAGAATATGGAGTAGATGTGTCTAATATGGCATTTTTTGTACTCTAAATCTGGAGAAAATACTCCCTAGTTGAATATAACATATGCAGTAGATGTGCATAAATGCTTCAGTGCATTGATATTTGGAACTTGAAATTGTACAAGTTAGGTGAAAAGGCAAGTTTTGGATAGTAAGATATTAGGAAAATGTAATCTTGTCTAGAAGTTATATATATTTTAATTTAATGCACACTTTTTTGGAAAATACGATCTTCAGTCATTTTGTTGAAGTATACAATATAGTAAATAAATGCTCCTAATTTTTTATCTGCTTAACCTGTTAATGATAGGAAATACAATAAAATAAAAGGTTCATTTTTGAGAAAGCAAAGAAGAATAAAACAAACATTAAATTGTGTTTAGGGTCTCAACTAGTATCACAACTATTGGACCCTTCTCAATAACTGATCCCCTTCCCCGAATTATTCATTGTATTTAATGTTTGCTTATATTTAAGTTATTATCTGATGTTAGACATTGAGATTGAGAAGTTAGAAGTAGAATTCCCTGTATTTAAATTTAATTGTTTTTTAATCGTATGATAATGCATGATTATTCTTATCTCTTAAATTTATTGTTTATTTTTTTAAGTGTTTAGTCGTTAGAAATAAATCAACTTCTCTTATTTTGTTTATTTACTAGCCTCGTCCCCCCTGAGGTTCCCTAAAATATTTTAATGTCTTGGGAACGCGTCCCCACATCTCTTCTTTACGGGAACTTCATGTTACACTCTCTAATATATTTATTTTATATTTAAAGAAAACTTACAAATATGATAAAAATGTAGAAAAGATGAACTTACAACTCAATCACATGATTATGAGAGCAACTAACACCTTCCCAGCCTTGGCAGGGATCATTCCCAGTCCAGTTTACTTCCGCAAGAAGTGTTTCTTTGATTATTTGGAGCATATCCCCTGGAAAAATATAACAATTTTACTTGCAGTATCAAATAAATGAATTATGAAAATGTTGTCTGATCAGGATGAGACATATGTAACTTGGAATATCAAATTTGACCTTGAATTTTGTTATCCCTTCTGAGCAATTAAAACCATTTACATCAAAGAATATCTAAGCTGCATTTTTATAATTTTCCATTTTACTCCCAGAAGAATTGCAAGAAAAAATGACGCTGTGGAATCCTTCCTTTTCTATTTGGATTCAAATCACATCCAAGAATCAATGGGATGCCCAAATAATAAATTTGAGGACATTAAATATGTTGTGACAATGCATAGATAAATATTAGATATTAGCACAAGAATTGAATAATTAAAAGTAACTTGATCTAAATAACAATTAATTCAGACCTTCAGGAGTAGCTTGGAAGAGATTGGAGTCCACAATTATTGAAAGTAGTGCTATCAATATAGCAAAGCCACCTTTTCTGTTAACCTGCTGCATCAAGCAGTAAAATTAAGTGAGGTTGAATGCCATGCACTAAACCTAAAGAATGATAATTTTGCATTAACTCACGCCACGAAAGAAGAATGATGATTAGTATTCAAATGTTTCTCAATATATCAGAATTTCCTAATATCACAAGCAGTCTCGATAAATATGGTAATCAAACAAATTGGGAATGCAATATATATTCAAAAATATGTGCATGCAGCCTGGGAAGAATACAACATTTTTTGTCTGTACACTTTTTTCGCTAGGTTAAAATGAAGGGTTACTCGCAGGTCTCCCATCCCTATATTAAGCTCAGAAAGTGGGTGTCCCAATATGAAGCTGTGAGAAAATATGATACAAGTCTACGGCCAAACACAAAATATAAAATTACTAATCCGTCGTGACCATCAGAAAATAAATTACAATCTACTGGCTTTGTCTTTTGTTTCCAACCAAATTTATGAGCTTGATTCATGACCATAATTTTGATTTTAACTAAGTTTTCAACACAGATATACAAAAGGCCAAGCAGAACCAGACACTAATGCCTATCAATCTTTCACTCCATTCAAATACATTTCTTCTTTCCTTGAAACAGAAAACTAGGCCTTTTTCCAACAAATCCAATGCTAAAAATCACAGGAATGCACGTGACAAAACTGGGGCAACATGCAGTCACAGGCATTCAATGCAACAAAGGCAGCCTACAATCTCCAATTCATGAGGACAAGGAGACAAAGGGATAAGATACACTCTTCCACCCAGATGTAGCCCAAACAGATACAACATGCCATCATTAACATTGAAGGATGACAGATCTGAAATGAAGCAATCAGCTAAATACCCTAGCTAAGCTATTGTCTGATAGATAACCCCCTCGTACCATACCCGGATGACATACGTACCACTATGAGAAGATTTTGAACTGTGCAGCCATTACACATGCACACGATGTATTGTGATCAGCAGGGGAGCAAAGGATCCCCACCCACATCCTCACAATTTTTCTCCAGATAACACTACTTCCTTCGCAAATATTAACAAGAGGGCCATCCATTCAAACAAACAGGCGTATTGCCAACAAAGTGCAGCAACAGAAATCTTTTATGCCAATGCAGATAGTGCCAACATATTGCAAACCAAAGAAGCCCAAAAACGCTTCCCAGTCTTACAACCCTTCAATCCACTAGAAGCATTCTTCTCAAATGAATGGTAGCAACTTTGCAAAGGGGTTTCTTCAGGATTAAACTCTCCCACCCATTATACAACAAACAAACTGGAAACATCATTAGCATGAAAGTGCAACTGTGTAGAAAAGAACATTCAATACATATTCAAAACCATTCTAAATTTCTGCAATAAACCCATTGTGGTATTATACTTGCCAAAGTATTCCTTACCATATTAATTCAAGATTTTCAAATTTTACACACTGGATAAGAGTACATGTATCGAAAATTCTGCGTCAATAACACTCCCAAATGACAGACTAAAACAAAATCCAAGGATATGGGAGGAAGCCCAGGTTACAGAGAGAAGCCTGGGTACCCATTGTTCAGCCCAGTCAGAGGAGAGGTAACAGGATGGTGATCTGTCATGATCAGGATAACACAACTTAGAATGTCCACCACACCAAAGGCATACTACAAAAACTAATCGAGTGTCCTGTCTGTCAAAGAAGAAAACCACCATCCATATTCTTGCATTGTTAGTTCCTACATCGGAGAAGGCAAAATTCTCATCCTGCATATCCCTACCATGTGAGCACTTGTCTCAACATAAAATATATCCCTCATAATCCAGAATTTCTTTGTCAACAAGAACACATCCCTCATTAGATACCTCATGACTCTTCCTTAAAAATATCACTTCTCTCACCTGGGCCCTAACCATTACTGGAAACTTGGCAGGGAGGTCCACCACTGAATTGCCTTCACAGTAAACATGTTTAATAGTCTTGTTAGGCATGAGAGAAACTATACTAATGCAATCCATGAATATCTGATTAACCTACCATAGTGGACGATTCCCTTCCATCAATCCATCTATTATAGTTTTGGAGTCCCCTTCAATGATCATTTTTCCAATGTAAGTCTCTCACGACACATAGTCCTCTAAAGAAAGGTCTAGCTTTGGCTAAGTTATTTGAGGAAATAATGTTTACAAACAAAAAATCATGATAGAAAAAGCAGGTCTGTGTGTGTGTATCAGTCTTAGCAGTAATGTAATCCCATGACTAATGAATGTAAAGCCCTATCGAATTTGCATAGCTCCCAGCTAATAGAGTACAAAAATTTGTTATGGCCCTAATCAGACCTAAACCCCATCAATATGTAATGTCCCCAATGGACATTATTTTACCCCTAAACGGATTTTAGGCAATCCCAACTTTAAATATGCAAAATACAGACAAATTGCAGCCAAACAGAAAACTGATTTTTGCAGAAAATTACAGCTAGGGCAGCGAACAGTAAAATATGAATAACTCCCATAATATCCGCTCAAATCACTTGAAATTTTAAATAGAGCTTGCTAATACAATAACAGATATTATAGAACTATTTTTGGAATTTTTCGAATAACAGAATGCTGCCAGAAATTTACAGCGTGCCCTAAACAACTGAAAACTTCTAAAATTAATATCTTTTGCTAGAGAAGTCCAAATGAGCTGAAACTTTGGATCTTGGGCCACAAAAATATGAAGAACAATATTCCAAAAATAGTTTTCGCACAACAAACACGAAACCCTAATTTTGCCCTAAAAAGTAGGTCGCCCACAACATTTAGGGCATCAATTCAGCTCCAAACTTGACAAGCTAGGGTAGATCTCTCACTACCGAAGAATGCCCTGCTAGCTAGGGATGGATCTCTCACCACCGAAGTTAGGGTTCCTGTGGGATCTTACTCCACAAGCTGGATATTTGCAAACAGCAGTTGCACATGAAAGAATATGCATAAGCTACAAGCTTAAGACACAAATTAGAAAATATCAAATGGTATGGAATATCTTTCCCTTCAAGTCGACTTCTCCTTATAAAGGAAGAAGAGACCCAAAACAACCTTTACAATATCCAATTAGTTCCTAAGGATTTTCCCTGTGCAAGCATTTAATATTTTCCCATATTAAATGTTTTTTTCCAACAACTTTTTCTCTCTTAATGCAAGTCACATTTTTCTAGGGGAAATACATAGTAAAATTGGCATCTATCCTTTCTATGTTCCCATTCCCCCTTCTAAGGCAAGTCGCCTTTTCACCTAGGATGGATAACAATTTATATTTGGGCCTTTTCCATCCTTGATTTAATAATTATTAAGTCATATAAATTGTTATAAGTGCTTTATATATTTTTTTTCTTTTATTAATGGCACTTTATAATAATTAAATATAACTTAAGCCACCCTTATATTTTTCCTTTGGCCGTCGGGTTGACAAAATAGGCCAAAGGTCTTCGAATGGGAAGGGGATATTACAATCCTCCCTTCCCAAAATTGCTTGCCCTCAAGCAATTCTGATCTTGCTTTGTCCAAGTGTCATGCACAAGAGACAAAACACGTTGAAGTGATCCGCAAGCCTGGCACCTGTTCCTGTCAAGTGAACTAAAACTTGCCACCATATATCATCCACAAGATGCTCACATACATATACTTGGAGCAATGGTTCATCAAACTCCATAATGTAAACTTTGGCATGCATCTCATGATGAAAATAAATAGGCAACAATAAATAAGACACATTAGTATGCTCTTTATACCTTGGAATATCACCAACATCCTCGCCAATCTTGGTCTTCAAAATGTCTTGACTTTGTTGCCCCAAAATCTGAGTATTCGTGTCTACAATGGGCTGAAATTCTTCATAAATCAGCTGCTGCAATAAATGAGATGGCATACTTTCTTCCACACCATCTTTAATCTGTGAAATCAGCCCTCCTTTGAAAGGTATTTCCATGCTCCCGGCTGCCCTCTCTTGAGAAATGGCATTCCTCATACCTTGTTGCCCACTAAGTGAAGACATCTTTTCCTTGAACTCTTGTAGGTGTTGTCTTGCTTGAGCGGCTATCAATTTGGCAGCTCTAGCTCTGCTATTCCACTCCTCACACCTTTTTAGAGTTTCCATTATATCCTCCTTACTTGCATATACAAATTTCTTCTCTTGAGCTGGAATAATTTCTCTAACAAGCAAAGTTTTATTAATGCAATTATTTTTCTCAATGGAAATCATACCTTTTTCTCTAGAAGCTTCTTCTTCAAATGAGTTCTTTTGTAATTCAGGTACCGGCATATGATGACCTCGCTTGGGTTTGCTACCAATCTTCATCATGCAATAATCTGGAAATGGCATATTATCTCTGAAACCCTTACTCAAAGATTGATATTTCCTCCAACAAGAATCCTCGTCAATCACCTCTATTGGCTGCCCTTTATCATTGTTCTCACCATTTTCCTTATTGTCCCCAGATCTGCTTTGATTCAAATTTTGAGTGAGCTGGCTCAAATAAAGGTTAGTGGCTTCCTGTTGTTTCACCATGTTGGTGAACATTTCCTTCATAAAACCCACATTGAGACCTTTCCAATTTGCCATATTTAACCCACACAGGCTAGAGGAACAACATCTCTGATACCATTTGTAATGTCCCCAATGGACATTATTTTACCCCTAAACAGATTTTAGGCAATACCAACTTTAAATATGCAAAATACAGACAAATTGCAGCCAAACAGAAAAACTGATTTTTGCAGAAAATTACAGCTAGGGCAGCGAACAATAAAATATGAATAACTCCCAAAATATCCGCTCAAATCACTTGAAATTTTAAATAGAGCTTGTTAATACAATAACAGATATTATAGAACTGTTTTTGGAATTTTTCGAATAACAGAATGCTGCCAGAAGTTTATAGCATGCCCTAAACAACTGAAAACTTCTAAAATTAATATCTTTTGCTAGAGAAGTCCAAATGAACTGAAACTTTGGATCTTGGGCCACAAAAATATGAAGAATAATCTTTCAAAAATAGTTTTTGCACAGCAAACACGAAACCCTAATTTTTCCCTAAAAAGTAGGTCGCCCAACACATTTAGGGCATCAATTCAGCTCCAAACTTGACAAGCTAGGGTAGATCTCTCACTACCGAAGAATGCTCTGCTAGCTAGGGATGGATCTCTCACCACCGAAGCTAGGGTTCCTGTGGGATCTTACTCCACAAGCTGGATATTTGCAAACAACAGTTGCACATGAAAGAATATGCATAAGCTACAAGCTTAAGACACAAATTAGAAAATATCAAATGGTATGGAATATCCTTCCCTTCAAGTCGACTTCTCCTTATAAAGGAAGAAGAGACCCAAAACAACCTCTACAATATCCAATTAGTTCCCAAGGATTTTCCCTATGCAAGCATTTAATATTTTCCCATATTAAATGTTTTTTCCAACAACTTTTTCTCTCTTAATGCAAGTCACATTTTTCTAGGGGAAATACATAGTAAAATGGGCATTTATCCTTTCTATGTTCCCATTCCCCCTTCTAAGGCAAGTCGCCTTTTCACCTAGGATGGATAACAATTTATATTTGGGCCTTTTCCATCCTTGATTTAATAATTATTAAGTCATATAAATTATTATAAGTGCTCTATATATTTTTTTCTTTTATTAATGACACTTTATAATAATTAAATATAACTTAAGCCACCCTTATATTTTTCCTTTGGCCGTCGGGTTGACAAAATAGGCCAAAGGTCTTCGAATGGGAAGGGGATATTACAGGGAGATGCCATTTAGGAGTCCAGATGAGACATAAATGGAATTCCTTTAAAGACTTGGCAAACACTGTCTTTTCCTCAGCTTCAGGAGTCAACCAACATTGGTGCTGCACCGTTGATGAGATGGAAATGCATTGGCACCAATAGGGATCAAAGTGGTAGAGGCCCGTTTCATGAGTCATAGGAGGAGAATCAATTTTGATGTAATTGACTTGTATTAAATCGAGATCCCATATCTAGTGTTGTTGAATTCAAAGTGGTGGTTTGTTGATGATAGAATTATTAAAAGGAGGGATGTTTGGCAATTGAAGGTAATTAGGTTTATTTAGACTCTTAGAAAAAGCAAAGCACAGAGAAACAAGTCTCACATTGATCCTACAGGTGATGGGACTGTGGAGCCTGGAAGCATGATACCATGAAATAGTCATGTAATTGAGATTTGAATGATAGACAAATTTTGGAATGCGTTTTGTCTAGGTTGCCAGGAAACTTATATGGGTACGGGTTCAGGTTCGAAATGTGGAAACACTAATTTTCAAAAAACCCTTGGGTCGATTGTTGATATTCAGGGATTGTCTGGATATATATTGTGTGGATGTACATATATATAATGCATAATACTCTTTTTTTTTTCGATAAGAGATAAAAACACCCAAAATACTTTGTATTCATGAATGTTCAAAACATTCAACATGCTTAAATTTTCATATGTACAAGAGTATAATCTAGATTCTAGAATATCATCTAGATTTTCCTCAAGTACCCGCTGAAACAGAAGTATCTAGTGTCCTCAAGTACCGCTGAAACAGAAGTATCTAGTGTTTCTATTTTTATTTTTGGAGTTTAAAAAAACAGAAGCACTGTTGAAATGGTACAGAAACGTCCCGGTTACGGCTTAAGAACTGCTGAAATGGTACAGAAATGGCCCGGGTAAGGCAGATCCGTATCCGGGAACTGTTATGGAGTTACGGAAATGTTTCAGGTGGATACCAGGACCAGTAGCAGTAGCTGGTAAGTCAGTATGCAGGTACACTGCCTTGGTTGGCGTAGTTCTGGGTATCCGAGCTAATTTTCATTCAACTATTTATTTTCAGTTTGTACATTTCTGCAGAATCAATGGATTGAAATTTATCTGTGAGAATTTTGGCTTTCATATTGTGTATGTGCACTCTGAGCTGGCTGTGTGGTCAATAGTTGTTAATTAACCTTCAACCATACCGTTACCTTTTAGTTGTCAACTGCTTGTTCCCCATACCCCAGGATGCTGCATTGACTTCCTAGTTCTGCAAATCTGAAGATTCATTCCTCCAGCTCAACCATCCATCATCTGTGGGATTCATTCCTCCAGCTCAACCATCCATCATCTGTGGGATCAATGCTCATTACCTCCAAATGCCGTTTTTTCCTCATTGCTATTAAATTATTACTAAATTCTATCAATATCAAAAAAACCACTTTGAATTCAACAAACACAATATAATGGATCTGATTTTTATACCGGTCAATTTTATCAAAATCAACTCTCCTCTTAATAAATCGGCCTCTACTCTCTGTCATCCTTATTGGCGACAAAGGAATTTCATCTGCTGACATCAATTTTTGGCCGACTTGCTGAAGCTGACGACAAACATAGTGCTTGCCAAATCCTCCTAGGAATTCCATTTATGTCTGCTCCAGATTCCGAAATGGTAATCTTCCATCTTTGACCTATTTACTGCCACGTCTATCAAGATGCCTTTTTTTAATTGCTATTATTTGTTCTTTGATCCCTGACCATGCTGAAGGGACAGATGCTCAACTTGGAACAAATTTTATCTAACGGAGCTGGTAGCATTTCAACTTTCTAGCTGGTAGCCTTTCAACTTTCTAGTGCCTAATTATTCTCTCTTTTGCCTTGCTTGTTCCAGTGTATATTAAATTATTAAACTGCGCTAGATTTCTTCAAAATCTCCTTCATTAAAGCCATGACTCTTTTCAGTATAACTAAATCTCTTTCCTGCATTGAAACTGAGTATCATGTTTAGTATTGCCGCTTGGTACCCCTTTATGTCTGCAATTTCATTGGTCAATCTCCTGGTCTATTTTATGCTGTTCCTGCAAATTAGGGTACTTACACCTGTATCGTTAGGGTATAGTTTGTGGTGCACTAGTAGTTGGTTTTGCATCTTCCCAAATTCCTGGTGCCCATGGGATCACCATTCTGCTTGTAGCTGTCATATATATGTGAGAAACTTTTGAGGAATGGTCTAAATCCTTACCAATTAACCTTTTTGATGGGGCGAGGTTTCAGAACCAACCCCCTGCTCAATTCTTTCCATTCTTTTCATGGGTATTTTGATCTTACTGCTAAATTTGCTTCTCCAACTGCTGGTGCACTGGCTGTGGGTGTCTGTTTTACTGCTAAATTTGCTTCTCCAACTGCTGCTGCACTGGCTGTGGGTGTCTCTTTAGGAATCTTTCTCATTTGGTTTTCTCTTCTTGATGGGGAATTGGAAGTAAGGCCTGTTTCTTTCCCTTAAAATGCTCACAAGGTCTTCGAATAATCCAGAAAACTATGGCCAAGCTCCCTGCAAAATGAGCAATTGGCTTCTTGGTGGATTGTGGGGCAATCCCTTGAACTATAAATCCAGCCTGTTTTTTAACACATAAACATAATAACCTGCTTTCACTAGCAAGCAATCGTACCATAACCTTTAATTCTATACCCTCTAGCTCTGCCCCTTACTCTTGCTGATGTAGTTTGTTGAGCATCCATGGAAGACATAGTGCTGCTGAGAAGGATTATCAGACTTTTGACGCTCCTGCAGGCGCTTCGGTGCCTGAACTGGCACTTAGACAGTGAGCAGATGATGATACCTAGCACTTGGGGTGTGAGTTGTGACCTTGGGGTTCAAGCACAGCGGTGGCTCTGTTACATAGTTATATGGAGGGTTTACCATAAGGCTAGTTTCCCCGACTTCTGTATTCTGGTATCCGACCAGTTACGTCTACCTCATGTTCAGTATTTGTAGCAACTTACCATGATCAGGTTACAATTCAGTTTGATTTATAATATCCATTGTAGAATTTTGTTGATTTTAGACAATGCACAGCCATCAATGTATTACTGTATCAAACTTATACTGGTCATGCTTGATTAAACAGAAACCAAGACAAAACTGAGGCTTTTTGGGGTCCTTTAAGACTTTAAGCCAGCTGAGAACTATCTGCTGTTGGGCACAGTTATCTTGCATCTTCAGTGAGTTTTCGAGTATTATTTGATTTCAAGTTGATTCTATCTTACAAGAGTTTCCCTTGAGATCAGATGTCAATCTTGCTGAGTACTCTCCGCTGCTTCAGTGAGATCAGTACTTGTAGATATGTAATAATGGGTAACTACCTTATCAGACAGTGGGAATGAAATGGATGCCTAACATATAGAATAGATGGCTCTTTGGGGTCCTTTGGACTTTAAGCAGCTGAGATTTAGTCTGTTGGGCAAGTACTTGCAACATGTGAGATTCTTCGACCTTAAATTACGTTTGAGCAACGTTGATTCTGCTCATTTCCCTATGACAAGTCAGGATTTACAATCTTATCATGAGTACTTAAGTAACAATGTTTATCGAAAGGCTGATTGTAAATATATGGGTAATACCTTATGGACAGTGGGAATTAATGGATGCTAACAATAGAATAGAGAGGCAAACCCTATTTTTGGCTTATGCTCTAATTTAGCAATTAAAGATTTTGTTAGTTACAATAATATGCCCAATTTTCAGCTTACTATCCATATAATTAACAAAGAAAGTAGTTATGCAGGAGGTGCTGCCTGGTAAGGCATCATAACCAAGTAGTTGATCATTTAGCTTCATTATAGGTGAGATATTATTACTTCTAAGTAATGGCACCATCTCTTATTGCCAAAAATCTTGATGATTGGTTTGCCGTTAAGTTTTCCATATATAACCGGTATAATCTTTCTCACATAGTGAGGTCTTAAATATCTACAGAATGTTTCTACAAGATACCAATGTCTTTAATTTGTACCTGAAGATTCAAGGATATCAGTGCTGTTAACTAAAAGGTTTGAAAACTAAGTAGGTCATGGTAGATCTATTTTTCTTCAATGTTTTGCTAGACATGATCTTTCCGTACATCCGAATAGTAACGGCTAATGGTCCTACAAAATATCTCGAGTAGCCAGTAGGCTGTCACTTGGAAATGATTATTTTTATTTGAAATATTATTTTTTTTTCAATGAAATTAATCAACTAAAATATGCTAGGATATACATGTTGTTTTATCAACATAGCACATTGGTATTACAACTGAAAATGTAGTACATAATTTGTTACTAAATAAAGAAAAGAAGATATTAAGGAGGCAAAATTCATGCACAACCAATGAACTTCTATTGTACTCATATTTAAATAGAATCACAATTATGCTTGCCCTACATTGTATCCCTGCAAATTCCTTTAATCTGCACTTATATTTAGTCTGGCATGGTTAAACTTATGCTCCTTAACTTCGTCAAGAGCTATGCATTATGAAGAGTTATTGCTTTTGATTCAATGAGGTCCAAATTATGCACAAATATTACCATATTTGACATCATTTTGTCATGATGGTCTGGTAAACAAACAGGTTCAAGTGAAAGTTGTAAAGAACAAACTGGTTACCTCCTTTCAAAACATACCGAATTTAATAACTAGAGTTTGGCAAAGGAATTTCTTCTGATAGCAGAGATCCTGGATTTTAGGACAAAAACATGGGTCCAATTACTCCAAAATCAGGTGAATCATTCATAGTTTGAATGGAGTAAAAACTTAATGCCGTTAGAGATAAAGCCAAAGCAATATCTTTTTTCATAGACTTATGTGGACATCCGCAAGTGATACTGACAGAGAAAGTGAAAGAGAGAGTGCTAGAGGCCATTTTTTAAGAGGGAATTACTTGACAGATAACATCTGTAAACCCTGCATTCTGGGGATGAACTAATTTAGTGGTCCATGATACTGACATTTGTGGAAGACTGCAGCCCCAGTGCACAGTGGTGGCTGACACGCATAGTACTTTATCATTCAAAAGATCTCAATAAATTAAAAATCAGACTTGCATATAACAACCAGAAAGAAAAATACAAAACTCCAACCGGTTGCATACCCATATTGATTGGGTTACCCAAATTGATTCCTTTATGTAATTCGATTTGCATACCTAAATCTATTTGTTTACATAAAACACACAAACAAATTTCAGTTTAACAAAATGAAAACCCACAAGCTCAAATTGATTTTAAACACACGAATTCACAAAAACGTTTTCCTTCTTCTTGTACAGGAAAAACCCAACTCTTTTCCTTTTGGGTACAATTTAATATACTGCAGAGAAGAAAATTTTAACCTTTCTTTTACTTTATTTTTGTTGATCAAAACCCAAAACCCCATCTGCGTATTTTTTTGGGTTAGGTTAAAACCACACAAAGAAAACTAAAAAGAATACATAATCCTTCAATTTCCTTTTCATACTTCGTCTCCAAACAATTAAATCAAAATTTGTCCACAATTTCCTTGATTGGCATTAAAAATAGAATGTGTATTTCCTCATTTATTTTTACAAATAATATAGTGGGGAATGGAGAAGATATTCATGCTTGAAGTAAACCCATAATCGGCAACCTTCTACTCTTCCTACTCCAACAAGTTGAATCCTTCTTTCCTCCAAAAATCATGTAGGTATTCCAGAAGGGGAGAATGAAAATAGATGAAGGAAAAATAACAGAAAAATATAATGAAAGAATTATAGTTGGGCGGCATATTGAAGAATTTTCGGGCTTCCCAATGCTGGTACGTGTTTTAGTGCATGCCGCACACTTGTGCCACGTGAAGGTGTTTCACTTTATGAAACCCATAAATTTCAATAACTAAAAAAAACTTTTGGCTTACATGCCAAATCCCTCTAAAGTGTGTATATATATATATATATACTAATTAATATTTCATACATTTTTTTTACTTTAGTTGTTACCTAGCTTAATGGTTAAGTTAAAATTAACCTTCATAATACAAGTCCACATATTTCCAACAATATATTACCATAAAAGTTAGTTGAATTTCCAGGTTTATATAAAACATTCCAATACGAAAATCACCAAGTCCGTAAATAATAATTCGAATATTCTCGTAAAGTTGGCTTGATATAGCATTGTCAAATAAAACAGAGAATTATCATCGCGGTCATGCAAAAGTCGAACAAAACAAAAGATGACCAAACCGATTAAAATAAAGTAACCGGAATATAAATAACCAAAAGATTCACTATCATTTATGAACCGTTTTACCTATGATTAAGGCCTAATCATGTTTTAGGAAGGATCATCAAGGTGGGTGTGGGGTTATTCGTTCCGCAGTGTCATGCCCCGCAACAGAAGCTGTGGGTCATGATACAACAAACCAAATGAATTTTGTACCCATTGATGATCTCGTCTAATCCTGTTTAGACTTTACCGTAGCTAATTTAACTTACAAGAAATTTTGGGATGTTACATTGTGCGAGTAATTAGCGTGTTATTTCCATGACAGTCTGATTCAAGCTCTAGATTTGGTATCATAGCAATTTGATCCAATTCTATAATGGCATTCATAAAGTTATGACATGAAAGAATTTATTTATTAATTGTTGGTCAAGGGGCACCCCCACCGTTCTGCATTGCCCCGAGTGATGTTATCTTTCTGGAGAGGAATAGTATTTATTTTCATTTAAACTAGATCAGGTTTGTGCCTCTATTCTTCATTGTATCTTGGCGAAAACATAGTCACAAAGCTGGAAACACCAACAAAGGAGATCGCTGGTAAATCCAAAGGAGAACACAGCTGGTATACTTTAGTTTCTTCATCTGTGTATTGATCACATCTGATATCCATTGTTTAAATGATGATTTGATGGGAATGAAATGAAAACTCGGAACATTTTTGAAGTTCTATATGGAATACATCCTCTTCCAGCCTCCACGTCTGTGCAACAATCTGTGCAAGGCTCGTGAATATTAAAAGGAGAAATATCTGAAGACGTTTAACTGTCAATAGTTTTAGTTCGTGCCAGATATCTATTTAGATCAATTTCTATATTGGCTTAGCCATTTTCAAAAAATCTGGTGCATTGATCCATTAGATGTTGCATGCATCAGATTGCCTAGAGCATTGTCTATTAACAAAACGTGAGAAGATATTAATGCAGCTCTATACTCTGGCAGACCATCCACGGTGGAATTCTGACTGCATTCCCATTGTCGGCATCTTTATTGCATACCATTTAAAGTCGACTCACACCTTCCCAGCTGAGCTCTAAACTCACACCACAGTCTGCATTTTCTACACAAAAGGAGACTATTGTGCCAGGTGAAAGGCAGACTTGCATTTGTGTGCAGATATTTTCTTGACTGCTGGGCATCTAGGCAAAAACGTGTTTCACAGCACCTCATCCTAGCCTCCATGTTTTCTTTGGATTCCCACATATGCTTGTCAAGGTGTGAAATCAGCTAGAGTGTTTTGGTCTAAATTTTTGTATTGGTAAAGGCATTCATATTATGTTTTATGTTCTTTTAAGCATATAGTTTTTTATTAGACGAGTCCAGGTCATTAGTTTACTTTATTTATATAGAGATTTGTTTTATGTTTAACTTTATACTTCAATTTGAGTAAATAGTGTCTCGTGACATTAGTCATAGGTATTTACTGTTGTCTTAGATCAATAAAACCTTGTATGTTATAGTCTCAGTGGTATAGTCTTTTTATTGCCAAAAAAATTAATTTTCACGTTCCACAAGGATGCGTCCCCTATGTTTTTTAGCTCGTCCCCGTACCGGGTACGTTTCTGAACCTCAGGGATGGGTAGGAAACGTTCCCTTCCTGTCCTCAAACTCTGCAAATTAATTTAATTTGTCTATGTCAAATCGTTACGCTGAAAAAAAAAAAGTTGTATTATCAACATTGTTAAATTGTGTTTAGGTGAATAATAGGTAGTCAATGTCATATAGGTGATTTTAGGTTTTTTAATAGTCATTTTCTAAGTCTTATGTCGTATAAAGTCAAAATTGTTGTTTTTAAATTTGTAAATTGTCGTCAAAAGTCATATAATTGTAAAAAAGTCCAAAAATTTGAGAAAAAAAAAATTCCTTACAAATGCATTTTCGGTGTTACCCGACGTCCGACAAAATAAAGTGTTTCACATTGCGGGAGGGAAGAAAAGAATAAGCTCAATGTGGAAACAAATGTGCTTCATGTTCGCATCCTGTTGAGTTAGCAGCACATGATGGAGGACGGAGGCAACGGAGGCTGGAGGTCAATCAGCGACCTCTCGTTAGTCGCCAACAACGGGGCCACTTCACTGATTTGGTGGCACATGTGTGAGTATTTTAGCGTGCAATGTGTTTGATTTTAGCATTTCAGTTTGGTGTGGATTTCAGCATGGTGTGAAAAATAAGAACAAATGAGGTATGTTCATGTTCACTAGTAGATGTGGCTATTCCGACATAATTCCCCGATGTAATAACATAGTGAAGAACAGATAGCACAGAGAAACACAGCCTCATGAGTCTTGAAGAGGTTGAACTGTCAGATGTGTTCCTGTTCATACCTAGGTTTTTAGTTAACCTCTGGAAAACCATTGAAGGTTGTTCAAATGTGTTCCTGCTTGAGTTCCCACACTGCTAGATCAGATGTGTTCCCTAGAGTGACTAGTTGATAAGCAAATGATTCTTGAGCGTGTTCCCATCCTCGTCAGTCATATGTGTTCCCGACAGTGCATGGTTGATAAGAAGTTGATGTGTTCCTTCTTCTACCTTCAGTTCGAGTGTTGTACCAAGATCATGAGCAAGCACGGGCAGTAGGCTGCAGAGGAAGTGTGAAAGTTATTTTACTACCATGTAAACATTAAGGGGGGAATGTTAGGAAAATAATGTTTACATTATATTTGGGGTGTTAGTAATTACGTAAACGTAGAAATGTGATTACTATTGTAATAGTGAAGTTGTTAATAAACTCACTAATATAGGTTTGGTTTGTTAATTAATATTTGATAGTAATATTGTTATAAACAATATGTTTTTATTAAGGATAAATAGTTTTAAAGGGACTATACCCAGAGTACAAAAAGGCTCAAGTAGCTAGATACCAGAAGGAGAAAACCCAACTAAGAAAGGCTAAGCGCCGTAAACATGTAGGCTCAAAAGCCAGATATAGCAGTAAAGTGAGTACAAAAAGATCTATCCAAACAGAGATCCGAAGAAGAACAAAAGGACCAAAATACTACAAAGAGGGATCCAAAACAGGTCATCCCAGCAAGAAAACAGCAGCGAAACCTCCAAAAAACAACTTCACAACAACTAAATGGCACCTGGGCACTGCACTATTTGACTGCCCTGTCAATCTTGCCCTTAATTTTCTGAAGAGAGGTGAAAAGCGCAATGGTCGTGGCATGAGAGGGATCATTCATGTCCGCCTAAGCAAGGGCAAGGTCACGAGTCTCATTAGAATCCCAGATGTCATCCGGAATGCCACTAAGGCTGCAAAAACTTTTCACGTGTTGCTCTATAAAATTATAAACCTCTTTCAGTGTAGAGATGATGCAGTCGTGACGACCCTTGGCATTGCCCAACCTTGCATCAAGTGACAGGAACTTCTTAAAAATCTTAGCAATAGTATCATTGTCCTCAGAATTTTGTAACTTCTTCTTTCCTTTTGTTTTTTCCAAATTCCTAGAAGCATTTTTGAGTTCTTTAATCTCCTCTTCAAGCTTTCTAACCCTGGTAAGAAGATCCACGTCTCTGCATTCAACAAGTTTACTGATATGCAATAAGTTCTCGGCAAGTTCAATATCCCTATGGCTACACAGAATCCTTTGTGAAGAAGGCAGGGAAACCTTAGCCTTTTTTCCTTTCATCTTTCTGCTAGAGGTAGCAGAGTCCAAACCTTTTTCGGCAGGGATAGGGAGAATAACAGGGGGAGTAGGCAGAGGGCGAGAGCAAGAGATGCAGTGATGGTGGATGAGCAGAATCAGACCTTGGTGTAGGCCCGTAGGGGTACAGCCCGGGTATGATTCTGGACTTCTAAAACAGACTTCTCTAAGGAGTTCAACAGATAATGCGGGAAATTTATGGTTCGATTCCTACGGAAATGATTGAGAAATATTAAATGCTTCAGAGGAATGGTGTCATATCTTCCCTCAAGTGTGACATACCTAACCATCATCCACGCTATCTCAACAAAGGGCTCAGGGATAGAGGCCACTTTTATTCCAGCCGCGACAAACTCAAGGTGCTCCCCTTCCTCGAGAAATTTTTTAGCTTCCACCTCACGGTCGACTCTTTTGTTGAAGAACTTGGCTCCATCCAGGTTCAGCCCCATGACCTGAGCGATGAGTTCCTCAGAGATCTCGACCCTGACTTCTCCATACTCAACAGTACGTTTTCTCCAACCATTTGCGAATTTCACGGAGATGTCCTGGTCAAAACCCTGCATCTTTTCAATGAGATTTGAAATACCCCCCATTTGTAGATAATGCAAAAGAATTGTGTCATTTTTCCAGGCTGGATCGTGAATGGGTTCGGTCTTGCATGGAGGCCCCCCCATTTTTCCGGTATTGTTTCTGCTCCGTACAACAATAAAAATTTTAATTTCGTTCGACTCTATACCATCTCTGTTTTTGGGGACCTCAGAAATGTGCCGAATTTTAAAAACATCATTAAACTTACCATTGAAATTAATAATCACGTCCTTGGCACCTGCTTTGTATCTATTAATGATTGTGTGCAAAATCATGTATATCTTTAGTGATGTCATCAAGTACTTTAGTTGGAAGAGGGTCGTCGCTTAACCATGTTTGCATTGTGTTGTTGACACCAATATTTGCTAAACTATCGGCCACTCTATTGCCTTCACGATAGGTGTGGATAATCGTACAATTATCAAAACAATTGCAAATTTCAATAGCTTCATTAATGAAATCTCTAATAGACCAGCTTGGGGGTTGCTTTTGATTTAACAAATTAATAATATTCAACGAGTCCCCCTCAATTATAATATTAGAAATATTACAATCTCTAGCCAACCTTATAAACAATATTACGATATAGGTTGAGATATATTGTTATAAGTATAACAATATATCGTATTCAGTAGTTTGTTAGATTGAGGTGAGATATTGGTGGAGATTACATCTCCCTAATTATAGGAAAGCCTTTTCCTATATATTTGTAATCGTATCCGAATAATTTTAAAAAGTGAGGATATCGAATCAGAGAGTAAAATATATTATTGTGCGAGTAATTAGTGTGTTATTTCTATGACAATCTGATTCAAGCTCTAGAATCTAGAAAGAGAATTAAGTTGATCTAGCACCTAGGAGTGAGTCAGAGGCAACACACAAAAGTGTGGGTTTCCTATGTTATGTGTGGAAATAGTTTTTGCAGTTGCTTCTCACCTGCAATCACAGTACAATGCCAAAAATAAAATAAAAACATACTAAGGAAAAAAAACATAGAACTGTAATGATAGAGTCTAAAGTTTAGTTTTCAATCTGTCAGTTTTGTACAAATCTGGTCGATCAAAAGTATTAGGATCAAACAAAAATGGGGTTCGAACCTCATAGATTAACTATATTTATAGAAATAACGAAAGGGAAGACAAAACCAGAAAGTTATAGAGAGTGTAAAATATATGTATTTTGTTGTTTGATCTTCCAAGCAAAGGTGTTGTTGGATCCTCCGAGCCAACGTGTCATTTCTCAGCATCAACTTCTCCCACGTATCTTGGTCTCTACTTAGATTGTTGTCAATTGCCGTCAAGAAAAAGTGAGATGTATGCCATGTGTCAATGTTCACATGAGATTGTTGATGTGGTAAAGCTACAAGTGATTGGCACAGATCATATGGAGTTGTTATTGGTTGGTTGGTGCAATATAGTCAAACTAAGGGTCCTCCTAAATTACTCATCCCTTCTTGAGAAGCAAAGATCCCCATTGTGTCAAGTTGAGGAATCAAGTTAGCAAATTGTTCCGCAGCACAAACACTGATATACCATTACCCTTGTTGAGGTATATTGTAAAGTTCAATTGCATGGTTTCTTGCATGTTTGAAACTTGCATTCATGAATTGATCCACTTCTTCAAGTGGATGCAATCACGATTTATTGAAATGTCCCACTTTCTAAGATAATCCATGTCGAAGACCCCTAGCTCATTTTGTCTCCCCGATGGCTAAGGGATGAACACAAGGGGAGCTTAAATCATAATAAGTTATTATAAAGTGCATATAAAAGAAAAAAAGAAAATATTATAAAGGCACTTATAGTAAGTTATTATAGACTTAATGATAAAATAAAATTAGAGAGGAAATAAAAGGCATTTAATAATGTTTATTTATCCTATGGAAAATGAGACCTCCTTAGTAGATGGAATAAAGTGGGAAAAACATTAAATGGAGGAAAAATCTGATTGGGAGTTGAGGGTGGCCATTTGGCCTATTACTTCTATAAAAGCAAGTGGACTTGCTTGTAGAGATCATCCCTTGTCTATTTTATGAAATTTGATTTGTATACTGAGCTTTGAGCTTGCATCAATAATCTTCTAAGGACGAAAACCCTTAGAGATTCACTCTTGAGGACGAAAACCCTCTAAGAGATCTAGTGGAAGGACAAAAACCCTTCTCCTAGTTGAGAGGATTCTCCACGTAGGGGTTTCCATTGCAGATTATGGAGTTAGTGGTGTTTTTTAGTATTTTCCAACGGTATAGAAGGTTGTAAAAGTGCAGATTTGTACAAGGGTTTGAAGGTGGAAGCTTGTTGCATATTTTTACCTCCATTTGCACCCATATCTAGGGTTATCTACACCCCTGTGGGTGGAGTTAGGACATTCTAGGGCACGGCTGTCCTAGATCTCATCACCAAAAGCTTTTCCATAATTTTAGAAGCCAAAATCAATTGGTTACATAATTTTTGGCTCAAGCGTTTTGTACTTTTCAGCTGTGTCTGAGGACAGTTGTCTGCAGATTTATATAAAATAATTTCAGCCTGTTTTGAAGTCAAATATAGTATTTATCTCTTGATTCCATCTTTATAAAATTAGCCGAGTTGATTCCCTTAAAGATTCAATGGTTTTGCCTTTCATTTTGTGGGTTTCATCTCCTATGCAAGTCGCCATGCATGTATAAAATTCAGATCTGCATTGTAATATTTTATAAATTATTTAGAAATTGTTCTTTGGATTGGGGTTTTGCCAAAAATCCATTCGGGGGAAAAAAGTGTCCATTTGGGGACAATACATTTATCTCTGTTAATTGGAGTTATTCTACCACATCTGGTGTCTCCAACAAAGGTGGAAAGTATGGACACAAGGGTAATGTGTCGAAAAATGGATGTAGGCCAAGGTAGGCTGGAAGGTTTAGCTCAAAGGCATTATCTCCCACTTTCCTAGTAATACTATAGGGACCATTCCAAATGGGTCTGGTCTTTTGCTAAAGTCCTTTGAGTCTTTCCTTCTGCAAATGAATACATACTCTATAACCAACTTTGAATTGCTATGGTGTTTGATGCTGATAATAATGTTGTTTATACTTAAAAGTTAGCATTTGTCTTTGTAGGATAATTTGAACTTGTTGCTGACTTAACTGAATATGTTCTAAACTTAATTGTTTTATCAACTTATTTTTGGGGTATAGAGATTTCTATTGTTGGAGGCATATGATAAGCTACATCATAGTTTGATAACCCAAAGACACCTGGAAAGGATTGAGCTCTATGAAGCTGTGAAGACCTCTCTTGTAACTATGTTGTATGAAAGAGACATCCAGCCCAAGAGTGATAACAAGCAGTTGTGCAACCATTCTGCTCACAAATCAATCATTGACCAAAGTGTTTTCCAAAAGTTCCTAGAAAATCTAGCATCTCAATAGATACAGCAGTTGATGATAAGCTGAAATGCAGAACTTTCATCCTGAAGTATACATTCTGAGCATGTGTACATTCTATTCTATTCACAAATGTACCTTGTCTATCGGCAAGAGGAAGGAATTCTGACTTTGTGCCCATAATTTACCAATGCAATTTTCTAAAATTTGCTAAGAAATATGGCATCTCTATCAGCATAGTTCAAAAACTCGCACTCAGCAATTAATTGGAAGGCGAAAATTTGACTCGGAACTCGGGACTCGGCAATATATTGGCATTACTCAGCAACTTTATCACCACTTTAAAAAACATTTAAATTCATAAAATAAAGTCAAATAAAATGTGAAGCGTTGTTAAATGACTCGAGAAATGAATGTAGGATGTAGGCTTCCACTGTGTGACTGTGTTTTCCTTGAGGTTTAAAATGGAGTGTGTAATGAAAAGTGGTAGGAATCACTGAATCTGTATGTATTGCCGTACTGCTGAAAGATTAAATGTATTACACGGTAGAAAAAGTGTAATCTGGATTAACAGAAATAAGAAAAGGTAGGATGTTCACCAATTTGCAGCATGGAATCTGGATTAACAGCAATAAGAAAAGGCAACATGTTCAACAATCTCCAGCTTGCTTACTGATTAACACTTTTATCTACAATGTTAATGAATAAAGCATAGATTCAAAATGGCTAAAAGCTCGGAGAGTTCTTCATGGGGAAAAACACACAGTTAAATATTGCAAAAATAAGCATATAAAAGTTTTTTTTCTCTGTTAAGGGCTTCTATAAACACCTGGGTTTTTTTTTCCGTTACTGGCAAGTTGATGCAAATTAATTGGTGATTTTCGCTGAGAAATGGCAGTGATTTCTTTGCCGAAATCGTGGATTAATCAGCATTTATCTTCTCTCAATTTTCACAAAGATAAATTGTTTAGAGTCTGTATCACAATTTATCGCCGATTTTTGGTGATTTCTGAATCTGTCTATCAGGTACAATGGCTAATAATAATCCAAAATGCACACATACAGCCTGAAAGTTGTATCTTGACCTAAGATAACCTTTTGAAATGGCACTAGAATTGCCATCTTATGAAATTCATTCACTATAAACACACAATCATGAGCATGCTACATGGTATAAAAACTCAACAGGAAATCCATGGAGATTGATTCCCAAGGTCTGTTGGGTATTGGTAAAGGAGAATCCTTTTCTTACTTCTTGTTGGCTAGCTTAGCAATTGCACATGTGGTACAAGATCTGATACATTTTAATCTGATCTGAGATGTAAGCATAAGAAGTACTTCCAAAGTATTGCCATCGTCTTGGTAGCTCCAAAATGATAAACTACCTTTGCTAAAATGTGCCTCTCATACCACTTTTTGAAGCTCTACCTCAGACAATACACACAAGTGTCCCATATGAAACAAGAGCCCATCTGGCAAGTAAAGGTTTATAATTGACTTCCCAGAAAAAGAAACAAAAAACACTTGATAGGTTTCAAAAAGGTGTGGACCTTTCTAAACAATATGGCCAACTTTTGTTCCATGCCAACATGCATCGAGCGCAATAAGAACTTAGACTGGATGACGGTTCAAAACTTCAAACAACTTTATGGGATTGCCACTCCCTTTCATACTTGATATTCAAGTGGAATTGCTGAGGATATGTTGACCATTTGTGATGACAATGCATTTGCAAACACTAAAATGTTTTATGGCTTATTTTCTTTTCCAAATATGTAATGGTTCCAACACTTATCTGTCTGTATACTGGCATAAAATATATCAGTCATAAGCGGGATACTTTCTTACTGCATCAATGAATGTTTTACCATGGTAGAAAGATAGATGCATAAATTGAGTGAGGATTGCTCCAAAGGCATATTCAGAGGCATCAGTCTCTATCTCAAAGGACTGCTGCAAATATAGCACAGCAAGTACTTCTACAGCACATAATTAGTGTTTCAATTCTCATACTTTTTGTAGTAAAACTTGAGCAGCTAAATGTTGCCTGGGCACCACTTTTGGTAATCTGATACAAAGGCCAAGAGATGTGAGAGAAACCAGGTATAAATGTGCTGTAGAAATTTGCTAACCACAAGATATTGCTATTTCTATAAGGGCCTTTGGTGTAGGTCATTCTTGAATGATGCAGATCTTAGCTGGACTTAGATGCACTCCATTTTCATCAACTATAAACCCCAGGCAATGTATTTTCTTGATACCAAACAAACACTTCTTCAGGTTGGCATACAAGATGTATTGCCATAGGTATACGAAGCTTGTTGGCTATGACTAGTGTCCTTCCCATGTCTCATTGAAAATGAGTATTTCAATCTAGATAAATGAAAAACAAATGAGTCTACAAAGAGTTGTAATCTGTTCTGTTGAGTATTGTTATCGTCATATGATAAAATATTGTTTTAAGCCAACTTAGTTATGTTACTTCTTGTATCATCGGCTTTGGTAGTGTGTTGATTACTTTTTAGTAATGAACGGTTGGGTTGATGGTTGTGGCTTAACCGAAATACGTTGATCTTATAAATAGCAAGTTGAATTTTGTGGTAGACACGTTGATATCACGGATCCTCCATGTACCAAGCATTGTATCAGACACTACCTATGCAATATAGACATTGTTCTCTCCTATTTTATTGTGCCATGTTCGTGGCATGTATTTATAATTATGCAAATATTATTCTTCAGTAGTGTAGAGTTTGTAGCTAGCATTCTTGGTGTCATTGCCTTTGCAAAGTTCGATCAGGCTGAACTAGAGTAGAAGTAAAAGTCAGCCGACGTAACCATTGACAGCAAGGCACTAAATTATGTTACAAGATCTCCATTCTGAACATAACCAAGAACGTAATGAAAAATTATTTTACAACAGTAGGAAGAGAGGTGTCGTCATAAAGAAGAAATATTTGAAGGTTGACACCATATGAAAAAATAACTAATGTGATTGAGCATGAACAAAGGTGGTAGAAGACAATGCAGTCAGGGAGTGGAACAAGAAATCAGAGTCTATTCAGGTGCAGGAACAATAGGAAAGAAGACTAAGGCTGTGAAAGGCGGTAAATTCTGAAATTCCCTCAAGAGAAGTTCAGAGCAAAAGTCGAAGCTGAAGTATGACTCAAAGCCCAAGCTGAAACCAAAGAAGGGTTCAGCCAGTACTGTACAGCCATATGCCACTCACAAGGAAGGAGAGGGTAGTTATTACAAGACAACTCCCCCTTCATAGAAAGGAAGTGCGAACTTAGCCAGCTAGATAGGGTTGCTGGGTGCTGCAAGAGAATCCACAGAGGAATCAAGTAAAATTTCAAGAGAAAATTCCAAAGAATCCCCTCATTCAGAGGGAAGATTTTATCCCGAAATGGAATTTGATTACTTCTTGGGAGATGAAAAGAAAGGCATAAGCAACAAACATTTACCTCAGTGAGGATTTATTGATTGACAAGGTCTTGCGGCTAGCCAAGAACACCAAAGCAGGGGATAGGAGAAATTAGAGTCAGCAATGGAAGAGAGACACTTGATGGCAAGCAAAGCATTGTATGGATCCCTGAACCCAAAGGAAGATTGCATGGAGCCCCCTCATTCAAAGGGAAGTCTTTATCTTGAAATGGAATTTGATTACTTCTTGCGAGAAGAAAGAGAGGCATATGAAACAAATCTTTTTTCACATTGAGGATTTATTATTGACATGTCTAACAAATAATACTGAGGCAGGCAATAGGAAAAATTGTGAGAAATGGAAGAGAGGTACTTGATGACAAGCAAAGCATTGTATGGATCTCTTGGCCAAAGGAAGGATTGAGGATAGTGACATGTCCAACAGGACTAAGGAACGTCCAAGATAGACCTTCCCGAGGAGGAGGCCTGTACTAGAAGAGCCACATACAATCCAGAATCAAAGTCAAAGGAGGTCAACAATCATGGACATGGGCACTCAAGGTCCAAATTCAAAGAGGCAAACGATACCAAAATTCACTAGCTATATATCTAAAGACCCGTGCGACTTGTAGAACACGCATTATCATTTGGACTACCCATGGGCAGACAAATGAGAAATAATGGTTGCAGTCATTCTCAACCACACTATTAGAGATGGTTATTGATTGGTTTACAGATGCATCAACAAGTGATAAGATTTCTTGGGATAAATTACATAAAGCATTTGAAAAACATTTTAAGCTACTCCGAGATGACAATGACTACGGGAGTGTGCAAGCTTATAATAGAAGACTCACAAAAATTATTGGGGAAATTGGAAAGGAACAAAAAGGGAACATTTTGTTAAGATTACCCCACAAATCAAAATCGTACTAGACTTCTTTGTAGATGGAGTGGTCAAGGGGATCGCTATGATGTCAACTATCCAAAGCAAGTATTTGAGGTGAAATTAAACATGGTTGACGTAATAGAGGACCAAAAAGTAATGGCCATCACATGAGCACAAGTGAAGAAAGCCATTTTCACTGACCCAAAAATGGAGAAAGAAACACTTGTTGAGTCTAGAGCATAAGTCAAGAAGGCCATGATCAAAGAACGAAGCCAATCCCATGAGAAGACAAGAATGGTGGTGAGCATTCAACTTGAGTCAAACATAGCAATCACAAGACAATTCTTGTAAACTAATGTGCTTGTAAAAATACGTGATCTATCACAAACCATTTCGGAACCCAAGAATGTTGTAACCATTACCATACTTGACAATGGCCCCAACATGGAGCATGCAACAATACACCTAATGTCAAATAGTGTAACCTGAGAAAGTAGGGAGAGAGTCAAAAGAGTGAAACTATAGTCAATCCCCCATTGTCAAGCGACCAAGTGATCATTCTCATGCTCCTAACAATGAGTGTAACATGACAATGGGAAATAGTACACAATACTTGGAGAAACCTAATGAACGCCATTGTGGATGGTGGTTTTGGTGTTGTTGTCCTTCCAAAGGACACTTGGAGAAGTCTTGGGAAGTCACTATTTGGCCTCCGACCTTCAAATTGGTGGGAGTCGACCAATATGGCACAACAGTATTCAACGTACTGATGGGAAAAAAGTATTTATTGGAAACCAACCTTTTTAATTGAATTCTGCAGTCATTTCTACGCAAAAAGGCCTATGATGCATTGTTGGATCACGGTTGGTCAATAGCAGCCAAATACAACCACGACTAGAAGAAAAATCTACTCTCTATTGAAACAAAAAGCCAGAAATATGTGATAGATTTGAAGAATTGCAGTAAGCTAGGAATGAACCTCGCCTAATTCATCTGTAAGCTAGGAATGAACCTCGCCTAATTTGTCTGTAAGCTAGGAATGAACCTCACCAGATTTGAAATTTTGACTGTAACTTCTTCTTAAAACGCCTTTCTTTTCAATCATTTCGTGAGTGATGAGGTTGGGGATTTCATTTGTTATGGTCAAACTCAGTTTTCAGCCCAAACCCCATTAAAACAAGCAATTTGTGTCCATAATCCATTTTGCACTTTCCCAATGATTCCAACGGAGGAATTGTCTCAAATTTGGAGCATGACTTCTCCTTCCCCAAAGTTTTCATTTGAATCCATTCATGCTTGGTTTCATTGAGTATTGCTCCCAGATTGATCAAATTCACATTGTTGTTGAAACCCCATTAAAACAAGTAATTTGTGCCCAAAATCCATTTTGCACTTTCCCAGTGATTCCAACGGAGGAATTGTATCAAATTTGGAGCATGACTTCTCCTTCTCCAAAGCTTTCAATCAAATCAATTCATGTTTGGTTTCATTAAGTATTGCTCCTAGATTGATCAAATTCATGTTTCAGCTGTAAACCTCATTAAAATCACTTTGAAACCTTCAAAAACTTGAAATTTTGCCTTGTCAAGTGCTGATTATTCATTGCCAATTCTACCGGGCTAATTGTTCCAAACATGAAGTTAAAGTATGAAGGCTATGAGCCAATTTCTATCTTGTTCACTAAGTATCTAGAAGTTGGAGACAACAATCTTGATCATATGAATTTTGATGATCTGCGTAGGAAAATGGAGGAAGGAACCAGGAGTGTCCTAGCAGATAAGATCTTCAACAGTGGTTTGTATCGAGTTGCGGATTTCTTGTTGTCTCTCCAAGAAAATGATCTAGTTCGTACCTATGATCATAATTATGAACCTTACAGTCAGACAATAACCGCGGATGATTGTTTCATTGTGGCCATCCTAACTCCTAAAAGAATCTCCAAATGCCTTGGCATCCCACGGTCAAGAAATGTGGTTATTTTAAACAAGAAGGATGCATTGCTCAAATGGGAGAGGAAGGAATCTTGCTTACAAGGTTTGACAGTTGGTTGTTGGATGAAATCTTCTTTAAAATATGCTTGCCTTCTTAAGACGCTCCCTCGCTCTGACTGCGTCGAAAATATAGCAGACTGTATAGTCATGCTAAACCATCTGATGGGAGAAGCATCCACCAAGGATTTCCACCTGTGGATGGCTCGGTTCATTTAGATTACAATGGAGAAAACTCAAAGAATGGATTGGGGCCAGATCATAAGTGATACCTTGCATTCACAATTGATTAACCTGGAGATGACTAGGAAGTTCACCATGAGTTCTTACCTGGTCTGTGCCATTACATCCCTGCAAAGTTGGCCAGGACTGTCCATTAAGAAGAATCTCCCTGCAGGTTCACCAGTATATCAAGTTTATCCTCGGCTTACCCTTCGTGAGTACAAACGGCATTTCACCAGAGTCAATGATGCATTCTCAATGTTGGTTGTCATGAAATTAGAGGGCAATGTAACGAAAGGTTGTTAAGATAAGCTCGTGAACTGGTTATGAAATACATAAGTTATTTCATTCAGTTCAAAACCTTCTCCTATATTCAAGTTGGTGGTTTTGATGATGCTCCTTTGTGGCTTTCGCGATACCCAAGTGATAAGATCGTGCTCATTGAGCTATGTCGGCAATTGTCCCGATTGCATCTCAAGTGCAAAGAAAAGAAAATCAAGGAAGTGCTCTTCCCGGTCCATTTGGGGATATGCTCATGCAAGTCTACATCAAATGCCCACAATATTGAAGCCTCTTTGAGTTCGTTCAAATTGCGGGCTTATACTGCAAGACGATTATTTGATAGTGAGCAACATTTGGGAACTAAAGGCAAAAGTCTTGATATCTATCATCATCTCAAGATTGAGGATTATTGGGAGGATTGTGCAAACGTAATTGATGTACAGCAAAGAGACTTAGTGAGAATGACAATTTAGCAGATAAGGGACTACCACCTGAAGTGGGTAACTGAAGGTTTGATCAATGATTTCAATGACATGTATGAACCTAGCTTCATGGAATCAATCAAGCACACTCCCCTACCACTAATGGACTTGTAGGCTTGTAGCTTGTTTCAGTCCTCTTATTAGGACACTCAAAGGCTATATGCCCGTATTCCCCACAACTGAAGCGATCTCCATCAAATGCATAATAGTTGTGTGCTTCTTCTTCTTCTTCATTTTTTCACAAGATGAACTATCTTCGCCCTCCTCTTGTACGATAAATGTTTCTTGCATGTACCTATCCTTGGCATGGCTAGCAGCTCTTGTTGTCTTGAGCTACCTTAACTTTTCCTCAACCTTCAATACACATTAAGAAGCTTCTTCCACCGACCTCAACCTTATCATACCGAATTCATCTTGATCAAAAACATGAAGCCCAATCACATACCTCGATACTTGCTCAACACCATCCTCCTTGTGACCAGCTCAAATGATCAATTTGTATAACTCTTCTATGTAGTCCTTTACACTCGTTCAATTTTTTGTCTCAAGTTTTGCAACTTCTTGAGAAGACTCAATTGGTAATCTGCAGGCAAGAACTTCGTCTTCAACTTGCCAACCATTTTGTTCCAAGCATTGATTTTATCTTTACCATTTCTTTGTATTTTAGCCCACACATGATCTCACCACAAGGATGTGTGTCCTTTAAACTTCGAGCTTGCAAACTGAACCTTTTTAGGATCTTCTATGGATTCATAATTAAAGTAATTCTGCAATCTAGACTATCAAATCCTCTGGACGTAAATTTCCGAAGTAATTTGGAATGTCCATATGCGGCTTGCTTCCTATCTAGGCAATGGCCTTTAACAATCTACCTTTTGGTTACTCTTCAAATTCGTCCATGTACGCTTTAAGTGCCTCATCTACACTTGAATCTGAATTCGCTCAGCTTTTCTGAGTAGACTCCATTGCTTCCAATCTTTCTTCAATGTCTCTTATCACATCCGCCAAATTTTCCACTATTGGTGATCTTCCTCTTCCTTTGGGTGGAATTTATTCGTGCACCATTATTATTCCTAGGAAAAAAAGTACACCGCAACACCTTCTATCCAACAACCTCTTCGTTGGAAGATGCCTTCCCTACTTTCTACCTACCCTCACAAATGTGGAAAACAAAATCACTCTCGCGATACAATCCACAATTCACGAGCTCACATAGCAAACAAACTAAACTTGCTATCATACCAATTGATGTAGTCGTGATTTGGGGGTCCAATAAAAGACTACCTAATACCGTGCAACCCACAAATTTACACCCAACAATGGACATGTAAACACCATAGTCCACACACAGCATAGACCCACAACCACTATTTTTATTGCTTTTAAAAAGGAAAATAAGGCACACACAAAAAGAAATAATTCTCTTTGTTTGCATAGACTAGACAATGTGCAATGCAATAGTCTCAATCTGCTCATGGACTTGGTACATTCTATATCTTTCTCAAACCGCGCAACTCCCTCAAGTCTCTACTTTGAGAAGTAACCATGTATCCTCAATTCTCTAGCTGTGATCAATGTGGAACCAACCCCAACTTCTAGCCAAAAATAGCTAACAATAGCCAATATCTTTCCAAGTGGTCAACCCCTTCCCTCTCAGCCTTTGTGGACTATATCTTTGTGCCTCATGGGCCGCTATGGCATCCCAACCACTTCAATTTCCACTTTGAGTGACGCTTCATTTCTTGAGTGACCCGCGAACTGTAATCTATGTTGCCAATGCAAGAATTCTCACAATGTCACCTCAATGCACTTGTTACGTCAATCCGCATCACTTTTACCAAGGTTTTCTCTATGTTAACCTACCCGAGTGCACTACACTATCGCGTTTTCCGTTTCAACTTTTTCACACTGTGACCTACAACCTAAGACACAAGGATCATGTTCGTGTCCATGTTCGAAAAGCATAGAATTCAAAACAAGTTCGCCAACCAACAAAATTCAAAAAAAAAATATGGTTAAATTGATATAATAAAAAAGAAATGGTAAAAAAATAAAACTATATAAAAATACAAAAAAATGTGATTAAATTCATACAATAAATAAAAATATATAAAAAACCTAAAACTTTATAAAAAATTTGAAGATCTAAAACCTTACAAAAACTAATTGAAAAATTAAATCAAAATGGCAAACCTAACAAAATGAACTATACACAATAAAAAATAAAAAAATATCATACAAATATTAGATACTAACTAAATACTTAAATACAACTAACTAGCATTAGTATTGATAAAGTTTAGGAATCAAAACATTCTATAAGAAATAAATATAACCTAAAGTTGACTGTTTCAGCCTAGATGACAGACGATGTTGGAATGGTCGATGTTGGATGGTGAACGACAATGGCAGAAAACAAACTATGCGAATCCTTTCACGCTTCCATAGTCATGGCCAATAGAGATGATTGTTCCAATGGCTTTTTTGGAGATTTATTTGCCAAACAAAACCCCAAAATTGTGGCCGACAGAGATGCGATTGTTTCAACATTTTTTGGAGATTTATTTGCCAAACATCTAACGTTTTTAGGGTTTCTCCGAAAATTGCAAAAAAAAAATCAATCCTACAAATTTTAGGGCCTTTTTAAACAATATTATTATGTTTTCAAAAATCGCCGAAATATGAATTTTCTTCGAATTCAGCAAATCTTGAGGCCTAGCAAGATTGTGACACTTGTCACAATCTAAAGTTTTATCTCCATGCACCTTAGTGATCCCTCTTACACTAATGCGACCCAGTGGACTGCGGGATGGTGTCACATGGCATCCTCTCATGCTTTCTCATCAATTCCACTTTCATGACCACCTTTTCACTTTTCACTTGTGTATGCGTTAACTTCGTGGGTCAACACTTTATACACTCCACCCCATACTTCATCACATTTGGATCATTGTTCACTTTTATTTCACTGTGCCTCTCCTCGTGACCATGGCATTTTCACAATGTTGTGTGAACATTGTGTATTAATGTGCTTCACAATACATCATGATCACTAAATTGTGTTCGTTGTATTGATGCAATGGGGTATGCAACACTGTGAACATTGCTTATTCACTGAACACATTTATTTTGTTTTTGGTTGAAGCGAAATTGCTTTGTGGCTAGGATGCTCCTACATATGATTATGTACTAGTAACACCACCATCCAATACAATGGTTATGCCAATAGGCCGCAAGACCTATGCACATAATGACTGGCCTCAAATCTTCACAACCTTAGTGCAGTAAAATATATGTGAAATAAAGGCAATCAAACAAGGAAAAGCGATGCTGACAAATAGTGTTCAAAATAGTCACATGATGGAATAGCAAGCAAATCCAAAATAAGGGGGTTGCTAAGAAAGTTAGCAGGCAAGGAAAATGTTCGCCCCCAAAGGAGGGATGGGTTAAACTCAACTTTTATGGTCCCTCCAAATGCAATCTTGGCCAAGCAAGGGCGGAAGAAATTATCAAAGATAACAAAGGTCAAGCCTTGTATATGGTTTCCTATGGCATTGAGGGTTCAATCAAATGATTTGGTAAAGGCTATTGGTAGTGCCCAAGGTTTATGGTGGGTGAAGAGATATAATTTCCAATCTATGTGGGTCAAGACTAACTCGCAAACCTTTTCCAACAACCTAAGGTCGAGGAATACTACTACTGACTAAATGACTATTAAATGAATATTGTTGAGGAACTTGGAGGAATGTGCAACATCTTTCACCGAATCAAAGTAATCTACATCCCTCTGGATATAATAAAGTGGCTAACCACCTAACCAAGAAAGCTTCTAATCTCCCTTTTACTAGTGAATTAACTAGCAAGGACTCTCGGATATAAAGCCTAAGTTTCATGCCCACTTAAAGAGGCTAACTGATGAGGAAAACATAATGGTAGACAGCAATACAATATTTAGTGAGGCTAAATCTAAGAAAAGAGGAAGTAATATGAAGACAGAAGAGGGCACCCCATCTCCTTAGGCTCATTAAGACCCATTTATGATTTCCTTGGGATTAATCGCAAAGTTAATTACAATTAGAATACTCTCCTTTTCATTATTCTCAATCATCAACAACTAATGGGTCCCGTGGAAATGACAGCTGCTCAACTTGCAATGCATAGGAGAGATGGGAATGGCCACCTCATACTGTTAATTATTATGAACCCCTTTCTATTTCCATGAATTCCATTTTCATTCCCTCTTGAACTCCGCAAATCTGTCTGCTTGCTTCTTAACTTTTCAAAATTTATTTCCCAGTTGATACCTTTCTTATGATGCAAATTCATGCTGGAATTAGCAATGATGAGAGGCTCCTCCTCTGGTAAATGCCAATTGTCATACCCCCTCTTATTGTACCATTGCTCTGTTTCTAAATAAATTATTATAAATTTCGAATTGAATTTTATTTCAATTTAGGGCTTTAATTTCTGTGATCATTATGCTATGGATTGTTAGCAAACATTTACTTCAACACAATCATTTTGAGACCTAACTCAAACGACCCACAACCACTACATAAATAGTTTAGTTTTGTGTATCAGCGAAAAAACACTTCAGTTCTTAACTTTTCTCTGATAAATTCCTATACAGTTTTTTAGATTGATCAACACAAACAAATCCAACAAAAATTACTTTTAACATAAAAAAATTTAACTAAATTTGCTCTTACACAAACAACTCTACCTGGATCTAGTTAAACACAAACAAATTCAGCTGAATACAAATCAACACAAACAAATTTATCGAAATATGCTTTGATGCCAAAAAAAAAAACTCAAAGAAATCTACTTTGACACAAACTAGTTTACCCGAATTTACTTTAATATAAAAACCTAATTTGACGCAAACAAGTTCACCTGAATTTACTTTCACGCATAGTTTTCATTGTGATGATGGCTCGCGAAGCCTGATCCATAATGTCAGCAGTTTCAAAATTCTTATCAGAGGTCCTTCCCGAAACATTTTTAATATAAACAAGTTTGAGTTTACCTAAATTTACTTAACATAGACAAGTTTACCTGGATTTAAAAAGTTTTGACTGAATTTATTTTAACACTAACAAATTTAATAAACTGTACTTGAACACATGTAAATTAAGCTGATTTCACTGTAACACAAGCAAGTCTGCCTGAAATCACTTTAAAACAAACTAATTTATCTAAATTCCTATTTTTTTCTTTTTTCTTTTTTGGAGAGAGTACCTTGGAGGCTGCCACCATCACGGAGCTTGCGACTCAGACCCGAGACAACTTGTTGGCAGGCCCCAAGTTCCTACTGCGGCACTAACCCTCAGGCCCAGTTGATCTGAACTTACTTTAAAACAAACAAATCTACCTGAACTTATTTTAACATGAACAAATATTACAAAACTTACTCTTACAACAAACAAATTTTAAAAGCTATACCCTGGCGCAAACGAATTTAACAAAATATACTATGACGCAAACAAATTCAACTAAATTTACTTTAACAGATATAAATTTAACCTTGTTTACTCTAAAACAAACAATTTAAATGAATTTGCTTCAGCGGAAACAATCTAACTGAAATTATTTTAAACCAGACAAATTAAACTGAATCTATTTTACACCAAATTAAAATAACTGAAAGATGAGCCCTCTGCCATCCACAGCTACATTAAGCCGAATAGAACTAAAACTAGGATGAAAATATATTCTGAAAATCGCAGAATAAGTTATAAAACTTACCATTCTAAGTTCCACCTGCAATCGCCTCGCTATTTCCAGTCGAAAACAAAAAATCCCGTCTCGATGCAAATCACTGTAAGAGTGAAATTTAAAGATTGGGGTTTATGCAAATTCTGACAATTTGTTTACGTTAAACTTGATTTTTATAATGCCCACTATTTCATAAAATAATTAATTTATCGGGTCTTGGTTGGACCCGATAAATTGGATTTGTCTAGATTTGAATGAAACTGGCTTTTCCTTTGGCTTTCAAGTCAGTTGTGCAAATCGCGAGTCGCCATTTAAAACGTTAATTCAAAATAAAAAATTGCAGTCCTGTTGCGACAAAACTTACAGAAGGGAGCGAACAAAGAAGTTTCATCAAAAATAGATCCATATTAAATAATACAATTGTTGTGGAAAGGAAAGTTAAGGAGTTGAATGAGTTTTTATCACTAAGCCATTTGTATCATAGTAGATTCTCATAAATAATTTGATCAAAATAAAATAGTCTCTCATTTTTTTCCCTTTAGGGGTGAGGGGTTAGTAGTGGTACACCCTAAGTTAACGGTCCACAAAATCAATTGTTTATCATGTGGAATTGTGATTTTTCATCAATATGTACTTCCAAATTATTTTAGCTTATATTTTTTCTTTGGAATGTTTAATTGGAAGGAAAGCCATATTTTGAATTTATTTAAAATAATAAATTTGAGTTACATTACAACCATGGTGAAAACCAATACTTGAACATGGATGATAATGTTTAAATATTGAATTTTTAATACTTATACATGGGTGAGAGGTCTAAGATGTCATGATGTGATTCACTACTCTAAATATTTATTATGTCAACAATAAATAACCACTAGATAGTAGTAGACAACTATGAGATGGTATTATAACAACTATTGGGTATTGTGTGATCAAGACTCATGTCAACTATTGGACCGTGTTCGCCTATTGGCCCCTCTCCCCTATGTTACGGGTAGTGGGGAGGGAATTTTTTTTTAAAATACAATTTACATGCTATTTGTTTCACATTTATTATTTTGTATTTCAAAAAATTGATATTTTTTATTTTATTGGGTAAGGCTACGATTCCATGCAGAGGGTATTGTTTAACTTTTTAGCAGGTGCCGCATAATTTTTTTAGCATGAATTATTACCCTTGCAATCCCATGGATGCATAACCTTTTAGCAGGTGCCGCATAATTTTTTTACCATAAAATATTACCCCTGCGATCCCATGGATGCATAACCTTTTAGCAAGTGTTGCATAAACTTTTTAGCAAAAAATATTTTTGCAAACACTTTGGAGAATATTTAAATCAATTTTGGATGAATGAATAAAGTGCATATTGTTGAAAGTTATTACAACCGTTATTTGTTTTGTAGGTTCTGAATTTTTTGAAGCGTTATGTTCACTATTTTTTTAATCTCTTCTTCCTCTGTTATTCCCCTGAATTACTGAAAATTGATATTGTTGCTCACACAGCATTTTAGAGGTGTTACTGCATCAGCAAACTTGTTTCAATTTATAAATCAGCATGACTCTTATTCGCAAGCAGAAGTGATGAAGAACATAAAAGATATTGTTAGTAGATAGCAATCAATGTTTGCAGCCATGTTGCCTTGCAAGTTTAAAAATATTCATAGCCAGGCTGATGGTCAGAAAATTCAATGCCATCATACATTTAATAAATATTGTTGATAGCCCAAATAGTGAGTTATCTAATAACATAAGTAGATGAAAAATCCCTCTAGAAACATAGTCTAAGTAATTTTAACAATGCATCATAGCATCGCCCTCACTTTTATTTAATGAGAAATTAATTAAACATTAAGATTACCATTCGAACCAATAGAGGAACATTAAGCCTATCAATGTGAATTCTACATCTAGGGAATACAAAAAAGATCTTTTAGTTGCCAAGACATTTCTATCGAGATTGAGTTTTATTGTTTAATAGGTTGTAAACAAGATATTTAGTTTGTTTTGTAAAGGTGATTACGAAAGACATGTACATATGACTGGTTGCGAAAAACTCTTGCTCCAAAGAACCAATATAACAATCAAATTCACATACTTTCAGCAAGAATAAACCCATTTAACAAGCTATGAAGTTAGTCTTAAAAAACATAATTTTTCTAGTATTAATGCAAAAAAATGGTTCATAACCTGTTCAAACACAACAATGTTGATTTTCGCTACAAAATGAAATTGTGTTGAAGCTTTATAATAGTGCCAATCAAAACTACACAACCAAATTTTACTTACTACTAAAATATATTTGAAATTTCTCTTCAAAGATGCTATCGCTGACATACTATAACTAACACTAACATAGATGAATCATGGGCACATCAATTATGCATCTGAGTCAGTTATGGCATTCCTTCCATTGACAAATTCCATTAAAGCCACTCGAGCTTGTGTTGCAGCAGGATCACCTAGAACTTCTTCAAAGTTTGGCACATTATATTCATTCTCATTGACGTCAATTGCATCAATACAACCCTCATCAAATGTCAACAACATATTATGTAAAATGCAACATACAAGAGTAGTTTTTGGTAGCATTTTCAAATTAGGTTGGCATAACATGGAATGCAAAATTCACCATGTACTCTTCATCCTTCCAGACGCACACTCAACAACAATACATGTTGAGGACAATTTGAATTTAAATTCTCTTTTCTCATTTGTTAGAGCACCTAAAAATGGTGTGATTGGCCATGGTAATAATGGGTAGCCTCCATTCCCAATAATATACTCTCTCATGGGCGTCGAACCAAGGGAAACTGAGAGACCATTTAACCTCTCCCTACCTTCACATAGTTTGTAAAAAGAAGAATTCCACAACAATCTGCAATCATTGAAAAAACCAAGACACCCAGTGAATACATCCATGAAATGCATATTACTGGAAAGAATGACTTGTACAGACATGTTATAGTTGTGATCTCTTTCATTCCAAACCGAAGAGCACTCATTCGATGGAAGTTGAAATTCAATATGTGTTACATCTATAGCCCCACAACAATTTGGAAAGTCTATCTTCTAGTGAAAACCTTCTTTTACATGCTCAATTTTAAAATTATCCTTTGGCCATTGGACATGACTGCAAAAATGAATGTGCATGACATTAATAAACTTATTTACAAATCTTACCATTGTTGAATTTCCACAACCAAAAAGTTCACTAATGTTAATAATTTCCATCCCAAAAGATAATAGTAAAACTGCAATGGCCACTTGTTTCTCCACTGGAAACACCCTACCCTTTATTAAAGTTGTCAATGAAAATGGTATATCATCTTGACTAAGGTTTTCACGTAAGGATTCACACAAAGATTCAAATAATGCATATGGCAACCTAAAAATGTTGCAAAAATTTTGATCATTGTATCTAACTGTAAAAATGTAGTGGTTCCACCAATGCAATGAACGTGGTTTGACATACCATTCACCTTGATTCCCCACTCCCCATTGCAAATTTGATAATTATGTTTCAAGGATCATGTTTTCTTGTTGAGAAGTGATGGCATAGAGCTCTACATTCATGTCATCCTCAATTTCAACATTTGAACATTGTACACTTTTAGATGAACATATTTTATGATTCTTTGATACATGTCACATACTAGTTGAATCTTGCAGATTAACCCAAATTTGCAATGCTAACTGGATAATTGTAGATGCACATGCCATAAGGACTTTTATTGTTTCTCTTGAATTATTATTCATTGTAATATATATTATTTTAGAAGCTATGGAATATATGAAACGTAAGGTGCTCTCTACAAAAGAAAACACAGGGCCATAATCAAATGCTAGATTAGTATCAATGTCAAGATTTCATTTTAGTTAAAAATCATACATAATAATAGTGTTTTCAATTGTCAAGAGAACAATAATGGATAACTTTGTAAGGAGAATTGAGATTAAATTTTCAAAGAGAAATGAGAATTATAATGATGCCACATGTCCTTAGATCAAACCAATGTTACCAATAGAATGTTTAACTATCATATTAAGACCCTTCTACAAATAAAAGACCATGCTCTCATACATTATTCAAATTTAACATGACAATATTTGGAAACAAGAACGAAACTTGACAATATTTGTAAACTTGAATAATGTATATCGACAACTTTGGAAACTTTGGTCTTTCGCCTTTGGTATAGTGACCTTTATTTTAATACAAAATGGCATACAAAGAAACCAAAAACACAATATTCATATTATCCAGCTATAAACTTAACAAGCCCCCAAGGAATATATGTTTTACAAAAATATTTGATTGGCTACATAACCTGGCCAATCAGGGAACATTATACATTATACTTAACCCAAGTAGTGCATTATACAAATCATTTATCATTACTAAATGATTCACTAATCTTCAACATGACATGCCCAATAATATTTAGAGTTGAAACCAAACTCAATTGGAAATTTATATTTTTCTCTTCAATTTTGATGATCTTCTCCTCGTTCAAAACATTCATTTGCATTTGTTGTTCAATGAGAGTACACTCTTTTGTTTGTCGTTGTTCAACTATAGCATAATCCTTTTTATAACGCTTCATTCGCCCCTCCTCAGCCATTCGTAGAGTAGAAATAACCAACCTAATGTTTTCAACAATAGTATCTTTGATATTTGTCGATTTAAGTGATGTTTTTAATATTTTTTAGTGTCGATTGACTTCCACATGTTGCTTTCAGCATTTCAGATTCATTGGACGGATCATATTCATTTGGAGTAGAATCATCATAATTTGCATGGTTTGTGTCAGAAGTGTCAATGGTAATATTCCCAAGATTGATACCCCAATCCTGTCCAAAGTTAAGCTTCATTACATTAAAAAATTCTTCGAAGAATGTTGCAGGAAGCTTCTTCTCAGTCCTTTCTTGGGTTGTCATAATCCAGTAACTATTATGGCTAGATAGAATATTTTTTTAATAATCTCTAATCCTTTTATAATAAGGTTGAATATGTTCCCACCAATCTCGACATTGGTTGAGTGTGCGAACAACACCATGACTATCTTCACAATAATTTTACAAAATTTTCCATTTTTTTGTGCATGATATGGCTTTACTCCTTAGACCTCCATTAAAGAGATTGTCTCTCTCATTGTGTTTGGCTTCAATTAGAACAAGAGTGTTTGTAGTGATCCAACGAGTTCTACCCTTTTGTGGGGGAGGGACATTTGATTGGTTTTTTAATATATGTGCATGTTTGGAAGCCATATCCCCTCGAGGTAAATGGTAATCATCAAAATCCAGTGTAGAATGCTCTAGATAATTGATCCCATCACTAAAAATATTGCCTCTAGGAGGAAAAATAACTTCTGCATTGTGTACTTGTATACTTGGAATAAAATTAGGAATAGATGAATTAGTGAAGTAAAAATCATCATCTTATATATCATTGTCAGAAAGTAATGTTGTATATATTATAGATCCATGATTCATAGGATTCGGTGGATGTGCTTTTTATCCCTGCAATAAAAATAAACTCAAATTTTAGTAACAAAATTTTAACCATAAACTCAAGAGAAAACCACAAGCTTTAGTAAAATGAAAAATGAAAGATAAATTAAAAAAATAAAGAATCTAAATTTAGTTACAGATTTATTGAAGTTAAAAATATTGTTGTAGCTTGTATTATTTCCTATTGACTGTTTCATAGACATTAAATTTATATGCAAATGTAAATAACTTATAAATATAACCCTTGACAAGCTTGCAAATTAATTTATCCAAGTCTATACAACAACCAACTACATATCAATGACCAAAATATATACCATATGAAACATAGATGCCATTATAATGCACAAACAACTATAAACATGAGAACATATTATTGTAAAAAAACAATTGCTACAAGTTGTATAACATTGTCATATCTAGATTTGGATAAGAATATCAAATAGCTTAAATTAATTTGTCAATCATACATCAATGTCTATAAAATAGGGTACCTGGTTTTACAATCTTCAGATTTGTTAAGCTCTGTTGATGTACAACAATAGATCCTTATTATAATAATAAATAAATGTATGCAAATGTATTTCCCTGCATGTAATGGTTTGGGTGGAAACAATTTTGAAGGGAAGAAGATTTAGAGGGAAGTAGATTTGGAGGGAAAATACTCTTCCAGCAATGCTTTGTTGACAGGTGGCTGAAAAGAGTGGAATACAGAAGGAAAAAATTACAGCCTCCACCCATTCCTATTGATGAAATAAACTCTTTTATGCGGCTTCCCATCCACATTTTCAAGGTAAGATTCTATTTTATGCGATAATTGGATCATTAAATGTGCATGGGACCGCCTGACTTTCAACTTTCATTACGGCTGCCCCCGACATGGGATTGTTGCCTAAGAATGTCTTCTTTCGATGTTCTTTATGTGTCTTTTTTATAAAGATTTGGTTATATGTTGGAAAATGTTGTTTCCCCTAGCTTGTTAGAGGAATTTCTCTTCTTGCAAAGGATACTCCTTAATTTGGCAATGACTGATCTGTTGATGATTCCTTCATCATTTTAATTAAAGAAGAAGAAAATGTGTATGCATTGTAGTGTCGTAAGAGTTTCTCTTTCACCTCAATATTATTTAATGGGGGAAGAAACAATATCATAGGAAATCTTCTTCTTCTCTCCCTATATGGTTTCAGACATTTTCTTGGAAATAGATTTAACATTGTGAATTTTTTGTTTTCTTAGTGTCCCTTTAGCTTTTCGAGAAACATGGCCCTTCCAAATTACGGTTGTATGTCGTTAATAGGGTTAAAAAGAAGTTTTCAGAATGGATTAGTAAGCTACTCTCTTTGGTAGATGAACTCCAAATTTACTCAAAAATTCTCATTATAACCTTATTTATTTATCCTCGTGTTGGATTTACTGTAAATCTTCTTATCAAAAACTTGAGAAACTCTTAAGAGATTTTCAATGGCCCAATTCTAAAAACGGTAAGGTTTCCATCGTGTTGCTTAGGAATATTGTTTTTTTCCGAGAGAAGTAGGATTATGGGTATGTTGGACGTTCATTGTGTATTAAATGGATAACCCCAAGTATTGAAGGGAATGAGGTATGAAAGATCCTCCAGAGGAATTTGTATATGTTGGTAGTCCCTATGGTAGAGGTGTGTGGAAAGGTAGCTTAGGTTTTCAAACTCTTTTGACAATTTATATGATTAACATTATTTTTAATGTAGGGTAATTTATCAAACCATAGCTCTTGTAAAATGACAAAAATAATAGTGACGGGTTATATATCAATCAACTTGCAATATGGTGGCCCCTTGCTATCAATTTTCATGTATTCCTTTTTACATATTGATGCACTCAAGGATAGTAGATCAAGTTAATGGCATCCTTGTCTTATAGTATGACACCACATCCAATGCCAATGATGCAAAACATACAAATTAAGGTTGTTTATAATACTTGAAAAGCATGCAAATGAGATTAAAACATAGTAAAAGACATTCATCATGCCCAAAGATGATCATGTGTTGTTCTTTAGACATATAAACATAAAAATAACCTTCAAATTATTCATTTTGGTCCTCACAAAAGATTAGATAGTAATGAAACATGAAATTGACATTTTGTCAAACAATTAGCCTCGTTTTGGATGATTAAAAATGTTGTGAAAAAATGGTTTTTTTAACGTTGTTCCTTTAATAAAATGAAACATCAAGTTTAAATCTACTCTTCATTTCTCTTGGAAACTCCCTCAACTTTGTTTTTTTCAACTCACCAAAATGCCAAGCAATAGTACGAGCAGAAATTATATATTTATTTAATTGGAGTTGAAAAGGGAGAGAAAAGCAAATTTGGACTCTTCAATTCTCCTATAATTCACATAAGGTGTGAGTGCCATTTTGGAGAAGTGTTTGAAAGAGAATGGGGGAGATGTGGAGGTCTCGAAGGGATGGAACCCTAGAGATAGCAGTGAATGTAAGCCCTTGTCGTTAAGTGCCTCTGATGTCAACTGTTGCCTTATCCAAAGTACTTGACCTTGCGATTTGTGTATGGTTAGAGCCCAAGCCATTTGGAGAGGAAGTTGTCTGCGGTTTCCTCTTGAAATAGGAGGAATTGGAACATGTGAAGGGTTATTAATGTCCCACGAAGGACCAATGTACTTGTTGAAGTGGACCACAACAAAAAGTGGACGCTTCAGAGGGGACAAGGAGTTGTCATAGATGATGTCAACAATATGCATGATTGCACCATTGACTAGTCCAACTTCAACCCATAAATTAGTTGTAAGCATAATTTTTTGTTTTTTGCAAAGTAGAAATTTATGTTTAAGTTGATCATCGTCGGTGTCTCCCAAAATGTGCTGCCTATTGACATTAGCTATACACATTGCCATGGGAAGGTTTAAATATTTGAGCTTCTGATAGGTGTTTATCAGTACGTGACATTAGGATTTGCTAGTCTTAAATTCGAGGAGAAGCATCACGAACATGAAGTAGAAGGTCATGAAATTGAATTTGTGCAGATTTGGCACCTTATTGGTGAAATATTGTTCTAAGTGTGATGGATGCATGAAAGCTTCTCCAAAGGTTGGCACCATACGAGTTACTTGCATATAAAGGAATGTCTTTGATAGGGGGAAAATGCCCAAGGCCACCCACAAGAATTAGAGATTTATTACCAAAAGGTGTTGTTTTGAAATGAGGAAAAGCCTCAAGGAGGCGATAATCAACAGAAGCAAGAAGCTTAGGGTCAATGAAACTCATTTCATCAATTAGTATATATTGAACATGTTGCAAGGATTCCTGAAAGTTTGAAAAAGTTTGTCCCTGCAATGATTTAATTTATGTGACAAGTATGCGTAAAGCAACATGTATAATAGATGCGGAAATATTCAAGGTGGTGACACATGTTGCTACAAGCAATAGAAGTGTTGATTTTGTTTCATTATTTTTGAGAGAAAGTGTTGCTCTAATTGCATTAATGAGATATAATTTCCTTGTTCCAGTAGTGCCCTGAATTATCAATTTGAGAGGAGGTAGCCGGTCTCTGTGCATGTAATGGTAAAGTATGACATCAAAAGCAAGCTTCTCTTAGGGTGAAAAAGGTGAAGTAGGGAGGGCATTTGAAATTTTATTATTGGAGATGTTACATACAACTCTCTTCTCCTTAATGAAGGAAACAACAATATCCTGTAAAGTTGGAAGAATTGAATTTTCTACTCAATTGTGGTTGATGTCAAATTCCCTACAGCCCAATATATTAAGGGTATCTATGTTCATGGTATTAGTGGGATGGAGTTGAGACGATAGCTCCCATTCATACAATTGAGAGGACGATTAAACTAATAATTGGTAATTGATTTAACAAATACATAAATTTGTAAAAACCCTAATTGCAAAGTCACAATGCAAATATAAGTAATAAAATACAACTCTGACCTAAGCAATAAGCAAATGAAAATTAAAACCCTAAGTGCAAGAGATGGAATAAGAGACTTAGTTGATTTCACAATGATCCTAAAGATGTGTCGAGCTGGAAAACTGATGGAACAGGAAGACAGACTATCACAACCGAGCCCGGAAAAATGTAAAAATGTCATAAATGCCAGGACTAGGGCGTCTAGACCAAGTCAAGGGCGCGTAGGTGCCAAAGACCTTCTATAGGTGCATGTGACTATGCAGAACCTCAAAAAATGATTTTTTTGGTCTTAAACAAGTATTGCTAGCTTTCGTTGTTGATCACCTGTAGGTCGCTGAAAAAACATTGAATTCTCCTATAACCTGCAAAACAAAAGACCTCCTGTAAAACCCCAAAACACGTCAAATCTTAAAAAGAAAAATATGCAAATGGGGATTCAAACTGACCCCAGAGGTCACCCGACAGAGTGAACTTACGACTGAGCATCGCACTACATCTCAAATTCCATGTATTTCTCTGTGTGTGTGTGTGTGTGTGAATAATCGTGCCCTTGGTGGCTCTTGTGCAAGATGCACTGAATAATGAGTGATAACTAGATGTAGCAATGTAAGTAGATGTGTGGATGTCAAAATGAAATTCCCCTCCTATGAAGTGTATGCAGAAGAATGCATTCCCTTATCCCTTGAATGATAACTAGATTGATGCTTTGATGCTCTTTAAATTCCTTTGGATGCAACCTCAGATGATAATAATAGATGCTTAGAACTTGGTCCCTTATTATGGTCACATAACTTTATATTTATATGATTCCCTTGGTTGAATTTCACAATTAACAACTGGAAGGCCAACCCATAAGAAGATAAGATGCCCAAAAGGGGCGAGTAAGATACAAAGAGGTCGGGGCACCCAAGAGGACGGGGATGCCTAGGCACTGACGTCCTGGCTGGGTGCTGGTGTCTAGAGTGATAAAAGATATAACAATAAAGCATTGACTGGGCTATAATGTGTAAGAGGCCAATAATAATACATGAACAAAAGACAAAAAGGCCAGAGACAATTGTTAATTGCTAGTTTTCTCACTTAGAAATCATATGAATAGTGGTATGTGATTAGGACCTAGAAATGTACCCAAGTGTGTGATTTAGTGTCTACAGTAATGGATTCATGTTCTCATGCCAAGACATTTCTTTTAGTACCTTGTGCTCCTTATAAAACATCCCAAATTCTCCAACCTTCGTACCCCTAATCACAAGCCAAAAAACATATTTTCCTCTTCCCAAATTGGTTTTTTTCATTCGTCTTATCTTTTTCTATTCAAACTGAAGTTTCAGTAATGGATCATTGTTATGGATTTATGGGGTGTTTCCCATTATTCCTATAAATCCTTATCACTCTTCCATATTTTTTCCTTAGTCTTTTTACCCAAAAATGACCCTCCCTCTTCAAAAAGGGGTTTTCCTCTCCACATGATGGGAATTCGAGGTCTTTTGTTAGTGACATGTTTTTGGCACTAAAAAAATTTAGTATAATGTTTCCCACTTTGTGGTAACTAGCTCCACACTCTTGACATGCGTGTACTCCAAAAATGGATCTCTCCATGGAAAAAACATTTTTCTTTTCTTTTATTGGATATCAACTCAAGGTTTCTTATTTCTGACACGTTTTATTAACCAATACAATCATGAAGCTAATCTCATTTTCATTGAAACTTCATAAAATTCATAGCCTTGACTTGGATGTATATCCATGTAAACAAAATGGCACAAGACAAGGCAGTGATCATTCTTAGCTCTAAGGTGCATAAGTAAAGTATCAAATTGCAATTATGATCCAGTGTACACCACTAATCTACTGCAAATGACTTAATATATAATTTTTCCCTATCTTTCACTATTGCTCTCTTGTGCTAGGATGGTAGATATCTACTCCATTTCTCAAATCAATCTTGAAATGAACATCACAATCCTCCTACCACTTTTAGAGGTCTAATACATTTTTGGAGCTCAATGATTGTTGTTAAAGCCAATATAAAGTTTAAACTCCATGTAACCAAAGGATCCTAATTGATGATAACTTATTCCAACATGTAATGCATCCTAAAAATGCTTTAAAAAACAATTCTGATATGTTTATTACCTACTAACCACATAGTTTTTTGGTCATGCAAAATAACTAGAGTTATTGAGGATGTTCTTGCACTACAAAGGTGTAATATATTCTTACACTCAAATTATTTAGGTGAGACATCTACACCATTCAAGATGTTTTTCAAAAACCAATTTTATTCTTAGTTCTCTTAGATTCTAATGTCCAAACCAAATTTCATCTCCAAATTTTCAATGACGAAGAATCCTTTCATAAGATTATTGAATCAATTTTTGCAAAACTTTTACATTAAATTAGAGTAAACTTGCTCCAAATTGATGGAGAGACTAGGAGTGATTTTTTGAAACCCCATTTAGTCAATTACACCCTCGAGATGGGATATTTGTGGCTCTACCCTTGACTAATCATGTTTGATAATCCTTTTAACTCTAGGTGGTTTTTAAAGTCTTGTACTCAAGGTTAGGATATGGGGTTTTTAATTATCCAGGATGTTATTTTTGAGCCCAAGTTTGCTCATTTTGTATGGTTTATGCTTTACCCGTGTTTTCCCTTAAGAGATTGTCTCTTATACTAACAAGTTCATCTTCCCAAGTATATTTTTTGTGGACAAGCTAATCAAATCAAACATTAGTTTTGGTTTTGCATTAAAGTTTATCAACCATAGATTTAGATTTATCATTTATTCAAACTCTTTCAACTTAAACCATTTACATAATAAATTTGTTGTTCTTCGAGATATTAACCTTCGTTACATACAAAATTCACACAAAGATATCATTTTTTATTTGTTCTCTTTCATCAAGTATTGTCTGCAGTGAGTGGACTGGATTCATTCAATACAAGTACATTCTTGACAATGTAATAGTTGTTTGGGAAGGCATGGAATGGGCCAGGGTCTCTGAGCAAAAATATCTTTTATGAAGATTGATTTTGAGAAATCTTATGATATTGTAGAGCTACATTTCATTATTGTTATGCTCCAAGCCCTTGGTTTTGGACCTTGTTTTGTATGTTATGTCAATATGATTTTTTAAGATGTGGGAGTATATATATCCATCAATGCCTCCCAATCTCCAAGATTTGGTCTCTTCATATCTGTAAAACAAGGTTGCCCTCTCCGTCCATCTCTATATGTTTTATTCATGGAAGGATTCAACTATTTTTTGTTCAGCTATTCTTCCTAAGGTTTGGTTAAAGGCATCAAACTTCCCCAATCTAAACAACAACTCATCAACAACCACTTTACAAATTACCTCTTCTTCACCTTAATTGAGGAAAAATCTTCAATCAACAATGTCATAAAATGCTTGAATATTTGTTTCCTTGATTTTGGTTATGTCATTCAATAGAAAGAGACCCAATGCTATAGACAATCCCTCACTCCCAAGCCTCCATGGTTAGGTTATCAATGACAATGGATTAAACCTGGGATATGATTTAAATTTATTGGCATCCCCTTTGCTTTCAGAGCCTCCCCTTCTGAGCTACAAATTTATGTTGTTCAATGAGTGGGAAAAAATATTTCTTATTGGATTACCAAGCCCCTCTCTCTTGCAAGGAAATTCTAAATTTGTTCCAAAGTCTTGGATGTTACCCATGTCTAATAGTCTTCTTGTTTGGCTCCTTCTAAAGTAACTCATGCCAAATTGGAAGGACTCCTCATATATTTTTTACGGGATAACTTTGAGGGCCATAAAAGGTTTCATAGAGTTGTATGGGACATTTGTTACAGGCCCAAAGAAGCAAGAGGCTTCGGGATTTTGGACATCAAGCTCTAAGGTTCTACCCTTAGCGTTAAATGGATAGTTTGAAGGTCGGAAAATTATTCTCATACATTATGTAAATCAATGAACACCTTTGGGTTGTCAAGCATGAAGATGGATGGGGTTCTAAATCCTACTTCTTTCACATGTGTCGGTGAAGATATGTGATGCTTTTGTGGCTAAACGCATATGAAAAGCTTGGGAATTTCTTAAACCCCACCTCATCTTAGTGGGGTATAATTTCATATGGGGACTCTCAATTAACTCTCTTCCCCGTTAGTGGTCTCTCATTCTTAATTTCCATAATGTCCCATTTTCCATGGTTCCCTGGATTAAAAGTCTTTAACTTAAAAAAAAAGAAATTAGAGTAATTATTGACATATTCTACAAGGCTTCTCGGGATTGGTTACCATGGAATATGCTTAAAGCTAAATTTCAGCTCAAACAAGAGGATGTATAGTCTATTTCAAAATTTATGAAGTTTGTACCTAATACTCGCCTTCACAAAATCAAGATTTCCTTTGGTGTGTCTTCGTGAGAGATTAGCATTGGCCGTCGATGACCCCATTATATCGCTACAAACCCCATATCGGCTACCACCTTCTTTCCCTAAAGAATGTTTTGGATGATTCTTAAAATCTTCGTTTGAATCTCTAATTTAGGGATGAGATCTGGGCCAGAAGGTTTCACAACATGTGGAAAACTCAAATTGAGCATAAAAAATCCAAATTTTATGGTGCCTACTCAAATTGAATCCAAATTTCATGGTCTCCCTATAAGAGATAGACTCAAACACATGGAAATTGCAAACCCTACTTGTTAACATCCAAAGTCGATCACACACCTTCTCGTTTTGCCTACAAACCCAATCTACTTGGAAGTGGATTTATACCCTTTTGCAACCTTTCATCGTTAAATTTTTCACCTGGAAAATGGTTCTTTTGGAGGATTCAACCATGTTGCCTGTAAAATTCAATAATTAATGGCAAAATGTTTCGAGCATATATTTTATTTAATATTTGGAAAGACAATAATTTTACTTGTTTTAACAACACTTTTATGAATAGAGATTTCCCCGTGACCAATAAAGTTATTGTGATCTCCAATGTTATGCTTCAAATCCAAGTTCAAGTAGAGAAATTCCACCTCCACAATCACTGCTCTCGCATTGGGGTAATGCTTTATGCCCTGTCAGTCGAGTTCCTCTGGACTCGCAATGCCATTGTTCTCCCTCACAGGGTTGTGGTTGGGGTTTTCACAGGTGTCACTCCAGAAGTCGGTGAAGCTTCTCTTCTCAATGGTGCCACTCCCGTCTTGGATCTCAACGTCCTTCTCTTGCTCGCTAATGGCAGTGTTTTTGACCGGTTTGGTAGTGCTGACGATAATGGTGGAAGAGGGCATGGTTCCCCCGCTTAGGGGAAATTCCCACAATCAGTATTGGACATCTCTCCCTTCCACTAATCACAATAAAATGAAGAATAAGAACAACAAAAACATGATGAGTGGGATCCCATCCGACATGACCCACTCCTCTGCGACTAGTGGCTGGGGGGATAAGTCAGGTAGTCCTCTACTTCTACCTCCTCCAACTACCATATTCGTTGTTACGACATAGTTTTTGTGGCCCTCTGTGTTTTCAGGTGCCACTTGTTTCTTGCACCTTTTTGGTTAAAAATTATTTTTTTATTACATATACATATTTGTGGATGCCCTCGTGAGTTGTGTTGGTTTTTTCTCGAGGCCTTTTTTGTTCGATGTAACTTATATTTTAAGGTGCGACTTGTTCTGATAATGTACTATATCTTTTTTTATTAATAAAAATGTGTTTTTCAATTAAATAAATTAATAAATTCAAACTACTTTTAATATATAATTGATTGAAACTCATTTTTTCCTTTTTATTAATTTTTTACATTTTTATTTTATTTTATTTTTTTAGATAACCTAGGGTATCGGGTACCATCCCAGGGCCGCCGATGTGTCTAACAAAGCTTGCGCTCGACATGTGGGGGTCCTAGGTTGGACCCACTAATCCTTAGGGGCAGGCGGCGAGACCTGAACTCACCACACTCCCAGGTTACATCGAGGTAGTTGAATCGATTTTGGGACCTATATGGGACAAATCCAAAGCCCTTAGCCAACTATGCTACCCCTTCGGAATAACATAACATTAAATATTATTATTTTTTCCTAAATAATAATGTTTAAATTTTAGTGATAATATAACATGTTTTCATTAAAATTAAAAATAATAACATAAAATTATGTATTTGGATTTTAGTGATAAACTTTAATGGAGGGGACGATTAGAGATTGGTGGGATGCAAGGTTCAAAATTGAGCCCGTCACAGCCCTTCCCAAGGCCTCCAACCCGTCAGAAAAGGGCGAGTAAAAATTTGCATGTAAAAAAAAAATCAAAATGTAAAAATCATTTGACATTATAGAAGTGCAAGTTACTTTTGAAACTGTCAGAAGAAGGGTTAGTGTGACTTTTAAAATATAAAAATAAAAGAAAATGATGACTTCTACAAACAACAATTACCTCCATCTTTTCTACGATTTGCGCTATGACTCGTAGATACGTCAGACAAGGCGTAATAATTGCAATCATAAAAATATATATATATATATATAATAAATAGACTAGTACTATTATACTATTAGTGGTTAAACATCGAATGAATTTTTTTATTGAAGTTCTAAGAATCCAAAAGGGTTTTAATTTTAGCACTAAAATTCAAGCAGAAGCTACAGTTATTTATTTTATTATTTACAAGTTTTCTTTATGATTTTGTTAAGAGATCTTAGTGTCCCACACGTAATTTGATGGTATTTATGTGTTTAGTGATATGCATTTATGTGTTTTTCTTAATATTTATAACGTGTACACTTGATTTATGTTTGTCATATGAAGCGTAAAATATTCATGCTTCTTTTCATCATGGAAAGGTTGGTCTAATATTTGCCCTTCATAATAAAATTCAGACCAACCCTTCAAATTTGATCCGTGGTGGGATGTCTTTTAAGTTGCAAGAAGTCAACTTAATTTAAAGCTATACACATACACCTTTACGTCATTTTTAACTAGGTACGCGTGTGCATCATCTATTGCATGCTAAGTAACATGGAATGTCTTCGAAGGCACGTCAAGAAATATAAAAAGCCAACTGGAACATTAACCTTTCTAGATAAAGACTGACTTTTGAATAGACTTCAATAAATGCACGGTCATGTACCTTCAAGAACCGAGCAATTTCCTTACAAACTTTGGTAATCTGTTTTATATCACCATGTTACGTACTTACCTAGTATATTTATATTTACATTTTCACACACCAAATTAGTATATTTAATTTATTTCATAGTTAAATATTATATTATTTTATGAATATGCAATTACTATAAAGGGGAGAGCTTTTACTCTTCTTCTTTTTAGTTGGGAAAATGTGATTATTGGTAAATTTAATCGAAATTGCAGCTCACTTAAATTTAACAGCCACCCATGCCTATCAAACAATTTTTATATGATGGCAATTTTTAAATATTGTTTTAAATTATATATATATATATCACTATAAAAAATGATGATTATATTTTAAATATGTAAGTTTATGGGATGGTTATTTCAAATATTTGCAAGTATTTTACAGTTAAAATCATGAAAAATATTTAGACGACTGTCAAATTTAACCTGGATCACAAGGATGGGAAATTAGGGATAAAAATTTGGTCATTTTTTTAACATTTAAATCATGATTTCAACAAAAAAAGTGTACATAGTTTTTGTAAGTAATGCATCATATATAAGTGAAAGAAAAGTTGTTTATTTACTAAAATAAATATTGAGTATATGAAATTTAAACTTATACTTGGAATTTATTTTAATAAATATATGAAATCAACGGTAGTTTCCTTCTTCTTGAACTGGGCTCACAACATTACAAGTTGCGGTTTGGAAGATATTTTTTCAAAATCTAATTTGGTCAGTACTTATTCATTTTTAGGATTTCAATATTGAACCTAATGCTTTTTGGACATAACTTTTACAACCTATGTCCATTTTGGACAACATTTTGTAGGTTTTGGGGACTTCCAAACTAATTGTTGACATTTGTAGGAATTTTAGATATGTCAAAATTAAATTTTGCAAAACTCGCATCTCCTGTAGATAGTGACAATTGCTTAAGGATGTTGACTCACAAATTCCCTCAAGGACTTAAATGTGACTATATTGTATGTGATTTTGGCATCACTTGCTCACAATTGAGTTGATGATTAAACTAGGTATTCAATTAGTTTAATCATGATGTGATTCATGCCAAAGTGGTCCCTATGAACCTAATTGTGATTGTATGATGTGAATTGGGGATCAATTGGCCCCAATTTCATCGTAGATTGAAACAATCATGTGATTGCTTCAATTAGGGAATCAATTTTGGCCAATTTGAACCCTGTAACCTGATTGGCCCCTAATTCTAATGACTCAATTGGATCAAACAAAGCCACAATTTGGGTTAATTTGATCCCTATAAACCTTGTTGTTACTATATGAGGTGATTTTCATCACTTATTGAACCAATTACTCAATTAATTTAACCAAATATGTCTTTTGGGATTATTTGAGATATGTTTAACATAATTGCAACTGTAAAATTTGATATAGGCCTCAATCAGTGTCGAGTTTATCACTATTTAGACCGATTACTCGATTAACTCATTCGGGGATAAATTTTGAGTCAATAAGAGACATTATAAATACCGAAATATGGCATAAGTCCCTTGTTATATTTTCTTTTAAGTGAATTTGTATGTATGATTTCTTCAGCTGAACAAAAGAATTAATTGGTAAATTTTACCCGTCTTTAATTCTAAACTTCTTCTGTAATAGCTCCTAAACAACTTTATGATATTCATTCTTTGATTAAGATGTATTTTCTAGGGGTTCCCACCTTATGACCTTCATTATGTGTCATTTTATTATTTCTACGATAGGTTCACTCATCCTGAACAAGTTTGACATGTATTATTGTGTCATTCTATTTATGTCATGCTATGAACCTTTTTATGACTAACCCTCCCTTCATTTTGATTTAATTTTGCGAAAGAAAATTTTCTTAAAGTCATCCTTTCAATAATTTTGAATTCTAATTTGTTTCGGTTCAACAAGATCACACACTTTGGTTAGTGGGATAAAAATAAGCCAACTGTAGATTTACATCACGCACATGATCATCATCTAGAAAAAAAAAACATTATACTATTAATAATTACGCCGAAGGTGTTCTTGTGGTGGAGTTGAACCTGTTGATTCTGACAGAAGTCAGAAATCAAACGGAGGAAATTCTTCCTTGAAGTGTCGTTGAAATCCAACGGAGGCAAGAGTTAAAGGATGGCTGGATGGCACGTCACTCCTCTCATGCAGCGGTTTGCAAGGGCGCAGGTTTGCCCAGCTGTATACATTGCATGCACTAAAATGGAAGTTAAACAAGCTTTGTGGAACACAACCACTGGACCACCAGTCTTGCAAATCCCGCGGGTGATTGTCTCTGGGGTAAAATCTTTCCACACAACTGCAGAGATGAAGGTCGTTCAGGTTACACATTCCAAAGGCACCGCAGAGGTCATAAACACTACATTGATCTCAAACAAATTTTATGTGAAGGGTCGGGTTGATACTAGAACATGTTCCAATTATTTGTTTTGAAACAGAATTGCTCCGGCCTTATCTAGCACGAAACATGAGAGCACATCGACTGTGGTCGTGAAAAGCAGAACGAAGCTCTCGCTAAATCCGTCCTAAAATCAGTACCCATTATCTCCATGTGCAGGGTTGGTTTAGCCCTTAATACAAATTGACTCAATTTAGAGATACCCACTGTACCAGATTACCAGATTGATGTGTTTGTATCTCAAATTCTTTGTTTTCTTGGTTGTTTATTTGACAAAACCCTTGTTTTTGTTTTGTAGAGGTTGTGAATGGCGTACAACCTTTCCTGTCATGATGTGGACGAATACCCTCTTTGGCGGCAGCAGGACAAGGTTGCCCATTTTAACATGATGGAGGCGGATGTAATTTTATTTGATGTCGACCAGAGGATGTTTGGTACGCGGAGAAGAAGAGCTGTAGCCAACCGTAAATCACCCCGCGACCTGCAAGTATGGGCAAGACCAGATGGTGTACGCAGCTGGGTCTTATGGTTATTGTGGAACCAGGCGGGTGTTCTTTTCATTTGTAATCTTTTTGTGCATTTTTTTAGATATGCAAATGTTCTTTGTTTCGTTTTAAAACATTTTCAGGGTTTTTTTAAGAAAGGAAGCAGGAACGTGGTATGGGCGGTCCATAGGTCGGATATACGCCTGAAACTTAGATTCGTAAATTGAAAATGTGGTTGAGTGTTGCAGGGTTGCTGGAAAGGTGTGGAGATTGTGGGAGGGACGGACTTTTTTGCGCGAAATTTGAGGAAGGATTATCCGTGCCTTGAGGAGCCTTTTTTTTAAATCCACGTTTTAGTTGCTTACTGCTGAAAGCTTGTTTTCTGTCTTCATGGTGTGGTTTCTGATCGAGTGCTGCGTATGAAGTGGCATGCGGAATTGTATCCTGCAATTTTTAAAAAGGTTTGTTTTCTCCTTTTAGTTCAGCTTAGTGATGGCTATACAGTGTCCTTTTTCTATATTGTATATAGTCGACAGAGGTTTTTAGAGGTATTATCCTAAGAGGAACATTTGAAGGTGAATATGAACTGAACATTCATTGTGCTCACATCTTTTCTTTGAATTAATGAAATCTAATTTTAGTTTGCACAAACTTATTTTCCTATTAATTTTCTTCCCTGACAGCCTTGTTCATTCAGTTTTCTTTAATCCTCCATTGTTTTCCCAGCCATTCTCCTACTTAAAATTATCAAAAAAGAGAGATTACATTCATTACAGGTTAGGCCTGTGATATTATCTATAAATCAGAGATTCTGGCCTTTCTCATTAGTGTCCTATTCCACATCAACAGTATCTATTAAATTTTTTAACTTGCAAGAGAACTTGGACATCGTCACTTGCCTATTTTATATTTTTAGTCTTCAAAATTATTCAAAGTAATTTCATGCTGATATCGGTATTGTATTATTTACTTTGAGCTTGCGAGGCTCAAGGCCTAGACTACTTAACCCGCATTTATTAGGACAGCCCAATTTCAGAGCTCAATCTAGGGAGAAAGTCTCCATCAAAGGTGTGCTGGTTATTGGAGGCTAAATGGTCTTAGTTTTTTGGGGATTGTGCAGTAATTGCAGGATTAATCCCTTCAACATTGTGAATGTTAAAAAAAGGAAAAAGTTTCACCTTTGTGTACCCACCAAGAAGAATTTCTTAACCCGATTAGGTGTTCCGAATCAAAGCCATTATGAGTTTAGCATCCCATGGATTATTCTTGTTACCAAAATAAATGTCATTCTCTTCTTTCTATAGGCAATACTAGGATTGTTAATGTCCACCAATATGTGGTACTGTTTGATCCATATCTGAGTTCTGATTATGAGTATCTTTATGGATTTCCCAGCTCCATCCTTTGTTTTCTCCATATTAACCATCTTTATTGAAACATCTAGTACTTGTTTGTGGGAGCCTTTCTTAAAATGGTCATCCATGGGTGTGGTTATTTCTTTGCCTTGGCAACCTTTCATCTTTATTCCCCCGCCAATGGATTCTATTCTCATGGCTACCTTCCCATGTCTCCAACCCAACAACCAATGTGCTTATAAAATTTATATTCCATGTTGTATTCTCCCTTGCACTGTCACATAAACTCCCCATGGAGCAGACAAATATGTTGTGATTGCAACACTAAAAAACACCTAAAATTACCAAGATGGTAGATCATAATGATTATGCGAGTCATACGACTCTATTGTGATCAGGAGGACTTTACATCCCCTCTATAATATATATCAACAATTCCTATAGTAGTATCAAATCCTCCTTTGGATTAATATTTGTTTGAACTAAACATCTCCTTGATTGCTGAACAATAATCTAACCCTCTTTAGAGATTAAGTGCTTAATTGATGAACTGGTTGGCTAGTCATATCTACATGTGTGGATTTGAACGAAAAGGTTAACTAATGCCCTAATTTTCTCAATAATAGACTTCAGTATTTGATGTTTTGGTTAGGTTCCTTAGTATTAAGTTAGACAAGGATTTAGAGTCCACCTTGACATTTCTTCAAAATAATGAAGGTTAGTTGTGCATATTTGATCCTCCAAGGACAGGACTTTTCTCTTGTCATAATTTATAATTATTAGTCCTTTGATTTAAATTGGTTAAGTACCATAGGTAGGCATTCCATTAGAAATCTCTGAAATTCCTCCCACCCTCAGCATCTATCAATTCCCTCGAGAAGCTCACTTGCAGTTTGAATCGAGATAAGGCTGTTTTGGGACAAGTCCAATTTGTCTAAGGAATTTTGAGATCATCTACCCATTGACATGGAAATTTGTTATTTGCAAAGTTAATGTAATGTTTCCCTTTAGTAATGTTTACATTTTAGATCTTCCTTTGTTAATGCAATAATTTTATACCATGTTTGCCTCTATTCTAAGAATTAGATTGAGATGATGTACATTTCCTTTTATGTCAAGGGTCCTTCTTGCAAACATTATCTGAAGGAGTGAAATTATTTTGGATATCTTTTAAGCTTCAGATTTGAATCTCATAGGAGTTGTACAGGGTAGAACATTTCATTACAAGATTGAAGGGATCCCATTATAGGTGCAATTTATTTTAGCTTATTTTCTATGGAGTTCTGATATGTGCCTGTATTAGGTGCAGTCGACCCTTATTTATGCCTGCAAAATAATATGTGATTCCAAATTCTTAGATTAGGTGCGATTGATATTTTTGTTATTGTGTAGTATCTAATTACCAAGGATTTAGAGCCCTATTGGATTTTGACATGTTGAGATTTTTGATGATATTCCAGTTTTTCTCAAAGGCATAGGACGAACACAGGGCCCACTTAACGTAATATAACAAAAACTGAAGAAAGTTAATTATTGATATCAAGAATCCACATATGATTTTTCTGACCAAAAGACTGTACTTAGAGTTTACTTAAATTTTTTTGTAGTGAATGTTTTTTTGCTGACGATAATGAATATGGAATCATGTATTACCATAGACATTAACAATTAATTCATTGTTTTGTTGATTGCTCTTATGGAAATATTGTGAAGTACACCTACATTGTGTTTTTTAAAGTATTATTTCTACCATTGACACTTGTATGGTGTGTTAAATTTGGTGACCAGTCTTCAGTCAAATGTGACACTAAATTTTTATGTATCATTTGAAATTAATGGACACTTTTTGAACGAGAAAATGTCTTGTTGAGTGTTAAGAAATGTGGGCAGGGGAACAATTTGAAATATTGGATGTCTATAAAAAGTGAAACACAATATAATGCAAAGGGAAACCATTTGATATATATTTCATTTCCTCCATTCTTTCCGCTAAGGACACACTTGATTTTTATTTTCTTATGTCGAGGCATTCCTTAATCACATGACATGTTTCTCCACTATTCATTGAGCAAGAGGAAAAATGGAGATGGTTATAGTGCTGCAAAAATTAACCAAAAGATGCAAATTCATGTTTCTTAATAAAATCAATCATATTTTTATTTCCTCGTCCATTTTCGGCCTGCAGATATAATATTTGGTAAAAATAGAAAGGTCTTTTTGACTCTAGTGATACTTAAGTGTCTGAAATGAGGATCATGATTTAAGTCATTATATTCCCGTGCATTGACCCTGGAGCTTATTTTTTTTCTCCCAATGGGAAAATGATGCACTTCTGGTGGGTTACACAACCACATCCTTTCCTGTTATTCCAACACTTAAAATTTTGTCAGCATATTAATTGCATAAATGTGTAATTTTTTTCAATTTAAAATGTCAAAAATGGATTTTGATGGGTTGACGTTTCCTGTGAATTAAATCTTCAGGAACCAGTTTAGAATTTTTTTTACTCTATCAAGTTATCAAAAACAGAAAACAAAAGTTTGAGTGAAATTCAGCAGAGCATTTTTCGTCATTCTGTAATTGATTGGTGTTAAAAATTGCTCTGTTTGTTTATCAATTCGTTTGTGTACGATTTATTGGATAATAATAATGAAGAATTGACACTCTTTCGCCAATTGCAACCAACAGGTGTCCACTTCACATTACATTACATTTCCTTCAATACCTTTCCCCTGCACATAAGGATTTCTATTTTAGCCATTACTATTTCACTGTATTCCACTTTCACAGTTCCCCATTCCTTTTTGCCCCTCGCGATCTTTTACTCTTCCCCTTTCTTTCCCTTCTTTTTCTCAAAAATTCATAAACAATTCCATTTCCTGCTCGCCTCCCATCTTCCATCCTCCTTCCAACCTCTGCATAATAAATTCCTTCAAAATAGTTTCCTCTTTCCCCTCCTCTTCACATCATTATAATCTTTGACTACAATTGTTATCACCTACTTTCCTAAACACTACACTTCTCCACCTCTTTTTCGGCGTTCACATTGCACTGCTTGCGTGCGATTGCTAGTTATATATATGTTGATATCATTAAAGGAGAAAGGACATAAAAGGGAGAAGGGATCCCCTACAATTGGGTGAATATCTTGATAATGATCATGGTAGATGAGATTAACATCCCAAATGTAGGTGAATCCGGCCTTTGGAGAAGAAAGGTACATTCCACAAAAAGTAACTAGAACCACGTCTCTTTCAGGGTCATTTAGTAGATGTTTATATCCAGGTAAGATTGAACGGCGAAAGGTGAACAAGATGGTATAAACTTCCTTTTGCCTTCATAACCAAGTACCTAGAGTGCTCATTGGATCTATATTTAAATGTAAAAAAAAGGTGGATCCTTTCAAGCTAGACAAGCATAGCCTTGTATTGAGATCAATGCATAGGTACCCTAAACCAACCAATGCTTATGACGATGAGTCAAATGATGATGACACTGAGACGTGTCCTTTGATCGATCTGATTATAGAGGTGGGAGATGACCCATATAAATGCAAGGTCACATACGTGTCCCAACCTTAATTTAAAAACCCACTGACTTTGAAGGAGAAGGCTCAAATAAAAAATATGTTTTCTAAACGGAACATTGAAGGCAAAAAAGAGCGCGAGGAGGTAGAAAATTTGAGTACCGAGTTGCATAGGAAGATAATGATAGTTTAAAAACTCAAATTTGGTAATTATATTCTTTAACATTTCTAGTCTTGACATTGCTCTCTTGTTCAAACAATTCCACTTTACCCATTCTCATCTGGTACACCTCTAGGTCTCTTGTCTAACGTGTTTGATCATACATACTCATATGTTGATAGATTTTGAGAATTAAATGTATGAAATCCATTAAGAAATTCTTTTTGTCAGCTTCGAAACTTCACACTTTAGATTGTCTCTCTAAGGGAAAGAACGTCCATATTTTCCTAATCCTAGTGTATGATTTTTCCCATGCTCATTTTGATCTTGATTTTTCAATTACACATTATTCTTTGGGTCATTTAATCCTTCTCATTTGACCTTTGCAACTTAAAACACCTTCAGAAACATATATAAGCAAGTGAAACTCACCTCATTTAGAACCTATCACTCTTATGATCTCCTATTACAAAAGCTAGCACAAAAGGCACCCAAAGCTCCCTATGCTCCACAAATACCTCTACACATTCATTAGGGAAGAACCATCTATAATTTTGAAGCTTCCCGCAAGGTCTCGGGGATTTCTTCCCACATTTGCAAGCACTCAAATTTATTTACTCAAGTAGATTAGTAATAAAGAAACTCAAGTCAAGCTTTGTCAAAGTAAGGATGTCAAATATGATTGCACTATAACTAGATATCACATATTAGGTGGATAATGACGTTTGATTTGAGGCCTCTTTGGAGTAGTGCCAACGTTGACGGTGCATGGGGCTCCCATGATCCAACTAATGTTTATTTTATAGGACTTCTCATTCACTACTAAGGTTTGAAAGATGAGCAAAGCATTTAAAAGCCCTCGTAATGTGACCAACAATGACCAATAGAGAGTGACAAAGATATTCAGAGAAGTGACAAACCCAAAAAGTTATAGATCATGGTTCTCAGTAGGGTCAAGACCATACGAATAGGTCAAGACCATACAGACATTCCAACCCCTACTATATGGTCCTGCCTAAGAGAATATTCAAGTCAAAATTTCATTATCGAGGAACTCTCAAGTATAGATCTCCTTGTTCCATGATTCAAATCACCTAGATAAGTCCAAAATCATATGTAATAAGTTAACTACACTAAATCCCTCGTGTTTGTGAACTTGTATTGTATCGTGTACATTTTTTGTAAGTATTAATTCTTTATTCTAATATTGAATAATTAATGTTGGAAGTTAATTAATTAGAATAACCCCATATAGCTTCTATTTCATTCCTTTTTGGTTGTGTAAATCTTAATCAAATATATTTAAAGGGGTGAAAACATTTGTTGTTTAAACCCAACTCTTGAATCAAACATCGTGCCTCAAACCCTACGCACCTTAGAGATCATATTTCTTATTATTGTCACCATTTTTCCTCAAGGATTGATCTTTCTATTATTTGTTTCTATAATGGCTTTATCTTTTGTCCCACCTTTCTTATTATTTGACGATCTCAATGTTGATCCTAATGATCAACAACAATTTACCAATCTCCTTTAACATATTCATATTAATCTTAATACAAAGTTTTCTTATGTGTAATGAATTGTAAGGAAACGTCTTTCTTCCAAGAGGAACAAATATATTTTTCTTCTAGTGATTTACCTCCCCAAGATGTGTTGTGACCATGATTTTATGAGCCAAATTAATCATCCAAATATCTCATAAAGATTGGGACAACTTTTTTAAATATTAGTTAAGTATTTTAAAGGCTTATTTTGTTATTTAACAATTATTTCATTCGTATTCAACATTGTTAGACTTAGTTGTGGGATACGAAGAAAAACCATACTACAGTTTACGTAATAGGTGTCATTTATGTTTTAATCACGTTTTTACCACCAAGGGATCTAGTCATATAATGTAAAGGTTATATTTTAATTGTTATCTTGAGTCATTAAATTTAACCAAGGATGTATATAGTTATTCAAAGATCTATTTACACAGCTTAAGCTCACTATTTAAATATCCAACATTAATTATGCAAAGAGGGTATACAAACATTGTCGTATTGTATCACGCAAACTAGGGTTTTATTAAGAGCTATAAGATTTATATTTAATGGTTCTAATTCGATGACACATTTAGATTATTAATTGCAATTCGTGCAATTAACCAAGGCGTTACAAGATATGAACCATATTATTGTTTACACAAATAACATTAGTATAGTTAGGGATAAATTTGAACTACCAAAATAATATTTGCACTACAATGCCATTGTTTGCGCAATTAGGGCTAATTAATTTTATTATGTTTTCCACACCAAGGGGATTTTTAACAAGTAAGACAATTAAATTAATCTAGCTAAGGGTTAAGTGTTTAAATTGAGCATGGGTCCCATTTGGCCCCATCCAAATGGACCCATACCCCTTGGACCAATAAATAATTAAATTTAAATTTAAATCCCAAATATTATTCACCCAAATTTGAAAGAGGAAAAGGTGGACCCAATTACACAACGTAGAAATTCAACCTTAAATGACCACTTGATAAGTGGAAAAACCTAGGCTTATTTGAATCCCTTGGATCAAGAGAATCTCCAACCTTGACCCTAGGTCATTTAGGAAACCCTAAATTCATTTTAAGTTCGATATCTTCTTCATTTTCCATTTTTTTTTCTCATTTTCTCTTGTTTGAATTACAAGTTTGGAAGGATATATCATGGAGGCATATTTTGTGTATTTTCTTCCTCTTCTTTCCACTTATATGAAAATAACCTCATTAGATTTTCTATGGATAGAGTATATAGATAGATATACATATACCTATGTATATATCTATATATCCCCTTTTAATTATAAAAACTTATACAATAGGGTAGCAGAAAATAGGTATATGTATGTATGTGCGTATGTATGTATGTATGTGTGTATGTGTGTATGTATGTATGTAGACACAAAATCTATGTGCTCGGGTAACTTTCTAGGTCCTAAAGCATACTAATGTATACATGATTCCTAAGCAAGAAAACTAGTGGTTGATAACTCCTTTTCACCTTTTGATTAATTTATCTCTTGCACTTTACCATTTCTAAGCTTGATTGAGCATCCTTTTGGCTTTACACATCTTACAGTTATGTCGACACTTGATTGATTTACCTTTTGATGGCCTTAGATAATAGCGCCCAATTAGGACAGAACCACCCAAGCGCTCCCGAGCACTATAAAGTACATATCTAACACATCCATACAAGTGTCAAGGGTTGCATTGGTCTACATACACTGCATAGGAGGGGAATTTATTCTATTCCATCACACACATTTTACATATTCGGGACAATCTAGATCTAGCCCGATATCATCACGTAACTTGTATAAGGGAAACCTAGGGAATAAAACACAAATATAAAAAAAACAGAGAAATATACGGAGTTTGAGATGTAGTGCAACTCTCAGTCATAAGTTCACTCTTTAGGTGACCGCCAAGGTCATTCCAACTCCACATTATGCGTTTTTTATTAGATTTGATGTGGTTTATGGGAATGTGTAGATAGTCATTTATTTTTCAGGTTACAAGTGCGATCAGAACCCTAACGAGGAAATCAAAGTGACAAAGAACAAATAGAAGTAAAGACCTTATGACCTAGAAAAATACCATATCTTGAACAATCGCGCAGTTGTAAGCACCCAAAACAGTCACTAGCACCTGGGGTGCTTCTACCCGCCTATGAGTGCTTCTATCTAGTACATTCTAGAGTTTTCAAGCCCTCAACAAACCATTTAGACATTGTTCCTAGCCAGATACAACACTCAGATAGTCCCAATCATTTCCAGATCAGTTGAGATCAGATAAGTCTCTATACCTAGGGTTAATTAGTTTTAGATACTTGTAAACTAAATATTGTTGTATGTAATCATCTGAATATTAGTTGTTATAATAGTTACTCATAAATAATATTTAATTGAAATTAGATTAAATCAGTTCCAATTTGGAACACACCTATTGGCATTATTAGATGTCTAAATAATGTATTATTTGGAAACAATTTGTTTGAACAAAAAATGATAAAATATGTCGTAATGTAAATAGATATCATAAAAATGTTTCGATGTGAACAATGTAGTCTTTATGGTTAGCAACCTACTTTTTTTCCTCTGTAATGTCACCTAATTTTTCTAAATATAATTAATTTTATTAGGATTGGATCTCTAGATGTCCTACAACCACACAACCCTTAATAACCACTAAATTATTAGGGTTTTGGATCTGAATCATAAAACATACTTAAATTTTTTTTGCTCCAACTACATCTCCAAATTCATGGAAAGGAGGACTTGAGAAAATAAAAGACATTATATAGAAATGAAGATAAAATGTTGGTATTCTCATCTATATTTGGTTTTCACAATTATTGTTGGAGCAGAATATATGATTAATTTAGGTTTGGGACTCACTATAAACCATACAATTGTGTCATAAAACAACCAATTCGAGCTCATATTCTTTAGCCCTATGACAATGGTAAGTGGTTTATCGACATTTAGTATGTAAAAATATGATTCAAAACCTATGTTTGGGCCACCTTTAGGGGAAACCCCATCAATGTTTTTGTGGCCTTGAAATTTATAAAAAATAATTGTGTTGTTGTTGTGGAGGCCAACAATACCATTGTGTGGGAAAAAAATAATTTCCTAAGGGATTTTAGCACCATGATTATGGATTTTGGCAACCTAGTTTTAATGTTAGAATGAGAATGAAGATCACCTATGGTAAACTTCTCACATTGTGGAAAACCCTAACAAATCCAATGCTTGGAGATTTTAGTCTACTGCTAAATATGAAAGAGCCCACATGTACGGTTTTTCTTAGGTCATACTTCAATTACCAAACAAATATATGCCTTTAAATGTTTGTCACTTGACATTATTTGACATCCCTTTCTTATAATATAATTTGGAACATGCCTATCATTGTAATTAATTAGGCATAATTAATGTATTGTATGTGTCGTGATGCTTAATTCGTGTAATTGAGTTATTAGTGTTTCATATAGTTATAATCCATGTATTACATTTTGGTAAACCCTACGTTTTGTTACACACCTTTAATGTTTCATCTCTTATGAGCCTACATTGTATTACATGATCCTTACTACAATAGAGTTAGATATTTTCCATATTATGATATATCTCAAATTCTATAATTTTTCTAAGGCTAAATTAATTCTCTACACTTATATAAAATCCCTCACTTCATTTTTCTTGATTTTTTTTTCATCTCAACCATGAGAATGAGTTTTGAAGAAAAAAAATCAAACCATAGTTTTCTTGTATGGCATGTATTTTTCGTGTTTGGTTCTACATTTATGTCACCTAAATTGATTATATTTGTGATTCTTACTATAAAATGTGTAAGAATTACTAAACAACCCATCTATTTTATTGAAATTTCATTGTCGAATGTTGTGCATATAGTTTACCACATAGGTAGTACATACACATGTGAATCACTCATACCCATGCATGTATCAATTGTGATTCACCACCCACACTGGACTATCATGTTAAGAAATATCCTAGCATGCTCACCTGAAGTGCAAGAGAATGCATGATCCCGTCATGTTTAGAAAATATGGAAAGTAATTTATGCACATGGTTATATTACCAAGGAAAAGATCGCTATGGCATACATTCATGAATAAGAAATATTTTCCCACAAATAAGCACAATAACTCCACAGTAAATCCTTCATTATATTCATATTTTAGCATTCATCAGTATAATAATACTTTCTTTCATTGTCTCCCTTCTCCATATATATCTCTTATATGTGTGTGTGTGTGTGTGTGTGTGTGTGTGTGTGTGCGTGCTCATGCGTGCGCGCACGTGTGTCTTACATTGACCCCTCAAGGGGTATTTATACTAGTGGGGAGTTTCCCTTCACTTGTTGAACACGACTTATATTTAGCCCTTGAGTTCTACTCTTAACAACTAACTATTACATAGAGGTGATGTTTATGCCACATGTCACCACATCCTATATTTACTTATTACATGGAAGTTCAATGCTTTGGATGACCACTTCTATGTTCTGCATGCTTCTCATGCTATTTATGGAAAGTCTATTTTTGTCACTCGATTGCCTTCAAATGACACTTTGCGCGCTACTTTTTCTTTCTTGGTATATATATATATTTAGGACTACAATTATTTTTATATATTTACCCTAACTATTCTTTTGGGGCACCAACATTTCTCTCCTATGAAACTTATTTTTGGATCCAACTATTTGCATGTGCCTCTTTTTTCCACTAAATTCATACATTTCTAAATTTATCTTCATGCTTTAATATGGGGCATGGATTTAACTACAGTTTATTTCTAAACCTACACATAGATGTTGTATCCTTCTTCTAACTAAATGTGTGTGCTTAAAGAATTGAAAAGAATAAATAATAATAATAGTTTCTGATTGTGGGACTTAACCAATAAATGAATAAGTTTTTTAGGGGCTCAACAACACCACCAATAACTAAATTTCCTATCCTTAGGTAACCATTTTTTCTGCCTCCTTAAAAAAATTTGGTATCTCCTACCTTAAAATATCTATATGCACCTTCCATGGATATAAGGATTTCTAAAGGAGGGGGGCCATTCATTCCACGCGCACGGTGAGGCATTTTAAATCCTTGATACCTTTTTAGTGTTTTTTCCCTTCTAATTAATTTTTTTTCAAGTTTTTCCCTGCCTCAATATTCACTGCATCAAGAGCAATTTCTTCTTTAAATGTTAGCTTCCTTAACTCACCTAACCACTACTTGATTTTATATTTTTTGCATTGATCTCCTCTTCTGAATCCTCGGTGTCTTGCATCAAGTTATCATGACTATCCTTGTTGATGTCATTGTTATCAAATTGCATTTCCAAATATTTTTCTTTATAAATGTCAGGGAGCATGCATACATAAAGGATCTTAGATTGTTTGAAAAATCCCTTGACTACTTTGTCTGCATAAGTGAGATTCTCTCCAAGGTTGACAGCCAAGTATATGCAAGTCTTCAACTTCTTAGCATAAAGAGTTCTTGATTTTTCCTATTCTTCTTTTCTCTATTATGCTCGGCTACCCCCTCCTGCTTCCCTTAACTTAAGGAACATGCTAACCATATTTTCCAACTTATCAAAGCCTCCCTAGTATCCATTAGAGCATTTTGGCCAACCTAGGTTCATTGGTAATGATCCAATTTCATAAATTCAACACCTTTAAGTTATTATACATATGTTTCTTTGATCTTTCATATACGGTACTTTGACCACTCTTGTTTTTTTTTTAAAGGTCCATCCTTACAATCAACGAGAAACATCTCACATCAACAAGCATAAGCTCCAAAACACACTACTACGCATATGATTCACCCCTATGGTCTACCTCCTTTTCCTAGTTGGCATGCTTCACATTGCTATCACTTCATACTTTACTTGCTTACTTGTCCACTCAGCACGCTATAGTCTACACTCCTCTCTGATTTACAAGTTACAAATATTTGATCTACTTTATGATATCGATTATTCACTCAACAACATTAAGAGGGGGCAAATGTAGACATAAAATCTATGGACTTGGGTACATTTCTAGGTCCTAAAGCATACTATTGTATACATGATTATTAAGCAACAAAACTAGTGGTTGACAACTCCTTTGGCATTTTGGTTGTTTTATCTCTTGCAATTTTTTGTTTCTGAGCTTGATTGAAGATCCCTTTGGCTTTACACATCTTACACTTCTGTCGGCACTTGATTGATTTACCTTTTGATGGCCTCAGATACTAGCACCCAGTTAGGACAGAAGCACCCAACCACTCTTATTCCTCCTGGGTGCTCCTCTCCCTCTCTTTATTCTTCTTACTCTTTTGGGCCCCTAACGATCCCTAGTCACCTATTAATACTTATGTTCTACCTTTCAATTGTTAATTACAAAATTCAAACAAGGGAATCATATATATACTTAGTTGCTTCTTTAAAATAAAGGACCAAACATCATAAGCATTACTTATCATCACCTGAGCTTGCATAAAGGCACAAAAGCACTAAAAAGTACATATATAACACATCCATACAAGGGTCAAGGGTTGCAGTGGTCTGCATACACTACATAGGAGGGGAGTTCATTCTATTCCATAAAACACATTTTGTATATTCGAGACAATCTAGATCTAGGCCACTATCATGTTGCAACTTGCAAAAGGGAAACCTAGGGCACAAAACACAAATACACACACTCACATAGAGAACTACATGGAGTCTGAGATGTAGTGCAATGCTTGGTCATATGTTCACTCTTTGGGTGACTATCGGGGTTAGTCTGACTCCCCATTCTACATCATTTTTATTATATTTGATGTGGTTTGTGCACATGTGCAGGTAGTCATTTGTTTTGTAGGTTACATGTGCAATCAAAGATCTAACAATGAAACTAAAGTGACAAAGAGTGACTAATAGTGAAGGTCTTCCGACCCAGAAAAGATCATAACCTAAGCATTTTAGCATACACAGACACCCATATCAGTCATTAGCACCTAGGGTGATCTTGCCCTCCTACAGAGGGCTTTAGCCTTATACATTCCTAGGTTTCAGAACCCTCGACAAGTACGAGAACAAATGGCGAGCACCGTAGAGAGGAAGAAGGATGAAAAAGGAGGGCAAGACTAGGGGAAAAAGATAAAATGCAAGAAATATAGAACAGAGGACACGAGACCAGAGGAGGAGCGACAACAGCAAAGGCAAGATACAACGAAAATCAGCAAGACAAGGGGATGGAGAATAGAAGAAGAATAGTAGGGAGCAAAAAACAATCATACAGAAGAAACATGAAAAGAGGACAGGGCAGAAGAGAAGGACGGGGTAAAGGCAAATGAACGATCAAGTTGCAACCAAGAAGACAGGGGGAGAAGAGACGGAAATAACACAGGACGAAAAAGAAGGACAGCCGGAATCACATAAAGGAGAAAACTGAGCCTAAAGAGGACAAGAGGCGAGTAAAGAACAAACGAAAAAAACAAAGTGAAGAATAAGAAAAACCGACAACGAGGAGGGATAAAAGTGAAAGGACTAAATGCAACAAAAAAGAGAGCGGAGAAGGCAAAGAACACAAGAACAAAGAATAAGAATAAAAAAAAAAAAGAACAATAGGACAGAGAAGACTACCACTTTCCTCCCATCTCTATATATCTCAACTTGTTCCACAGATACATAGTCGCGATCACTCCCCCTGTTATACAAAATCAGCTATCATCATCCCTCTCTTCATTTGCTTCGGATTTTACATTGTGAATGTTGATTGTTTGCATATTATTGTATGTAATCCTCTAAACTCATTTTAATACGTATTGTAGTTTGAAATAAGTTAATTCCAAATTAGGTTAATCATGTGTGTGTAACACATACGTGCGTGCGCACACACACAACACAATAAGGTGTATTACAAAGCGGCGGTCCTAGCTGGAGGGTCGGCTTGGCCTCATCATATAGTGGTAGGGTATTGTACTGCTTACCCCCACGAATCGGGTTATTTAACAAAATCCCAATGGTTTGGGGGGTCACGGCCAGACCGCAACACCCCAATTTTCGAAAAAAAAAAGGGTCTATTTTTTTAACCAATAACACCTTTATGTATAGGTCTCTCTCTCTCTCTCTCTCTGTATTTGTATATCTGTATATATTTTCATTGACTATATATTTTCTCTTTTATATTAAACCATCTAACCTATCTATATCCCCACACACACACATATATATATACCCATAATGTATATACATGTATATATATGTATATATTACATATAATACAATTAACATACATAGATATACATATGTATATATACATATTAGATGTATGTATATGTATCCACACACACCCACACACATATATAGACAATATGGATAAAGCTATACTCTTATACACACCAACACCCACATATTTGTTAACACATAAAGAGAAAGAGACAATTCGATACATAAGAGGCTAATTTGAAACCAAAAGACATGAAGTAAACTTGAAAGATTGATAACGCTACAAGCAACCTTCTTTTTAATCCATTTCAATCACCACTCAAATCCTTTTCCCTCATTTTGCACAATTAATCTATCAATACTTAGTAGAATACATGCAAGTTTTACAAGTTCAAAATAACTTTTTACAAACCCATATGAATTGCAACATGCTTATAAGTATCCTAATTAACTCCAAGATTTAAAACTTAATCCAAGATTTCCTTTTTCTTGCATTTTTAATCAATCAACACAATAAAACGAAATGCAGTATACCACTTCATAAAAAATCCACGATCAATTATATATTAATATACGTAATCTTTATTTAAAAATATCTAGATCTATATACATAGACATAACATATCATACATATATATACCTATATGTACATATATCATATATCACAACCTTCTACATATATAAACATATAGGTGTATAGATACATTTAATGTCATTGTTGTATGTTATAATTATATAGATATATTCTTGTAGATACATGCAAGTTTTTATAGGTTCCAAAATAACTTTTACAATCCCTATGCAAGAAAATAGTGGGTTGATAACTCCTTTCACATTTGATTAATTATCTCTTGCCACTTTACCATTTTAAAGCTTGGATGAGCAATCGTTTGGCTTTTACACATCGTACACGTTAGTCGACACTTGAGTGCTTACATTTGTGGCCTTAGATATAGCGCCCAATTCGGACAGAACCACCCCAAGCGCCCGGAGCACTATAAGTAATATCTTAAAAAATCCATACAAGTCTGTCAACGGGTTGAATTGGTCTAATACACTTGCAGAGGAGGGGATCATTATATTCCATCAACAACATTTCATATTCGAGGCCAATTAGATCTTAGTCTGTTATTCATAGTGAAACTGGACAAGGGAAAACACTAGGGCAGGGACAAGGATACACACACCACACAAAAACTACATGGAGTTTGAGATTAGTGCATGATCAGTCGCAGTAAAAAGTTCACTCTCGGTTTACACCCAGGATCATTTAAATCCCTATTATGAATCGTATTTATTAGATTGATGTGGTTTGTGGGAATGCATAGGTAGTTATTTGTTTTACAGGTTACAGGTGCGATCAACGATCTAAAAATGAAATCAGGGTGATAAAGAGTGACTAACAATGAAGGTATTTTGACCCAAAAAATATCAGAACCTGAGCATTTTAGCAGACATAGGCACCCAAATCAGTTGTTAGCACCTGAGGCACTCTTGCCCTTCTACGGGTGCTTCTATCATGTACATTCCTTGGTTTCTGAACCCTCTACAAGCCATTTTAACATTGTTTCTAGCCTATTCCAGTAGATACATGGTCCCGATCACTCCCAAGTTATATAGAATCGGCTAAGTAATCATCCCTCTCTCATTTGCTTAGGGGTTGACTTGTTGGTGGGATGAGTGTTACATGGTGTATGTAATCATCTAAATATAATTTAGTACAGTAAGTTACTCTGACATAAGGTTTAATAATAATTATATTAAATCATTTATTGAACCCAATCGATCAAACCCTACCTTTTAAACATGCATAAGATCCTCCTTTTGAATTTATGGACCCATCATTCTTACCATCCTATGCACCCACCAGGGTTTCTTGCACGGTTACCATCGTTGCTGATTTTATGAAGGTCTGTACCCAACACCCTCCCCGCTTCAACCCTCCAATGCCTACCCCAGTATTAGTTATGATAACACAACCAATCAACCCATCTTCAATTGAATTCAAGCTTTACACCTTTTTTTAGATAAATTTCAAGCTATGGAAACCATGATTACATCCCTCACAGCTAAACTCCAACATTCAGGATTTTTCTCATGCCCATGCTAGTTCATCATGCCCCATGCTAGTTCTCTCTAACCTCATCATGATTAGTGTCTACTAAACCAGGTGCTCATTCAACAAGGTTCAGGTCTTTCCTAACAAGCACCTCCTCAAGTTTTATCGAAAAGTCGGCAATACGATATTCTCTATAAGCTCCTCAATCACAAAGGAATATTTCCACTACGCATTATTACCCTCCTTATCAAATTAACAAAATACTCTAAGGTCACCCCATTTTTATATCATTATAATTAAGGACATGTGGCAATGAATGATTTCTGCTTTAGAACAAATTAAAGGGCCCTTTGAGCATCAAAGATTTATTTCATTTGCTAGACAACATTCTACTACACGTTCATATCCACTTACCAAACCCCAATGGGTTCCCAGATATGATCCTTCTATGTCTATCGAGCATCACGTAATAGTCACTCCTATTTTTTCTCTAGTAATGCAAGAGTCACCTCAAGCCCCATCTAAGGCCAAACCATCAAAGGAAGAGCAACCAATTCCCTTGCCACAAGTTGAGACCCCTCACTAACCTCCTAAAATTAAACTTACAATTCCTCCTTTCGATCCAGATAATTTGTATGTTGATGAATGGGAATCGAGCAAAGCTTATGATGCCAATGAACCATTTGATATGTCAGATGAGCATTTGTGCACATTAGATTTCAATCTTAGAAATGTTGTTCACTCTAATTCTATTGCTGGTCTTACCCTTGATTCTACCTACCATGGTGATGACCGTAAATTTTCTCATGACACATTTCAACATACGCCACCATGGTATGGTCTCTCTACCATCATCGGATAGATTCCAATCACTCACACACTCGAGGGACATCAAAATTTCCCCTCGATAATCACATGTTCTAATCATCAATTGTATATCCATACTACTCGTATACACATTGATACCTTACTTTTGTTTTTGCACTTCAAGTCAATCTTTCTAGTAGCATGTTCTCTTATCTACACTATGAGCACACCTTGCTACAACTATCTATGTTTATGGCTTACCTTTCCTCTCTTATTCCACTCCATACATGCTTTGCTCCTTATGCTTGCTTATGGATCCTTTTATTCATGATACACATACTACTTTATATATATATATATATGGTATACATCCTTTCATTCACTATACATACTCTAGCTTTCTTGCTCACAATGATAACACCTATTTGACAAAAAATCCTGATATACACATTTGAGGGGCATCAAAATTCTCCCTCCTCACTTACTTATTATACCATTACTTCTTCCTATCTATACAACACAATGTTGCTACTACATACTCAACCTCATTACCCGATGACACACTCTTGTTCTACAGTTCATATTTAACTGTTGAGGGCGCAATTCCTAAATAAACCTCATGTGTCACACATCCATTGGGGGGAAATGTGGCCCCTCTCATTTGCACATCTTGTATATCACAACACACCATCATATTCGCATGACGTCTACCTATCTTGGTTGTGTTTACTCTTGTTAGCTTATAATACTTACATGTTGCACTTGTTTCCCATACTAGTTGGATTCTTAGTATGTCATTATCTTTTTGTATACACACATACATGTTCACATGGGATCTTAAGGTGAATGCATGATTTTAATAGATTCCTACACGATGCATGATGCTCAACACTACTCTTTACCAGTCCTATTGAGGCTCTTGTGGGCATCTACCTTTACTATTCTCCTACTCCACATCATAGGTCCTATAGTAACAATATTTACTACTTTTCGTTATTGTCACTTACTTTTCACTAATCTATTCATGATTTGAAATACTATTTATCTTTCTAACATGCTAATGGGTGCTTCATGTGTAGCATTTGCCTTGCAAAATTCTATACAACCATGGTTATCCCTTATTTCTTGTTGACTATTGTTTACTATTGTTTATGGGTTACGCCTTATGTCATGCTTGATCATTGTTTTCTTATGGCCTCTTCAACCCTGATCATTTTCTGACATTGTGAGCGATGTCCCATGTATGTAACTTATTTTCCGCGGTCCCTCTTGTCTTCATAGCTACTTGTTACATTTTATTCTATTGTATCCGAGCTCTTTACACTAACACATGTTTTCTAGTCTATCTTGTTAGCATGTGCCTTGGTTTCTATCATGCACATCCCCTACCTCCTATAGGTATCTAATCTACGATATGCATATCAGTTTTAGGTCAGCTCATATGGGCCTCCTCCTCCCACATTTTTTGCATGCACCCCAAACGAGGGGGGACAATTATTGGGTGAACAATTCACCCTTCTAGCAACAAAGACCTTTAAATCAGAACAACACAATACATAATTGGTAAAGGCACACAATTACATAGTGGTCCATAATAAAACTTGGATCACAAACACATATTGGACACTAGCACCCAGTATCAGACAGGAACGATGGGTGTTTGTGCCTGCCTAGGTGCTTGTGTCTTGGGGGCAAAAACAAATAGTTTTTCAGTTCAATACAATTTCCAACAAGTTACAGTATTAGAGACTTGTCTTTAATTACAAAATTTAGTCAATTTGGTTACAACCTAGTTACAATTCGGTTACAACTCGGTTATAATTCAGTTAGAAATTGGGATGTGCCAATCTACAATGACACTTATCATTTAGGAAGCATCATGGAAGGAGAGAAAAATAGACCTCTCTCCCCAGCACTCTTCTCTTGGTGTGAGATCACCTAAAAAAATAATCCTTAGCATGAGATTGCCTAAAAAACTCATCCTTGGCGTGAGATCACCCAAAAACCTCACTCTTGGCGTGAGATCACCCAAAAACCTTAAATTTTTGGCTTGACGCTTTCTTGGTTGGAAATTTAACACTCCCAACCCCATCTGGTAACATCTCTAAGACAAACACAACACTTTTTTATCCTATACTCTCTCATACATCGGGTGCACTCTTTCTTTAGCTACTATTTTCTACACACATTTTACTTACTTATACATATGTTTCTTTGATCTTTCATATACGGTACTTTGACCACTCTTGTTTTTTTTTTAAAGGTCCATCCTTACAATCAACGAGAAACATCTCACATCAACAAGCATAAGCTCCAAAAACACACTACTACGCATATGATTCACCCCTATGGTCTACCTCCTTTTCCTAGTTGGCATGCTTCACATTGCTATCACTTCATACTTTACTTTGCTACTTGTCCACTCAGCACGCTATAGTCTACACTCCTCTCTGATTTACAAGTTACACATCTTTTATCTACTTTATGATATCGATTATTCACTCAACAACATTAAGAGGGGGCAAATGTAGACATAAAATCTATGGACTTGGGTACATTTCTAGGTCCTAAAGCATACTATTGTATACATGATTATTAAGCAACAAAACTAGTGGTTGACAACTCCTTTTGGCATTTTGGTTGTTTTATCTCTTGCAATTTTTTGTTTCTGAGCTTGATTGAAGATCCCTTTGGCTTTACACATCTTACACTTCTGTCGGCACTTGATTGATTTACCTTTTGATGGCCTCAGATACTAGCACCCAGTTAGGACAGAAGCACCCAACCACTCTTATTCCTCCTGGGTGCTCCTCTCTCCCTCTCTTTATTCTTCTTACTCTTTTGGGCCCCTAACGATCCCTAGTCACCTATTAATACTTATGTTCTACCTTTCAATTGTTAATTACAAAATTCAAACAAGGGAATCATATATATACTTAGTTGCTTCTTTAAAATAAAGGACCACAACATCATAAGCATTACTTATCATCACTGAGCTTGCATAAAGGCACAAAGCACTAAAAAGTACATATATAACACATCCATACAAGGGTCAAGGGTTGCAGTGGTCTGCATACACTACATAGGAGGGGAGTTCATTCTATTCCA